>VXBU01017033.1:165982-281584 GCA_013400315.1 Bombycilla garrulus | reverse complement strand
TAAGTGGTTGTCAGTAAATGTTTGAAAAGTTTGGGTTTTTTTTCTCTTTCCTTAAAAATCTCATATAAATATCCACTAAAACATAGTTTTCATATAAATACAAACAAGGGAGAAAACTTCACTGGATGGCCCCTTAAGCTGCCATCTAAGTTAAATTTCAAGGATACAGAGCAATTGCTGCTTCTGTTGGCTTTTTGGACTTTGTACAGAAAATAATCTTCAATCAAAGAAAAAAGCAAAATTTAGATAGTGTATTAATATATATATCTTGGAATTGTGATAGCCTTCATGTTGGCTCCTGGTGTAATGCCCATGTATTATACAGTTCCACTATTAGCTAATTATATAATTCAGTTGCAATGGGTAGAAGCAATCAGAAAGTCCAAAGAAATATCTATTATTTGACAGTTCTTCACAAGGAGCACAATGAATTGTATCAGTATCTGTAGTAACTTCCTCTGTGCTTTGTTTTTAATAAATCTGTGTACACACACGCACACTCAGCTACATATACACACACAAACACAGAAGGGCATTTATGCCCTCCCTCCCTCTCTCCACAAGTAGGAATCCATTTAAGACTTTAAGTAATTCATTATTGGCTCCTATTCCTAATAGCAGCATAGAAAGGCTGATACTTACAATATAATTGTCTAGATATTGTCTGAGTGTGCAGACAGAAAAGCAAGGCAGGTAATGCAAATTCTGGACTTGGCTTCTTATATGGGAGATGAATGCCTCCTCCTAGCAGGATTCTTTCAAATTTTCTGCTTTTCATTTCTGTCCCACTCCCCACCCCAAATGGGCAGATTGAACAAGAGGTACTTTGGCACTTCTGAGGAGTAAGATCTTTACAATTTTTGTTGCTTTTACACATAAATTGTAAAGAGATTTTTTAAAATTAAATACTCTGCTTTTATTTTGGTTTCAGTTGCTGCACCTTGGTAATCATGCAGATAATTCCTGAGAGCAACTCTCCTTTTTTGCTAAATGAACATGAGAAAAGAAAGGCCATTACTGCTTGCTCCTTGCAAAGCCTATCTTAAGAAAGGCTTTGCCCTTGTCTTTAAGTACAATAGTTTAGCACAATATGATTGAGATTTTCCTTTAATTCTCTCTGCACCTCTTTCTGTTGTGGAGAAATAAAAGCAACAACATGCTGACACTTTACTGTGCCAGCAAGACTAAGAAAAGTATTCAAGCTGACATTCAACAAGGAAAAAATGTGGACCTTTTCAATATTTTTGTTATATGGATATGGAAAGCAGCTTTAAACTGTTTTCAGAATTGTTTGCAGGTCAGTGTAAATCACTGGAGACAGAATCCTTTCACCCCGTGTGGCTGATAGCATAAGCTCCTTCCTACAAATGCTGTGAGAAGGAAGACCACTATGGTGCTATCCAATTGACAGTGTAAGTCTTGGGACAATAGCTGGGGAATGAACAAATCAGGAGTTGTTCTCTGTACTGTTGGCCCACTACTCCTTCAATATTTCTAGGCAGAAATCTGTGTGTTATTCAAACAAAAATACACCAAAAGGTGTTTTAATACTCTTGTTTCAGCTTCATCACCCAGCAGAAAAATAATGGCAACTGAATTGTACAAGGGCTATGGCAAACTCTCATGCTCCTGCACTTGAAAAACTGCTGTTTTTCAGTTTTGCTTTATCCAAATCTAGCTGCTATTTTTAAGTTATGCGTTTCATGTTATCTCTATTTAGACTTGTGTATAGCATAAAATAATGTTAAATGTCAAATTTTCCCCTTGGATGAACATTAGTAGTTTGGGTTGACTTCAGCAGGAGCTGGAAGCAAACATTCCTAATAAAAGAACTTTGCTTTAGACCTAAAACATCTTTTGGTGCATTGCATATTCCAGGAATGTGCATCTCCCTGCTTTCAAAGTAAAGAAGTTATAGGAATTATTAACAAGTCTCTTTCACTTGACCTTGGAAAGCTAAGGAGCTAAATACTGTGTGGGAATAAGAGGCCAATGTTTGAGCACCTTTAAGATCCCAGGCCCTGAAATTTGCTGCCACCTTACCAAAGCATTTAGGATTTTGTACGTCTGTGTGGACAATTGACACCCTAACCAGAGCACAGTGGTCTTAAACACCAGCTGTCTGTAGAAGCTGCTATAGATATGCTTACTGGGACTCTGTAAGTGTTTGTATAATTTTAAGCTGTATTTTTATTATTATTATATTGTAGCTGTGCAGTCAAGTTTTCCCTGGGGTTTCTGAATATAGCTGACAATCTCTGCTGTGGCTTATTGTTGTTACGTAGAAGAGGCAGAAGACCAGTCTGTGGGAGGCACCTCACCACTGTCAGCAGTGGAGATTCTTGATTTAGAAATCAAGAATCATTTCTCCTCCACTTAGACCATATGGCAACTAAAATCTTCCAGTTCATTACAAAGGAGCCATAAGATAAGGAATTTAAATTGCCAATGAAAGACTAAGCCAGAGCTAGGAATAATCAATATACAGAGAAACCACCTGGATTTCACAGCAGATTCTGATGGTATTTTTATGCTGTTTTAAATGGGTAAAGTGGGATTGCCTGCTTGCTTTTAAACTGGGGACACAGCTTTCAGTAAACCGAAGCTGGAGTAGGAAATGTTTCTGTGTTTCTACAAGTTTCTTCATTAATGGGAAGGAGAATTCCCAGTGCCTGATGTAGAACTTGGACCAAGTTTGCCGTCCTGACTGGAAGACTGGAGTTGTTGGCTGCAGAATTTGCCTTTTGGGCACCATGGTTGTTGAGCATGAAGAGGAAATGAAAAACTTTTCAACACTCCAGTCTTTAGAGTGTCTACCTGGGATGTGAGAAACCCGATTTGAGTTTTTTCAGCAAATCAGCCTAAGTAGGGATTTATAAAACAGGTCTGCTAGCTGTCTTTTTTCCTTAGGTGTCTGTTACTGCGTGACACTGGATAGATGCTGAATTGAGATAGAGAAATGCTTCAGCAATCTATGGTAGCTATTTAATGATTAAGATGGTGTTAGCATCAGTCTGAAGAACAACAAGAATTTGCTGCTTTAGTGTCTAACAAAAGCTGCATTAAATCAGGGTGTGCACAGTAAAACTCCTGTTTATGAATTCTTGTTTATTTTCTTGCTTTGCTTTTCTTTACTGATATAACAGCTATGCCTTGAAATAATCATTTTTATTCAAACTGTGATGCTGTTTAGTAACTTGCATGTAAATGGTCATATTCCCAATTTGTATAATAAATGGGTAAGGAGATAATATAATACCAGGGATGGCTTTAGTGGTGTGCTTGAAGTACAAGATTGAATAGTCCTGTTACCCTTTATATAAAGGTAGTTTTCTCCTTTAGAACAAATTTAATGTCTTTGGGGTTATTGGAGTTTTTAAGCGCAATGCATTTTTAAAAAGTTTTTCTGCAATTAATTTTTTTAATATAAAAAAGATGTTAAACACAAAATACATATATGAAAAAGCAGCATTAAAAATAATATCAACACCTCCAAAGTCACAAGCTGAATGTCTGATAAGAAACCAGGAGACGTTTAACAACTTTTGGAAAATGTCATCACTGTTTTTCAGCCGGTGTCCAGTTCTGAATAAACATGATCTTATAATTTTCAGTTGACTCTTCCATTGTCTTTTAAGGAAGCTTGGTTACCAAAATATCACAGTTTTTGATCTCTTTTGGGATCAGTGCACCTGTGCTACAGAAGAGCCAGCTGATGCTGCCTTGATACTGTCATCTACCTTTTCACTGTGGTATTGCTAGATCTCAAAAAGGTTAGAAAATTGCTGATTGCTTTTTCTGTCCTCACTGTAACTTGGTGCAAGCATTCACCTGTCACCACTATTGCACTTTCCATTACATCCTTTCTATACCTGTGTTGCTCCCATTGGTTGAATTTGTGATTCGGTATGATTTTTTTTTTTTTTAGAGAGAGACAATGAATACATACTGCTCTCCTGGTATCAAAGTGAGCCTGGCTGGTTTTGTTAACCCAGGCACTGTTTTCTTCTTGTTGACAGTCTCATGCAACACTCTGAACTGTACAGCTGGAAAGCATTAATTTTCAGTGTCACATGGGTGCACTCTTTGTGATAAATTTTTCTTCTACTCCATGATACTGAATGTGAAGGGTCTGTGGAATCAAGCACTTTCCAACTGTTGTGAGAACACTTGGTGCAGGAAAGTATACCCTTTATCAAGTGCCCCTTTGAACTCTTCCAGTGTGAATGCTGCAGTTACTTGGCTTGACATCAAGAACAGCATGACATTGCTCTTGCAGTCCCACAAGTGACTTTTTTTTCAGCAATACCTCTCCTCCTCCTTCCCCTGGGACTCTACCTGACTGTCTTCTTAGCTTGTGTGCTGGATTGTCTCTTCTCACCTATGGTTATTTTTGCTAAGGACATCAGCTCCAGGACATTTGTCCCTTAACTTTATTGCACATTAATTTCAAATTGCGTTTGCACTTGAAAAGAACGGACTGTCTCCATGCTGGAGACATAAGGATCTAAGTAATCAAAAGATTTTTTTGTCTTGCCCTCAATGTTTGCTTAAAGTTTTAATGTGATTCTCTTAATTTTTAAATTTTCAGGTACCATGTGGTATCTGCTGCACTATGGGGCTACTGCACTCTGTACGGATCTTAGTCCTGTACCAATTCTGCCAAAATACTGCAGAACATATTTCTGAGTCAAAAAAGGGAGATTTCAAGGTGGCAACACAGGTATATTTATACACAAACATTTTTTTCTTTGTTCTGTTTTGTCCTTAGCTACTATTATGTTTACAAGTCTCACAGTGTTTTCACTGCATGCTCAGTACTTCTGCTATCCCTCACAACTTGAGGGGTTGGCCTCTATAACAAGGGGTGACTTATAAACCAGATCACCTATAACTTCAAGGCAACAGTCTTCATGCTTGCAAACTTGTGTAAGGANATTGCTCTTGCAGTCCCACAAGTGACTTTTTTTTCAGCAATACCTCTCCTCCTCCTTCCCTTGGGACTCTACCTGACTGTCTTCTTAGCTTGTGTGCTGGATTGTCTCTTCTCACCTATGGTTATTTTTGCTAAGGACATCAGCTCCAGGACATTTGTCCCTTAACTTTATTGCACATTAATTTCAAATTGCGTTTGCACTTGAAAAGAACGGACTGTCTCCATGCTGGAGACATAAGGATCTAAGTAATCAAAAGATTTTTTTGTCTTGCCCTCAATGTTTGCTTAAAGTTTTAATGTGATTCTCTTAATTTTTAAATTTTCAGGTACCATGTGGTATCTGCTGCACTATGGGGCTACTGCACTCTGTACGGATCTTAGTCCTGTACCAATTCTGCCAAAATACTGCAGAACATATTTCTGAGTCAAAAAAGGGAGATTTCAAGGTGGCAACACAGGTATATTTATACACAAACATTTTTTTCTTTGTTCTGTTTTGTCCTTAGCTACTATTATGTTTACAAGTCTCACAGTGTTTTCACTGCATGCTCAGTACTTCTGCTATCCCTCATAACTTGAGGGGTTGCCTCTATAACAAGGGGTGACTTATAAAACAGATCACCTATAACTTCAAGGCAACAGTCTTCATGCTTGCAAACTTGTGTAAGGAAAGAACTCTCTAAGACACTCCTCAGTGTATATATCAAATAATTTTCTTAGCAGCAGCCCCAGTGCTTTAATCCTCACCATGTCTCTTGAATTGCCCCAAGATGTGTGTCAGGAGCCTTGATGGTGATGGTAGGGTTTTTTTCCGTCAGAAGTCTGGGGTCCATTTTGGGTTATTTTTATATAGTTTCAAACTGTTAGAACACTCTTGTTATCCACAGGCTTTTTTTATACAGTGATAGCTTTGTTTTCTTGAATCTTTGTCATATAGGTTATTGCCCATACAGGTTTCCAACTATACTTACACTTAACAGAAGGAATACCTATCACATGATGAATTTTGAGGTATGTGAACAACCTGCTGTGTTTTAAACAGGGTAGCCTGCCTCCCTCTCTCCTTTTTTCCTTTTTCTCCTTTCTTTGGGAGTAAACATCCACAGACCCCATTTACTGTAGTGTATAAAATCAGTCTGCAGCTTAACTCCAGAAAAATGTTTTGGACTAAAGTCTACATATGTATTGTTAAGAATAAAGCTGGACAGGAGATTTGTTCCTTTCATTGCCTTTATTGATGAGACTCGGCTCTGGGTGGGCACACAGGTTGAATTCCACTGCTGGTCCTCACTATGCCAATTTGGTAAAGAAAAAGCGCTAGCCGGGCTAAGTAGCAGAACACGAAGCTTCTTTTACTCGCATGTATCTTGGAAGATATGTTTAAAGCTTGTGGCTGACCCCGTTCCCCCCTTCNCAGCCCCGCCTGTGCCGGGCCCGGCTCGGGAGCCCGCCAGCCCCGCCGCTGCCCCAGCCTCAGCTCTGCCGGCCCGGTGCCACGCGGCCGTGCCTCAGCTCGGCTCGGCACAGTCTGCCGGCTTGGGCGGAGGGGGTTCGGCAGCTGCTTAAGAGACTAAGATTTCCCTNTCTTTATTTACATATGCATGGTCTAGTTAATAGCTGTTGAATGCGAAATCGGAGTTTCTGATTTCGCAGTCGAGGCCCTCTTGTGCACCTGCTCCTTGGTCTCTCGGGTCTTTCCAGCTGCACTGCTGCCTCCGCTGCAGTCCTCCCCATCTCTGGACCCCGGCCACGCCGCCGCTTTGTCCCTCGCTCTCGGGCCACTCTGCCATNTATCTCAGACAGCAGTGTTTGCAAGGGAGAAAAAGGGGAAGGGGTGAGCTGTACACAAAAAAAACCCTGGTATAATACTAAAATAGTAATAAATACAGGGTAATTAGCTGGGGGGAACCTCAGAAACTTATTCATCACATGTATGTTTCTCTTGCAGTGTGGAACAGTCTTCTAGTTCTGATGTGTACATAGTTTTTACATGAGGAGTGCTCTTTTCCTGTTGTGGAGCTCAGTGCTGCTACTTTTATAAACAGAAGATTATTAAGTTCTTCCAGGCCTGTATTATTGTGGATTTCAATTTACTAATGAAATAGAGAAGTCAGGATCATAGCTGATTTTTAGATTGGCCTCAAATACTTCTAATTGCTTCCCGATGCCCCAAGATGTTCATATTCTGTTCCTATTTATGTTTTTTGTCTCAAGTGTCTGAAGAAGGATTGGTGCTTGCCCCAGGTGGCTGTTTGCATAGTGTACAGTTAGCGTGTGCAAGAGCTGCTTCTGTGTTTGAACTGCCTCGGTAGCCCGCCCATCCTGCATGTCTAGTGGTTGGTTGCAGTTGAAGGAAGAGCAAGGGTAGATCCAGTAGCCAGAAACACCCCTGGGGGTGGGCAGTCCCCAGATCTATCACTGCTTGACCCACAGTCTTGGGAAATCACTCCGTCCCACTGCAACTCGGTCCGTGTCTGTCGAGCAGGGTAGCAGACAACCTGTAACTTGAAAGGGTGTTGTGGTCATTAACATTATAAAGAGTGTAAGCTGCTCACCTGATAGGTGGACTCAAAACATGGGGGTTGAATGCAGAGCTTCCAAACATGAAGGCTTTAACTTAAAAAAGAACCAAAAGAACCCCAAAACACAACAACTCAAAAAAACCCCAAACCAAACAAAAAACAACAAAAAAACCCAACCAACCATCTATCTATCTATCTATCTATCTATCTATCTATCTATCTATCTATCTATCTATCTATCTATCTATCTATCTATCTATCTATCTATCTATCTATCTATCTATCTATCTATCTATCTATCTATCTATCTATCTATCTATCTATCTATCTATCTATCTATCTATCTCCCAGGACATAGTGTAGGTAATTTGCTGAGTGGTACACTGAGATTTGTAAGATACACCCTCAGGAACGAGCTATCCCCTGATACTTAGGTGGTGCAAATGGGTGAGCATATGTCAAAGACTGCTCCTAATTGTAATGAAAATGGGAGAAAACTGATGTCTTGCAAGCTGAAACAGTCTGCGACAGAAACACTGTGGCTTTCAGCTCACTGGTTTTTCCATTTTCCCTTGGCGGGTTAGAGCTATTTTTAAACTCAGTATCTTCTAAATAATGCATAAGTTAACAATAGAGATTTATAGTACTGGAAAAAAACACACAAATGAGCTTAAAAAACCCCAGAAAATCCTACCCAGACTGCTTCCAGGAGGGTCTCTGGGAGGAACAGAGCACACTTGTCTCTTCAGTTTCCAGATATCTTTTGCAAAATTCCTTTTTTAGAGCAAATCTGTATTTGAGCTGAGATTTTTCATTTGCAAGGTGCCTTCCCAGCCAAAACAACTGAATAAACCCTGTCCTGAGAGAGGTACTTCACTTGGTGGTCCTTATATTTTGACATAGCACAGCCTAATCTGGCTGTGAAAATACCTTGGCACCTTTGTATATCAGGGGGTGTGCAGGGAAAAACCTTTTCCTCTGGGAATGGTATGCTTTGATGGTTCAGCTGAGCTGTGCAATTGCAGCTACTCTTGTTTTTCCAAGCAACGCCAGATCTGTGGTTCGTGCTCCATAGCTATCCTATGCACAGGCAGCCAAATCACCACAGCTTGTATATCCATGAACTTGAAGCACTAAATGGCTCCCTGTGGAAAAGGAAAGCCTAGGAAAGATGGCCAGCAGAGGTGGTTACAGCCACATGGCTTTTGCAGCACGTTTCCAGTGGTCACACTTTTGTTTCTGTAGCTGGCACACATCCATGGAGAAGGATCAAGGGAGAGTGGTGGCTGAGAACATTGTCACCACCAGACCAATTTATCTGGCCCTGATGACTCTGAGACAAAAGGAGTGGCAGGGCCTGAGCTGCTGGGCAGATTAATTATCCTGGCAGCTCAGAGATTTGTGACCTCTGCGGTCAGGAGCACAGCGGAAGCCGCAGGAGCCCGCGTGTGAGCCCTGCCAGCAGGCAGAGACTGCTCAGCTGGTCCTGGTCCCTCTCGCGTGTAACCTCCAAGAGCTGCTGGGGCTGAGCTGGAGGGCTGCAGCTGCTCTGCGCTGCCCAGCAGGGGCTCAGGCAGTGAAGTTAGAGGTGGAGCAGGACTGTGAAATTAAGAGTGTTCCCAGGGGATTTGGGTCTGCTGCATTTTTCTTGTCATCCAGATCTAATTTTATTAATGAGACCTTGAACTGAAGAAAAGGAAAAATGTCATTTCCACTAATCCTTGTTTGCCTTTTTATCCTAAAAAGTGAACTCTAATGACCTTAAGGAGAAAAGAGGGAGAAGTAGAGTATTTAGGGATCCAGTATCATCATGTAATTTTATTCCCTTTCACTTTTGTCAAATGCTTTTATATTATCTTGTAGACAGTAATAAATATTCATATGAATGGAAAGATAGCACTTTTTTTTTTTCCCCAAGTACATTTGGAAATAATTTGCACTCTGGTTGTCTGAAAAATTACATTTCTGTGCTGGTGTTCGAACACATTATTTAAATTCTTTGTGAGATATTTTGGGTGAAACAGTTAGTGATTTGGAACTCTTTCACTGTAAGAATTCTTTTTTATCTCCTTAAATTTCTAAGAATCTCTGTATAGAAGATTTTACTATTGATTGTGTTTGGTAGAGAAGGCTTACTAATAAATATGTATTCGTAAGACACAAATGAATTAATATTAAAAAAATTAAAGTAGTTACCAGTATGTTAGCCATAGTCCAATAACTGATGTGAAAGATAAAAAAAAAAATCAACCTTATACCAACACAGCAAATTCTTTTAAGAATATTTGTAACTCCTTTTTGTGTCACTGATAGGGATGACAGTTTGTAATATCTGTTTAATTTAGAAACATTAAGCATAAAGTGGTGGGTGTAGTACATGTAGTTTTTCAGGCTGTTGCTCATGGTTTAATTTCAAGGGGAGAGCTCTTAAGTGTTTCAGGATGAATCTCAGTGGAGAGTTGGAGAACATATTGTTGGAATCCAAAATGCAGAGAGCTCTCAGAACTTTGAGCCTGCGGGCCAAAACTTAGAATTAAATACAAGATTTGATCTGAGACCTTGGAAAAGACGTCCAAACTTAGAAACTAGAAGCGAGAATGCGGATTTGTAGTTTAAGTAGACACATGTTAAGCTAAGTAGAGGAAAGTTTAGAGTTTAAGATACAGAAAATACAGAAATAGCTGTAAAGGTCACAGGAAGTTNAAAACTTAGAATTAAATACAAGATTTGATCTGAGACCTTGGAAAAGACGTCCAAACTTAGAAACTAGAAGCGAGAATGCGGATTTGTAGTTTAAGTAGACACATGTTAAGCTAAGTAGAGGAAAGTTTAGAGTTTAAGATACAGAAAATACAGAAATAGCTGTAAAGGTCACAGGAAGTTCTGAGCTGTAGCACAGTAGGGCAACATGTCACAATATGATAGGCTGTTGAAGCCTGCATTATGACAGAACATGTAAGACAACTTAATTAGTGATTGGATTGAAAACATAAATGTTCTTGCTGGTGGTGTTTTATTGGTTAATAAATCTTTAAAAGGCTTTGTAGTTAGAGGTCTTGTGACCTCTGCCCACACGATGAAGACTGTGAAGATGAACTCCAGCTTCTTGAAACTGTAAGAAGATAAGAAATAGTAAATCACACCATCTAAACCAACTCAGAGGTCCCATCTTTCATTCATAAAATTCATGACACATATTCCTTCCTTTACATAGTAGCAGTAAGGAATGAGGGCTCTAGTTAAAAATCTGTGTGTCAGTTACAAAGCATTTTGTAGAGGTTGTAAAGAAGGGATCAGTTTGACTCTAGCTTGCAGAATATGTTGTACTGTTTTCATAGCATTGAATCCCTCTGAGTATTTACCCAGATCTACAACTGGGTGCTTTGAATAGTTGGTGTAGGTGGGTTTTACCTTTTACAGTCTCACAGGCTCCATGTGTTTCTTGTCTTTCCTCACACTGCAGGCCTAGGACACAGAAGCTGGTAAGTGTTCCCCGCTGTGCCTCTCATCCAGCTTTGGCTGCCTTTTAGGATGCCCAGCTGGTCTGCAGCTGTTCCCAGAACCTCTACTTTTCATTCTCCTTTTCCTGACCCTTTTTGTCCCATGCTGGATTCTTTCAGAGAGTTGTACTGTTGTTTCCTCTCTCTGCAAGCTTGTCGCTACAGATGAAGTGACACACAACAGTCTTGTGACTGCTGCCTTGGGGCCTGTATAAAAAATCGACACTCCACTTTGGTTTTTCCAAGTTGCCTGGCTTCAAGTGGAGCACTAAGATTTGTTCAGGTGAACTGTGTCTCCAGGTTGTATGTTATTTGCAACATTTTAATAATTTTCACACCTAGAAAGATGCTGTAGACCAAAGTCCAAGTTTACATTGAGGAGTAATCATTGCCCTGAGTCTCTAGTCCCAGGACTATGTACAAAAGCTAGAAGAACATGAATGCCTTCATGCTCGGAGAGGTCTGTCTCTGAAGATGTTCCCAAGAAGGAAAACAATCTGTAGCATCCTTGGGAAGGCTATCTTCACTCTGTTCTCACTTCCTAGGCTTTAGAACTTTGGAGCCTCATGGCAGCAGAGTCTGTTTTCAGGAAGCTTCTCTATCAGGGCATGATACCTGGAACAACACCACAGGAAATGCAGTGGATGATCATATGACTGTGCCTGAGCCCATGCCCCAGCCCTAGTTATTCTCCTAGGAGAGACTTTATGTGGCCCCTCACACTTTATTCTTCTGGCATGTTCAGTGGTGCGGCCCTGCAATGACTCTGGGGGCTGGCGGGATTTCTGTCATACACCCTTTCTATATAACCATACATGGTCACATACAGCCATTTCTTTTTTATGACAGATAGATTGAAAAGTTTAATATTCTTATTTAGAATAAAATAAAACCTACTGTTAATGTCTTTATTTTTGTTATGGAAAGCCTTCTGGTCCTTGAAGATCTGAGAGGTATGAATCCACCTCACAGTTCTAGCCAGCTCTGAACTTGTCATGGTAGAAATCTTCCATATGTAAGACAGATGTTTAAAAGTCTCAGCAATTTTGGTTGAAATTCTGTCCAATTAGTTTTTGGGGTTGTATGAACTCTGCTGTGAAATTCTACAGTAGGCTTGCTAGTGATGACCTGTGCTTATCAAAACTAAAATAAATAATTGCTGTAAAGAGAGGATGATTTTCTGTTAGAAAAATTATGTGTATGTTTGCCAAAATACCATCTAATTTATCACTCTTGCCGACAAAACCAGCAACAATAATGGAATTTTTTGGGCAATAGTTTCTTTTTCTTGGTGATGTGTGAGAAACAGCAACAGTGGGAGGAAAGGCAAACAAAAACATTCTGTGAAAATATTGCAAAAGCCTTTCAAGTCTTGACTTACATCAAAAAATGTACAACGTTTTAGCACTTTCACCAACTTTGACTTAACAAACTCATTTACTTTTGTGCTTATTTAACTTTTGGTTGTATTTTATTTCTGCAAGCTTTCTTTTTTTCTCCCTGCATGAAATACTGCATTCTGTATTTCATTCACTGATTATACCCAGTCATTGACTTCCCTTCGGTTATAGTGAAGGGTTCTATGCTGTACAACTCTGAAAAAATTGAGTTTAAGACAAGAGTATTATTGTGCTTTTGGAAATGATATTGTGCAAGTCTGGGATAGTAACTCATGATTTTTTTCCGTGTCCTTTTATAAACCCGTACCAATAGTACTGCTAAAATATGTATTTGTACCCTGAATTATTTACTGGGGCTCAAGTGGCCAAGTAGCAAAGAATAATTGCTTATTTTGAATTGTTTTCCAATTCATTGCAACAAGTTGCTCATTTAGAAAAGATGAATAAGATTCTGTTTTGGTGTTTTTCTCTTATTTAAGTATCTTTGAAGATTAAAAAAGGAATTGCTTGTGGGGGGAAACCGATTTGGAAAAAAATGTTCATACAGTCTTTCTCATTGGACAAAGGGGTCTGGTATTTGTGTGTTGAATCACCACTAGAGACCAGAAACTCCTGATTAAACTGATAAATGTGTAAAGCTTCTGTGCCATTTATGGTCCTTTTAGGGCATGGCAAAGATGGTAACAAAGCAGAGCTTTCTAAGCTTTCATTGTATGATACTTTCTGTGTTTTAAGATACACTGGAAAATGAAATGAAAGGATTTTGGATACAAAATTATGATATTGCACAGAACAATATCAACATTCTGTGGGCAAAGGCCTTTAAATACTTGGGCTGTGTTTAGATAGTGGGAGGGGAGAATGCTGGTCAGATAGCTGAAAGCTGTTTCCTTGGGCTTCAGGAATGGGGTCATCCCTGGGACACTGAATGGGTTTTCTCTCTGCTCCTGTCTTTTGCATTTTAGTTTGTTTGCAGTTCTACGTGTCTTGTGACCTTTCTGAGGTGATGGTGTGATAATATAAATAATACTACTTTATTATAGTACAATGAAGCATAAATAATATAATAATGAAGATATAAACAGAAATAAACATGGAGAATAGCTGTACAGTATAAATCATCATTCTTTCACTGTCATTTCTGTTGACTGTGAGGCTGGGGTTCTGCCTTGCTGCAAGGAGCCATTCCTGTACTCTACTGCACACCAGTGCTTTTGAGTAACAAGTCTAATTCTACATTTTCTGAATGTGTCACCTTCTATTTCATTTTCTGTGAATGAAACTAAAGCACATACATGGATTCAGGCAGGCATACCCAAGCATGCTTGGCATAGAGCTAATCACTGTAATCTGAAGTTTAGATGGCATGAGTGTTGCCTCATTTCAGAGGGCTTAGGTCTTTCAGGGCCTGTGTGCCCTTGACTCCCACTCATTTAAGTGGGAATTGGGCAGCTTCACCTTATGCATGCTCAGATTAAATGGACTGAAATATGAACTTCATGTCTCAGAACAATATCATCATCCTATCTATTAAGAAAATTTCTCAAATAGCTTGCAATACCTCAAATAGCACTACTTCATCTCCTGCTTCTCATGTACCTCAATCTAAGATAAAAATGTTTTATCTTTTTTCCTTGTCCTTAATGTCTTCTTCCTGCTGATATTATATATTAATTGGACTTCAAAGAGCATTTTAGGCTGCAAGCTGTTAAAAAGTGAAACGGATGTTTGAGTTAAGGGAGAGCACATCTACTCTACTTTTAAATTGTTTAAATAATGTTAATATTATAATCTTTGTATATATGGCTTAAGACTTAGTAGAAAATATATCATTGTGTTTCAGAAATTTGCTTGTATTTCTGGTGTTAAATTGAATTTTTTTTGAGGAGATTTTAAAGTTCAATTCAAAAACCAAACCCACATATATTTGGATATATTCTGTATTATTTTATGTCTTCCACAATGAAAAGCTGTAGGGTTTATTGTACCAAAATGAAGCTGCGGAAATGCTGGAATTCTCCATGAGAAATTTGTTTATACCCTAGAGACTGTGAACCTCAATGAAGAGAAAGCCTGTTGTATTTAGAAAATGGTTCTGCTCTGTTAAGATTTGTCTCCCTTAAAAATATTTCATAAGAAAGTGTAATGTCAGTAGATTTCGGTGATGACAGGCACTTCTTGTAATGCAGAAGGTGTAGCAGGTCTTTGCTCTGCTCTCTAAGCAAAATACAAAACTTGTGTAAAGTCCGAACTCAGTAAGGTTCATACAGATGTTGGAAGAGCTGGAATCTACCTGTTCTGCAGTGCATCACCCATCTGCCCCTGGTTTAGCCATGTTTTCCCACAAAATAGCTTTCCTTTAAACTTGGGTGTATCTTTAGGGTTCCCTTACAGACTTGCATTCTCATTTTGAGTGTTTTGACACTTAGATATTCTTGGCCAAAAATATGAATCTGAAATGCACAATGCTTATTCTGGATATTGAGCAGATTTTCAAAAGTGCTGTGTTTTTGAAAGTGCTTTGTTAATGGATAAAATGAATGCTTAGCAGCTCAAAATGTGTAAGTTCTTGAGAGAAAATGTCAATTTGGGAACGAAGAGGGAAGAGAACCAACAGTAAGTCCAGGAGATTTGAGGCAAAGCCTGTTGTATCTCAGACATGCCAACATTTTCCAGTTAGTCTTGTTTTTGCTTCCTTTGGTCCGATGAATCACTTATATGGCACAGAATAGAAATGGAGTTGATTGCCATCCAAGTGTAGTCTGAAAATCCATGATTAAGTTACACATCTGTTTAGAGATACTGCAGTTATACTCCTTGATCTGAAGCAAGTAAATCAGGCCTTTGAATGTGAGTGTACAAAGTTGGTTCTTTGGCTATATGGAGGTACTTTCTGGGTGAAAAAAAAATTATTTGTTACATTTTGGGCTAAGGTTTCACTCTGAAAAAGGTGGAGGAACTTTTTTTGTGTAAAATCATTTGTTGGAAATTCCTGGCCAGCACTTATTAAAAGATTTGCTTTCAGGGTATCTGAGGTGTCTCAGACATCTTGCTATCTGTCCTTACACTCTAATTCTCTACCTCCTATATAGCATAGTTGATTCCACCTTCACACATTGCTGGTCCATAAGGAAAACAAATGTAAAGGAAAAATGCAGTTATTCCTGTGAAAGCATTACTTAATCACTTTACTTTTGAATTATCTTTTTTGTAAGTTTCTGATTATGGCAGTCACTGTTTGAGATTACATTACTGCTCCCTGAACACTGATAGCTATATGCAAAGTCTTGGAAGCTTGGAAGAAAATATTTATCAATGCTTATGTCATTGAGATTTAAGAAAAAGCTGTATTTCTTTTTATGATTTGCAGTTTGTCATCTCCAAATATTAAGATACAGCGCTGCAGATTTCAGTTGTACTAGCAGTGTTACCAGATGTACTGAAAATATTCCCATGAAAAAGCATTACAGAACTGGTTAATTGGTAGTAGAATTGTAAATATATCTGACTCTGTTTTTTGAGGGGGAAAAAAAAGTCTGGGTATATAAAAATATATATGTATGTTTTCTTAAAACCCATTAGCATTCTTGGAGGTTGGTTAGCTCTAATTTATATTTTAGCTCAGAATTAAATTCCACAATATTATGTGGAGCATTTGGAAGGCTTTTTCTTGTTCTGCAAGCTACATTAGTGTCCCTGATGTTTGCTTATCAAATTCATTGCATTCTGGAACTTGAGTCTTAAATGCAGCTTTTATTATAAGCAACACATGACATGTTAGGAGAATTATTTTTAGAAACATAAATAATTTAAAGTACTGAGCAAGATTCTATAAATATGTAGTAAGGATGATAATAAGAATGTCCTTATACATCTTTGTACTGAAAAGGAGAATACAGTCTTGAACGTGTGCTTGTCAGTGTGAGCTGTAGGTATAACCTGGGGTGCCCTTTATCTAAATTATTCTTGTCAAAACCACACATGAAGTTCCAAAAGAACTGATGAGCACTGTTGTGAGAGGCTCTTGAACTCTCCACTGAGGTGCTGGATTGTATTCCCAGAGTACTCCCCTGCCTGATTTTCAGAGTTCCCTAAATTAAGAAGCAAATCTCCCGTGACATTTGTAGCCAGCAGGGAGAGCATGGGCTCCTGCAGAGGGTGGTCAGGGCAGGAGGCTGGTGGGAGCGTAATGTCTTGCCTTTGTGAAAAACTGCTCTCTCTCTCTCTCTCTGCTGATTGTGGAGTAGGGCATCCCATAGGGACCAACCTCCCAGCTGGTTGCCCTCTTTTCCCATGGCTCAGCAGAGTGAAGAAAGGGGAGGATGGTTTCCTTGTCTCTTTAGAAAGTCCCTCTATATCTTTGTTCTGCTGCAGAGGTTCCTTTAGGACACTGGGTTACCTCAGGATGAGGACAAGTGAGGAGCCGGAGCAGTTCTTTTGTTAGAACAGTGTGAGCACATCACTAAGATTGCCAAGCAAAGATGACAGGAGATTTGAAAATAGGTTTCTTGTAAAAATGCTTGGTCAAATTCAGACTCGTCATTCACTGAAATAAAATTTCAATTAGAGGCAGCTCTACTTTGAGAGGCAGATCACAGCTAGAGCCATCTGCACGTGACCATGTCCCTGCCTGAGGGGATGGCTCTGCAGATGCCGGGTGTGCTCCCAGCCACAGACTCCATCAGCCAGCTGGGTTTCACATCCCACTTGTGGATTTGTCAGTGGACCATTGAGTGGGTGCAAGGACAGGACTGCAAAGAGGAATGGTGGCTTTCAGAAGTGACACTGAGGTTTCTATCCTGTCTCTTTGCTGAGGAGGCTGTTAGAGGCCTTGTGATGAGGTGCTTTATGCAAGGAGTCATTCTAAAGTCAAGGGCTCTGAGGGGGAATATATTATTCTGTGCTCTTTAGGGCAGTTCTGTGTTCTTTCTAATGCACTGCTGTGTAGCATTTAAAGGGTCTGCAGCTGTTCTGCAGCTTATGATTTTTTAATTTTTTCTACTGGACAAGCTGGCTACACAGTTGCTTTGTGAAAATTAACGCTTTCTAAACAGACTTAAGTTTTCACCTTGATTTTATTCAGCTGTTCAGAAAGACATTAACTTGGAACTCTTTTGAAGGAAAAAAAAGGTGTATGCCAAATGACAGAATATGTTGATTCTCGCTTCTGCATCTGCTGGATTGGTTGCACACTTCATCTGCTCTTGCAGGATGCACTTTGCACCAGCACTGTAGTGCTTTGCTGTGCCACATTCAAAATGTAACTGTTTGATGCCTGATAGTTGCCAGATTGCAAAGAATGCCCAGGTCTGAAAAGCCAGGTGCACAGCCTGACCTACAGAAAATATGACAGTCCTGGAAAAGAAAAGGGAATAGGTAACTAACCTCTAAATGAAGAGGTTATTTCTTTGAAAAGTGGTGATTAGAACTGGCACACTCAAGTATGAAGATCCCTTTTCATCCTGAAAAGAATACTTCACAATATAAATAGATAAGATTAATAGGTAATAATAAATAAGATATTCCTTAGAAATCTATTCTCATTACAAATGGGTGTGTAATGTTTCTGTCTATAGTCATGTCATGGCTGGAAGATGAGAGGGTACAGGAAAAGACAAAACAGTCTAAGAATGTGCATTACCACAAAAAAGAAAATGTTGAGTCTCTGCTGGAATCATAAGCCTGCTTCATTGTGGCCAGCATTCTGGAGATCTAAGGAGGTGGTGATTCAGATTTAAAGCTCAGTGGGAAGAATTCAATATACCTGGATCTGCTTTGACCCTGCCAGTTTTTCCATCCTGAGATATGTATTCAGAAATTTAAACCATGGCTTAGGTGGCAGCATGAGAAGTTAGAGGTGGTTTATTTTTGAATAAATCATGTCCAATGCTGAAAATGTCTGTTAGCACTTAGACACAGTGGTAGGTATATGGGATAAAACAATTTGGTTTGTGTTTGAGTCTAGAAAGAACATGTAGTCTGCTATTTTCTAATCATTAGAATTTTCAGCTAGAATTCTCCCAACAGACAATTCTGCAAGCAAGGCTGTGGGCTGAGCCTGATTTAAGAGAGGATGATATGAAAGGGATAGAAAAATGGTGTGATGAAGGAGCAAGAGAAAACAAATAAGCAAATTGGATGTCTCATGCATAGCGTGTTGTTGACAGATGCGTACTAGAGATGTAAGCTCTATCCTTTATAAATTTATATGGACATATAGCATATAGAGGAGCTCTCTGTGTGTGTATATATCCTATATGATATATATATATATATGATATGTATATATATATATTTATATATATATATGTAGAAGGAATGGATGGTAGCAGCAGAGCATCAGTCAAATGAGAACTTTTACCAATGCTGTGTGACTGAACTAGCTACAAATTCTAGAATTTTATTTTTAACTTCTCTTGCCAATCAGTGCACCAATTTAGGTTAATATATGATTACCACTAGTGGATATATGATCACCACTAGTAATGTCAAGGATTTCATCCTGTTCCCTTTCTTACTGCTTAGAAATCAGCCAAGTTATGCCACCTATGAGCATAACTGGTCTTAATACAGAGTTCTGTTGTCTTGAGAGGTGTGAATATGGGAAGTTTTGCATATAGATGAATAAAGCTTGTCTTAGAATATGAGGGATGAGAGACCTATGATAAGAAAAGGGACAGATATGTGAACCTGCAAGAGTTGTGTTATCAGATTGTCAGTATGAGTTGGATCGCAGTCCCATCCATGAAGCAGCAGATGGAGAACTGTCACAGTTGAATTTGCAGAAATGGATCTCCATTTACAGATGTGGAGCAGTCTCTGCAACAGATGCAGGCAGCAGGCTGATGCTGGCCACTGTTGCCCTGTACACCTATTGTAGGTTACATGGTGTGCATATGAAACGTGTTAAAAAGCGATTGTGCGCTAATAGGTGGAAAGATAATTTGCATCCTGTAAGCACAAATGTATTTTCTCTCAATTCCAGAAAATGACTTTGGAAGAAAAATAAATTTAAAACACAAAATTACTGTATTCATTTCACCCTAAGAAACAGTGACAGTGATTAAACACAGAAGAAATAAAGCTGTGTCATACCAATGTTCCATCTGTCCTGGCACTGGAAATGGGAAATGCTGTGAAGGAGCACATGTGCTGGGCCACTTTCAGGTTCCATTCCACTCACCTCTGTAATATCCATGTTGGATGGGAGATGCCGGAAGGCACATCCCTATGTGTGCCTTTTATAAAGTACCTGTTTATGAACTTGTTTTCCATTACTTCAGTCCCTTCCAGAGATACCTTCTGATACTGTTTGCCTGTGCAGCCTCTTGTGGCAATGTGCTGCAGAGATTTACAACTTGTTGTGTGATATAGTGATTTCTTTGATCTGTTTTAAATTGGTCTTCTAATTTCTTCAAGTACTTGCCTATTTTACTAATGTGGAATTAGGAGAAAAACAGCTTTGCGTTAATTCTGTCTATGGCTCACATGGCATTGTAAACTTCTATCATATTCCCCCATCCTCTCTTCAAACTGAAGAGCCTTTTGAGTTTAGAGAGGATGATTTACTGGTAGGTAACACAGGGAGGGAAAGTAACCTGGATTATCAGCAATGCCAGAGCCATCTGGCAAGCCAGACCAATTTGACTTGGAACAGCATTAGGAAATGAAATTTTTTACCTCTCTGAAGCTAACTGTACTATTGTAGTTGTGCATGCTAAATGAAGATTGATGGTTGTAAGTTTGAGGGAGTTGTGATAATTTCTTGGACTAGGGCTAAGTGATAAGTGTTGTTTCAGAATCTGGCTCCTGAGGATTTGGAGGTTAAGGGACTCTTGTCTTCCCATTCTTCATTCATTTTTAAGATGCCCCATGAATTATATTTCACAAGCTTTTGTGTTGTTTGTCATGTGTGGATATTTTGAGATATTTTCCAGTAATGCAGCCTGCTTCTTCAAGAGACGTCTTTCCTTGTCTCTTAACTGTGTGATTGAATTCTTTTGCTTAGTTTCAGGCTAAAATTCTGGTTCACCCACAACTGAAGTGTGAGACCTTTGACTTCTGATCCACACAATGATTTGTGCTATTAAAAATGGACTTCTTTATCAAAATAGAGACATTGTAGTGCTACAGGAGCTAATTTCAGCTTCTTGCTGTTTAATGTGCCTATCACTGAAGATGTTCTTTGCGTCATGACTCATTTTTTCTTAGCCCCTCTACCAAGAAGAGGTTTTTTCAATATCTTAGTGTTTCAAGCCCATTTCTGTCTTTTTGAAATTCTAACAATTTTCTTCTTCAGAATAGTTTCTGGAAACTAATCTAGCTCCTAGGTTTAAGGTTTGCAATGTTATAAGTTGAAACTATATTCAGGCATACCCTTTTCTATAGTTAACACCTTTTGTGAACAAAGATATAAATAGTGGTAACCTTTTTTCAGGTCTTTTTTTTCACTGAAACATCTCAGGTACTTCAACAGTTGATGCAATCACTAGATTAACAAAAACCCCAAACTTCTCTCTAATTCTTTAATCTATTTATGTGAATACTCCACATATATAAACCGCACTATTTAAAAGAAATTATTCTTGGTGATTACTACATAAAAGGTTATTGGGGCATGCAACCTTTCAAATATTCGGATAAAATGCAAGATTCAAGCAGCAGGTAACCATGAGTGTTAGGGAGGTGATCGTCTTAAGTGTTTGTGAAAGAATTGATGGCACAGTGGGGGAAAGCTTTGCTGTCATTAACGGTGCACATTTTATGATGGGTATGTTCAATGATGGTGCCAAACTGTATCTCTCTTAAAGAGATATACTGACTCCTTTTCTGGTCTTTCTTGTCACCATGCAGATATATGAAGCAGTGGCATGGAAGTGCTGATTGGTAAGAAGGGGCAATGGGCTTGGGAGTAAAGGAAGTGTAGGAATGTGATGAGGGAAAGGGAGGTAGGTATGGTGAGGGGGAGTTTGGAAGTGATGAAAGGCAGAAACTGAGGCAGAGCATAATTTGGCCCCTTTGTATTCCTGTTTTCTGCATCTTAAGTTTTTTAGGTTTTTTTTATTTTGTTTCTGTAATCATACACTATTTGTAGGCAATGTAGAGTAGTCTGGGAGTGAAGCAAGGCTGTGCTGGCAATGAGGTGGTTTGCTGGACAGCCCTGGTTTGCCTGTTACTGGGTAGTAAATTGCATCTGTTCAAAGCAGGTGGTGGTGCCTGGTCCCTTTGACAGGCGTGTTCTGCATGGCTCTGGACAAACAACCCTCAGATTGAAGCCCTCACCCTTGCTGTAGTCACAGTTCCTTGCTCTTCAGGTACCATGAGAAGGACACTTGGGATCAGCTCTGAAGAGCTTCCAGAACTCCAGAGTTGTCCAGACTCCAGCACAGAGCAGGACACATCTGAAATGTTAAGAATAAAAAGACACTGTATTTCTGCAATAGATGTATCTGTCAAGTTTCAGACTGGGCACCAGAATCAAACAGATACTTTCCAGCATTTTAGTACTGAGCGAAATGCTTACTCTCTTGAGGAGCAGTATGTGGAGGACTCAGTATTTGTGTTGTGCAAATACTTTGAGAGAGCATCATGGAGATTTTCATGAGTGCAGGAATAATTTGTGTATTTATTCCAGGGCAAGACCATGTATACAGTAACTAGAATTTGAGGTCAAGTCTTAAGTAAGCTAACAAATAAAAATATTTAATAAAGTCCATTCACGAAATGATAACAGCTGTCCTGTACAAAATGTGTGTGTTTGTTTTTAATAGCATGAAGTAATGCTGGGGCCATGTATAATACTTATATATTCAATTAATAATTGAAGTAATTCAATTACATAATTGTAAGTAATCATAATACTTACATATTCAATATTCAGTTTTTCTCTTTCAAGATAGAATTTATGGACAATACATAGAGAGTTGGATTGAAATGTGGTTGAAATCATAAGTGATTTTACTTGGGAAATGATTTTCCATGTAGTATAAAGCATATAGCTTGACTGTATGAAGAGGCATATTAAAAACCAGGGTTAGACCTCACCTTTGTGAAGGGAAATGTGTAGCTTATGCTTCTTGTGTGCATTCCTCATCTCTGTCTCATTAATTTACCACCCTCTCAAATACTAAAATTAACTGGTTTTATCCTAACTTTTAAGAAACAAGTGTATGAGCAGAATGGCATTGAGGAAACTGCTTTGTAGTAAGGGTATGAATGTGGTCTAAAAATACCTGCTTATTTTAATAGGATTTCTAAAATTTCTGTGAGAAAAAAAATAAGTAATTTCTTGAAGAAATACTGGTGTAAATTATTCATCAACAAAAAGAGAGTGAGGTTTTATTGACACTTGCATTGCCATCATAACTGTCAGGAAGGCTCTGGGATAAGTAGAAAAGTGAGCCATGCCCAGACTGCTTTCAGCTCTGCCTGTGGAAACAGAAATTTAGAGCTAGAAAAATCCCGTTTCACCTTTCTGCCTGACAAGAATCTTGCAAACACTGCTGTCTGCTCTTTCTGCTGGTTGAAGTCTCAAGTTTAGCACTATGGTATCTTGAGTAGCAGTGTCTTCCCATGGATACTGGGAAGGTTCTCTGTGTGTGTGTGTGTGTGTGTGCATGTGCATCTTCCTTGTTAGGACACTAGATTAAATCTCTCTGTTGTCTGAAAGAGAAGACTGTAATCACCATCCCTCCTTCACCAGCAGCATGAATGAACTGCCATTTTGAATTCGTGCTTTTTGCAGTGCTTGTGCCATGTAATATTTTTAAATGCCTCATTTAAAAAAAACCCCTGTTCATTATATATTATAGCAGATGCTATTTGCCAATTAAATGTTTGTATTAGGAAATATTAATATTGATGCAAGAAATATAATAAAATATTGTTAATATTTAAGTTGCCATAAAAAATAGAACCTAAAATTATTATTTCAGAGCTACTTTAGCTATGTTTTGCTACTAGTTTATTGGGGTAGGGAGAATTATTCAGATTTCCTTAAAGCATGGTGGTAAGAAGCTTGTAGCAATATGAGTAAATGGTTAGTTTGTTAAGTATGTCTTTTCATAGCTGCAGAAATTAAATACAAGCTTCTAAGTTTTTTCCCCTGGAAAATGCAAGCAGTATCTGTTCACCATTACATTCTCATAAAATTGCCCATATGGTCATTTAGATAGAGGAATTCAAACTGAATTGCAAAGATTGTAAAGGACAGGCCAAAAAAGTTCATGGTGTGGTAACTACAGATGGAGAGGGGCACTGTAGAGTGGCACTGGATGTACTTCAGTGCACAAGGCATATCCAGCAGGGTATGGTCATACCAGCCTGAGCCTTCCAACTGCCACTGTTGCTCCATGGTTTTCCTTGCAGCTATTCTTGTGTACTCTCCCCTTTTTTTGTGCTAGTAATAGGAACCATGTGTGTAATACAACTTTGGTGAAACTAACCTGCTTAAACCTTTTCCCATCAAGAAACGAAGCCAGTTCAGAAATGAAACACATGCTGTTTTGTAAGCCAGAACTGCGAGGCTCCTTCTCTAAAGCCAGAGGTGGAGGCCCTGCTCAGGGCTGCAGAGTTGCTCTGCAATTTGCTGTCTGCACTATGGTGCAGGGCAGTTACTATCCTGTTCTACAGGCAAAATAGCTATTAAAGGATAAAGGACTAAGTGCATTTTCAAGTCAGATGGCATTAGGGATCTAAGTGAGAAGTCCTGGAGAGGAAAAAAAATGAGCAAATGTTATTATTTGGAGGAAACATCAGAGATTCAAGTTGTGTGAATTTGTGAAACGTGAAATTAAGCTCCAGGAAAGGAATGTGAGTGGGTACAACACAGCATTTGTGTATAATCCTTTGAGAACTTAACCCATTCTTAAGTTCTTATCTTCTTTTTGAAGAAAGTCTTAAATAGTTGGTAGGAGTGGAAAAATTAAGAAATTTCTTACTCCATTCTCCCTTTCATGTTAGCTGCAATAAGAACATAAAAGTATGGTAAGAATATTTTAAAAAAGGGGTGAAACTTCAGTTTGTGTAGAAAAGATCTGGCTGTTTTTCTCAGTTGTTTTCTCCTTCCTCTGAGAAGATGCTCTGAAAATTGCTGCCATATCTACGAGAAGCTATCTAATTCTGATTGATTGGTCCATTTGTCTGACTTAACAGATAC
The DNA here is from genome assembly GCA_013400315.1 of Bombycilla garrulus. Taxonomy (NCBI): domain Eukaryota; kingdom Metazoa; phylum Chordata; class Aves; order Passeriformes; family Bombycillidae; genus Bombycilla; species Bombycilla garrulus. The sequence goes on along the minus strand of VXBU01017033.1, from coordinate 257,069 downwards.
AGTCATTAATTAAATTAACCATCCACATAAAAAGCAATTCAGCAATTCTTTTGATGGGAAGGAGGAGATGAAAGTTTCAGAGTTGTGGCTATTAAAGCAGAGTGATTAATGGAATATGGAAATAGTAAATTCCCCCTGAAGTGCAAAGAAAGATCATGTATGAGCAGAGAGGAGGTTTCTGGGTAGGCATGATGATAAAGGAGAATTAATGTGTCCCATGTAGTGAGATACAGAAATCTGCCAGCTAAGTGGCTTTTTTGAGTTTATCTTGCTGTATGTTTTAGTTAGCTCATGGCTGATACTGAAAATGTTTCAGGACTACAGTGTAATGCTAGATAATACAGATTGTCCTTTGTACTCTTACTGACTGGCAGATAGAAACATCCATTCTGTTCCCTCTCATCCAGTCTTCCACTTTCTTGCTCTTTGTTTTGTGACAATCAACCTGCCTTATCTTCCTTGATGTACAAGATGGGCTGTACTAAAAATGTCCTCTGATAAAGACTCCTTCCACAGCTATTATTTCTGTTAATACTCGGTAGAGGATGTACACCACTGGGGGAAAATATTTCATTTTATGGAAATCTTCCTCATCTTCATGTGCCTTGTACCCTGTACCATTGGCCATTCCTTTTACTGCAGCCCTCTCATGTGCGGTGTTGCAGGAGGCTTCTTTCTCACAGATGGCTCTGCCCCAGGGGCTAGCATTAATTGAGCAGCTGATATGGCATCTATCTCTTTTCAGTTCATCCCCTGAACCTGTTCTTTTCTCCTGAAGGTCTCCATATGTCTGTTGATAATTTCCTTGATAATACCCGATCCATCCAGACCTTTCTGGTGATTTAATCTAAATCACTCTGTCTTCCTTTTCAATAATGCATTGTCCCTTAGATGTTCTTGTCTGGCACCATATTTAATCTGAAATTTCAGGTGTACATAATGGAGAGTTGTGGAGACAAATGAGGGTGAATAAATGATAAAGAATTTCTACAGTGTTCAAGGACACACAGCAATGATATCAGATTATCATGAAGCTAATAACTTCTTCTCTTTATAACACTGATGCTGACAAAGATACATTATAATACTGTGTTTATGAACTCTCTTTATTTCTACCTTTCTTAAATTTGCAATTCTTCCTATGGTCTCTAAGGAGAACCCTATAATTTCTGCTCTTTTTCTTCCATAACTGTTAGGCTTTTGAGTCTCTTAAATCTGGAGGGTAAATTTTTGTTCAGAAGCTGGTGATAGGCATTTTCCTTCTCTGTTTGAAAGTGAAAGTTTCTATTAAATTTACAGGGATATTTCCCAGGGTTTTCTTCATTTCATATTCAAATGCAAACCTCTTCCTTTTAAAAAATCCTCACCTCTTTTTTTTCTTCTTTTGACTTCAAGTGCTTTGTAATCTCTTGTTTTTTCTTTCTTTTTCTTTAAACACTTGACCTGTTCTGTCCTCTTTTCTCTTGCTACCACATTTTCTTAACCTCTTTTTCTTCCTGGAGCCTATTTTGGCTTGGGAATCCATGTATATCCAAAGCTGATTTGTTTTTCAGAGTCCTCAATCTCAGCTTCATTTTGGTAAAGAGCATGTATATACATCATTTTGGATAAGGATAATTTCCTTAGCTGGGGGCCAATTCTGTAATAAAATTCTCCCAGCTTCTGCCTCTTGTGTGCTGTTGTGACTGAGAAGGTTGGAAGAGCAAAGAGAAGCTTTCTCATTTTTTTTTTGTTCTGGCCCTTATGCTATTGTGTCTGTATGGGATAGAATCATATGGACTTTAGATAATGCTTCAAAAATTCTGCTTATGCAAACAAAATGACACTACTTAATTTGTGTTTGCTGAAATGACAGACCTCTGACAACAGAATTGCCATTATTAGCGTAGCAGTGTTTTTGCTTGTAAAAGCAACAGATCACATGTGCTTTTTTCCCTGTGAAATGTTTTACTTTTAGGTCTTAACCTATACAGGTTTTTGCCATGCCTTTTCAAAAATTTTGTACCAATGCCTCAGCAAATATTTCTGAAATCTCATTCTGTAATATTGTAAATTACAGTGATGTTGTTTTATCTCTGTGATTTTCTCCATCCCTTGTGTTTCTAAGATTTTTTTTTCCACAATGTTCTATTTTTCTTTTTAACATGCCAGTTTTATTTATAATTAATACTAAAACTACCTCTTAAATTAACAAAGATGGTTTCTAGGATAGATCGGCAGACAAGCTAAATTATTCCTGTTTCATTTTTACCATAGGAAATTGTTTCTTTATTTATGTTGAAATGCATACTATTTTAATGCTGATTGTCTTATCTTGCTTAAATAATTTTAATAATGATTTACAAGTATTTAAATCTAGATTTTTTTGTTTTAAAGAAAGGTCTTCTATTAAAATTAAGCAGTTTCGTGCCTGTACTGTTACTGCAGACAAAACATGACTCCACCTAGGAGGTGACACCTTTTAGCCTGAGTTTTTAAGGTTGTGTATAATGGTTAGTTTGTAGCTTAGTTTTTAATAGATTTGGTTGCATTATTTGATCTGCAAGGGTGTTGTGGCTTTTATGATATTTTCAGTCCTGCAAATCATAATAATAAAGCATACCATGGCTTCATTTATGGGTTTTTCTACTGATGAAACATTCTCAGACATATCCTGCCATGTTACTTAGGATAGGTTTAAAAAATGTCTTTACATTTCAGATCTGTGGTCTGTTTGCAAGCTGTGAACTCAGTCCCCAGGAGCTGTGTAGGCGGATGACCCTGTGGTGTTTCCCTTCCAGATGAGCTCATTTCAGGAATCAAGGCACTTGTGACAGACCTTGAGAAGGGTGGGAATGCCAGCAGCTCCCCAGCTGTTTCCAGCCCTATTGTCCATAAAGTAAGGACTGAGCAGGAAGACAAAATGGATGGACCTGTTTAAGAATTGTTCTTTTCGCCCAGTTTGAAAGTAAATACAACTTGAACAGACTGGGTATGTGCATCACTGGGGTGGTGGCAGGGAGAAGAGCTGCTGACTGACCATCAGAAACCCTGGAGCTGGATGCCACAGGACACTCTGTGACCCTGAGGAGAAACAGGACCCTTCCAAGGTGCAGGCAGAGCAGCCCAGGCCAGGTCAGAGGGGTGCTTGGCCAGCTGCCCAGTCCCAGTAGCCCAGGGCCAACAGTGAGGGAAAGTGGAAGATCTGGGAAAGCATGTGTGAGGCTTCTTCAGAGCTCTTTTCCAGCACTCACTCCAACACTTTGAGTCAGGTACAATGTCTGTGTGTTTGGCAGCTCCCAGTTACATCCCTTAACTTGTACATTCCCAGCTTGAACCAGTACAAACCTCTAGTATTCATGATTTCCTGCAATATGTTTAACATTGCAATCAGCAACTATGCCAGAAAAGGTTCTTTTTAATTAGTTTTGAGCTTACTGACCTCTTTTGTTACCTTTTAATTCTTGTGTTGTACGAGGCAGAGTGATCAATGTCTTTGTTTTCTCATGCCAGACACAATTTCCAGATTTTTGAGAACATAACATATGATCTTTCAGAACATTAAAACATTAACACCAGTATCTTTAAAAAACCAGCAATTTTGTTAGACACACATGAGAAGAACCTGTGTTTTTCCTCATCATCCATTCAAGTACAACTGTAAAGTCTCGTTGAGTTAAACCATTGTTTGATCTCAGTCTTTGTACTATATACTTATTTTACTATCTTACATTTTATAATCTCTCGCATCTTTCTTGACACAAAAACCTTTGTGTCCATCCAATAAGGAGGGTGACATTAGTTTAACTGAGTCCTGAAATAACCAAGAGTAAAAGTAGAGCCCTAAGCTATAAAGGAATTTTTATTAAAGTTATGGAAGCATAAAATTTTGCTGAAAGAGTGTAGTGAATGCTGGGAAACTATATAACTAACTTCAGCAAGCTAAACTAAATACATTTTAAGATAACATCTGTCTAAATTACTAAATCTGGAAAATGCATATAAGATGTTATAGAAGTCTTTGAGCTTCCCTCAGGGCATCAGTATCCTAAATATTTAATATCCACTTCTAAGAGGAATCAGAGTATTGTAATCAGTAACTCAACAACATCTCTTTTAGGTGCTCCTCAATAATGGGTCATCTGCAGGCAGCTGTGCCAAGCATCAACATAGATACTGGGCCTTACCAGAATTAAAGGGCTTTATGCTGCTTCTGCAGTGGCCAAGGGAGTCACTCACTCTTTCTTTCACCATTATTGAGAGCTGCTCATTCCCTCCTTTGCATCAGCTCTGGAGCTGCTTGTACCTCTTGTCAAGTCACTTCAGTTACCTAATGCAGCAAAAACATGGTTTTGTTGAGCCCTCCCAAGTTTACCTTGATGAGTGCCAGTGCTGATACCACAAGTATTTTGATTAGTGTTAGCTCTGACACTGAGAGTGTTTTGACGAGTTTCTGTGCTGACACAAGGTAGGTCTAGCGCTTGCTCCTGAAAGGGCATTGAGACTTCTTGCTTTCAGCAGTGACCAACTGTGAAGTCACTGAGTCAGAGGAAACCCCACCTCCATGGACAATTGTCCCACAGATGTTCCCATTCAGAAATTTGTTTGCATCCCTCATTTTGTTGCCTCTGTCCCTTACACTTAAATACAAAGTGGTTTTTTTTTTTTAACATCCATTTAACTTCCATTGACTCACTGACAGTATACCTTTGAGATTGTGCCAGATTCTTGAGATTCTTCTCTAGCCTAATTAGTTGCTCCTCTATCTTGGTATATAAACTGTGGTGCATTCACATTCCTTCACAACTCAATTTTTTTGCTGGTCTTTGGGAGCCTCTCTGTGTTTCCAGGTAATGGAACTTTGTAAGCAAAGCTGTCCAGTACTTGTCTTCAGTATTTGAAAAGAGGTCTCCTTTGGGCAGTGATATTAATCATACCTCAGTTTGACTGGAAATATATCTTCTTTGATGTATTCTGGGATGACAGTTGTATTTTCCAGGAAGACAATATATTGATCTGCCAAATCATTTTGCCAGAAACAAGTGTGGTCATGTCTCTCTTCTTTATAAACCAGGCCTTCCAAAAAAATGTTATAGAAATTCCCTCCAGCCCTTAAGTGCATAAATTTGTTGTTTGTACAATTGAATTTGATCCTATTTCTAATAACCACTCCTGAAGATTGTCCTGATCTTTCCTGTGGGAGTTTTTACAATCTTTTATTTTTCCATGCTTTCTGAATTAATGTTATCAGCATGTTTAATTGGAACATTCCAGGGTTTTGTGCCTGAGTAATTAATGCAAATACCAAGCTGACAATTTTTAGGGATAATTTTGGACAACCCATACTTTCAACTTTGTCCTGCTTGGGGCTCACTCAGGGCAGTCACCAATGTCTCTGTGAGCAAAAATATCCATGGTCCTGCCACCTGTTTGGCTAGGGTGAAGCTCTGGAAAGCTGAACAGCCAGTGCCCTGGCCTTTCCTGCCCTCCCTCATCACATCAGTTAATATCTAAGCTCAGGTATTTTGTTGTTTGAAGGAGAAATACTAAATTTTTACCTCTTCTGCTGGGCAGGGGATTACTCACTGCCTCCTGCCCCTGTGGCCAACCTGCTTCTTGTCAGGTTTTCTTTACCAAGTTGTGAAAAACTTAATTGAGTTGTGGAAAACTTTATAACTAAAAGCGTAAAAACTGCAAAGGGAAGTTATAAAGTAGGTATGTATTTATTCAGCGCTGGATGCATGGGGGATATTTCCTCCAAAAACATGCGTGCCTTCAGTAGGTTGAATTCCCTATTTATTCTCTACTGACTAGGATTACATAATATGCCTAATACATACTCATTTCCTACCCCCGCCTGTCTTTGCCTCGTATTAAAATTAGCTTCACGCCTCTCTGCGGTTGCACATTGATTTCTGGGGGTCTTCTGGTGGTCTTTGGTGGTCTTAGGTGATGAAATAGTCTTCCTCAGGGATGAACTTTTCACCTTGTTCTTTTGTGCATGCTCTGCGTCTTCCTCAGGGATGAACTTTTCACGATACTGGTTTTTCGCTGGTTCAGGGGTCTGGAGAATTCTCTTACCATAACAGAATCTGTAAGGCCTTTTGTTTCTTTATCCTGTTTTTGGCATTCAGCTTCCTTCTTATGTTATAGCATCCTGTTATTTGCAAGGACTGTGATTTGTTTAGGCATTTCAGGTGGTCGTGTTAGCCCCCCTCTTTCCTTTTGCTCTTAAATTCTAATCTTAATTTCTAATTTCTTTAATTACCTTATCTCAAGAAGGTAGGACAATAGCAAGACTTTATACTGATTTAATCTCAGTAAAATTCTATAGTCTTTGAGCATACATTAGTGGAATTCATGGTGCAGATAATGTGGTCTCTTCCAATCTTACCAATTCTGTGATTCTGTGGTTTGCCTGACTAGAAAATAACTATGAGGGAGATAATTTGACTGGTTTAGCATTTGAATGGCTTAGTAAATACAGCCTGTATTTAATTTATATATGTTTGCCTCAGGTCTGATTGTTTTTTCTCCTTGGTGTTTGTTCCTAATCCTTGTGTACTTGGAGGCTGGGATTGCTCTTGCCCAGAGCCTTTTCCTCTGGCATTGCCAAAGCTGCAGGGCTCCTAGGGATTGTGTAGACCTGTGCTGTGAGCCTGCCTGGGCTGCAGCTCTGGGGGCCCGTGGCTTTGCCTGCCTGTGCAGTGTAGACCTGAGCTCACCATGCTGGTTTTTCAAGGTCATGTCATTGTTGTGCCATTGTGTCCTTTGATGTCCGCCAACACAGCTGCTGCTTTCCCTCAGTTTCCAATTGTTTTCTGATCCTTCTGCTTTTTTGCTTTTTTTGAAGTTCACCTGACTTCTATGCTGTTCACTTTTTGCAGCAAATACAAAAGTCTCTTGAGCTACAATCAGTGTCAGTGGTTGGTTGTGGACCACCCCTTAGTTTTCCTTGTCCCACTGTCTGCTGTCAAAAATCAGTGTATCCCATGCACTGTGTAACTCCATTGGAGATGGTTGTTTCAGTAATTTTTATGAACATTTTAGGAAAAGTATCCTTCAGGTTTTGCCCTTTTCAAATGTAAATCTTTAATCAGTGCTTGCTGAGCAGGAGTACAAGAACACATGCATGAGGCTTATGGTTCTTTTTTTTCTTTTTGCAGTGACCTGCTGTCTTCTGAATATCTTGAGAGGCATATCGAGCAAGGTGGGAAGACAGTGGAAGTTAAAGTAAGAATTTCCTTTTCATACTTTCTTTTTAAATTCGCTTGGCTTTTGGTGTTCATGAAAACTCACATTTTTGTGAAAGGAGGGATAACTGATTTTTCAAGTGATTTGTTTTACTGTTCTGAGGCAAGCATATTTCATGTTTTCTAACTTTCAGCTTTAAGCAAGGCAAATACACTCCACTGTCAAATTCAGTACATTAATGTTTATATCAAAATGGTATCCATGAAAAATGTATTCATAGTGGTTATTTTTGCTAGTAACTATACTTTATTTTTGATACTTACTGAAAAAATATTTTTGTTTTGGTAGATAGCAATATTTATTGTATAATATTTCCAAGTATCTTGTCACCAGTTGTGTTTCTTTGTATCTTTGTTGGCATGGTGCCTACCAGGTGATAGTTGCTGTTGTCTTGTGTGAAATGTTCCACAGCCTTTGCAGAAGTGTTTTGTTGTTTGCATGCAACATGGGAGATTTTTCTTGAGGACTCTCCATTTGTTAGGACTTATTTTGTAATGTCAGCTATAATTTTTCTATCAATTGCTATAGATTAGATGGAGTGTTCAGAAATGTATTATATGTGCTACAAATTGGAAACTCTAAATTTGCCTATCAGGTAAATACTAGATATAATTTTGTTCAAAGTTTACATTTTATTTAAAGAAATCCCCCAAATTGTTTTATTGAAACTGAGATAATCTAAATACTTTGAAACAAATGCATTAATCACTGCAGCATGAAAGTGGAAATGGAAAGGGGCAAAGCAGTCCTTTATCCACTGGATAGCTGAAGATGCAAGTTTCCTTTGGTTTATTCCCTTCTGTCATTTGCAAATAGGAAGTCTGCTCTTCCACTATTATGAAGATAATAGTCTGCATGCATTATCAGACTGAGGCAAACACATAGGTATTCTATTAAATTGTAAAGACTAATTTCTCAGTCAGCTCTGCTCTGCAGTCAAGTCTTGCTTGACTAAGCTTTAGAACATGAGTCAAAGCAGAAATAAAGATAATAGCTGATATTAATAAGAACAAAACAATCCATTTGTCTGCATTCAGATATATATGCAAGTTATCTAAGTTAATCCATCCAAGCCCCATCACTGAATTGTTCCTGATGAGCAAGCCTTAATCAAGGAAGGAAATGTTTGAAATCAGCGGCTCTTCATACTTAAGTACTGTTTAATTGAATGGAAAAGTGATGGGAGCATCAGGCATTTTAGAGGAGGGGTCAGAAAATGTTCTGGGCAAAACAGCTCCCAGCCTCCAGGGTCACAGAGATCATTTCCCCTTCATTTAGGTGCTGATATACCTTCAGGGAGGGCTATCACTATCTCGCTCATTATTCTCAAATCTGCTTTAAGTAGAGAACTGTCATTGCTGCATTGAGCTTGATACTTGAGGTGAGCTGACCTGGGAGTGAAAGGCGCTGAAAAGACTGTACTACAAAGGAGAGGGCTTGCTGCTGGAGTGGTGAGTTTCCCTCCACAGGCTGCCCTGTACCTTGCATACCCATGGTCAGGGTTGCAGGGTTGAGCTGGGCTGTACAGGTGGGCTCCTCTGCCCCTACTATTCCACTGCCCCAGGAGTTCTGCAGGCAGCAGTCATTTGGAAGCATGCTAGGAAAGGGGATGTAAGGTTTATGCTTGTTTTGTTGCATCTGAGTGTGTGGGATTGGCAGAGAGGGAAGGCAGCTGCTATGACAAAATGTCAGAAGAGCCTGGTGGCCATAGTAATGGGAACATTTTCGTAGAAGTTCAGATACCAAGAGATTTTTGGAAAAGTGCAGCTTACTGAGTACACTTTAATACCAGACACTGAGTGAGGCTGATTTCAGTACTCAGTAGCTGTTTAAAAAGAAATCTGGTTCCCTCTGACCAGTCAGTATTTTTCAGAGCACCTGCAAGTTCATTCAAGAGATTTGTTTGTCTGTTGAACAATTTCTGAAAAGACTGGCAGTATCTGTTTGCATTTGAGAAACTGGGCTTTGGTTTTGCATCAAATGTTTTGAAAATCTTATTGGAACTACAAGAAATTTCCATGATGATGATTTATTACCTTCAATTACTGTGGGAATTGTTTACAATAACTGGTAATGTAATTATTATACTAGATTTTAGGGATTATGCAGATTGCTTAGATACCTTTTTAAAAATAGCTAGTAAAAGGGTGCAACTTATGAATAAATCACAAAATATGCACTCTGCTATGCTGCATATTCCTAAGCAGAAGCTGAAGAGGTATTTCACAAAAGGAGACAGTTTTCTATCAGTTGCTTCAACATGCTGCTCTTCCCCCACCTCTGTGCAATTTATCTTGGGCTGTAGGCAGAGACAGAGGCGGCCTGGCAACATCTCTCGTGCTCCTTTGGTGGGAGAAATGGTGACAGAAAGAAAATGTCCATCTGCCATCCACTGCCAGCTGCAGGCATTGAGCAAGCCTGTTTGTGCAGTGAAATGGCCTCTTCTGTTCTTGGCCTTCTTACTGGAGAGGTGTGTTTTAAAATACATACATATTCCCCCTTGCATTTCTCTGTGCAAGAAGACTGCACAGACACACAAATCATTGCTGCTGTTGTGCCATCAGCAACATGGGAGAAGACAGGAGCTTTGAGGCACTGTGTGAAGGCAGCTGTACATGCACACAGCAGTTTGGGAATGTGTCTGGAAAGCCGATCCTGCCTTGGCTCATATGTGATATGGAGTTGATAACTACTTTTGCCACTCCTCCCCCTCTCCTCACTCCCAGTAAAACTTCCTGTGCTGTAAAATACATATGGATCTTCTGTCATTACTGAGGATGCTTCGAAGAGGAGGGGGGCAGGGGAAGGAAGAAATGTTTATACCATAAAAAATACCACTTTTTAGTTGCAGAGAGATTTTTACTGCGAGAAAAGTCCTCAGTTTAACGTACCTTTTTATTGCAAGAGAAAGTTATATTACATTTGATTTCTACATAATTATTAATACATTAGACCCTTGTGAAGGTGGAGCATTTTATACATGTTTTTGCAGGGTGCTAGGATTTAGCTGCTGCAGAGGAGAGGCTTCTTGTTAATTTGGCACAGTTAGGCAGCACCTAAGACATTCTGTTAAACTAGCAGCAGTGTGCAATGCCTAAGAAAAACAAAAGGAGGTAGATGTTTGAATTATTTCAGTGTTTCCCCCCTCAGCCTCCTTTACTGTACATCATGTCTCTACTAGGAAGCAGCAGTGTTGGCCTAAATTCTCTCTGGTAGCAAAGAGAATAATCAATTAATAAGAAAGAGAAAAACCCTTCCTGGCATTGCCTTTTCCTGATTGTGTCGTTCCAGACCAACCTATGCTCACAGCACATCAATGCTCAACCTGTGTATATCTAATGTTGTTGCAATATCTCTGCATCCTTTTATCTCTCTTTCTCCCTCCTTTTTGGTTGTCATTCTGTCACTGATGCTGTCAGTGAGATGAAAGGCAAGAAACAGCTATAATGCTGAGTAATTCACATTGCTAGATTTTTCACCCTCAGAAGGAACAACTGATATCTATTCAGTGATATTTCCTCAATAAAATGTTTCAGTTTTCCTCTTCAGAATGTGTAGAAATAAATGTTTCTGCTTGTATTTTCCCAAAACACTGGACACTTCTATGAGTTCTTAGGAAATTGCTTCCTGAAAAAAAATAAGCCATGAAAATAATTCAGTCAGAAAACTTGCGCAGGTAGAGATGTGGTAGATAAATACCATAAAATTTTGATGGCATGTTTAAATATGACTACAAGGAACTGTATTTCATAGGCAGTCCTTAAATTTCGAAATTCTTTAGTGTGATGGTGTAAACGCAGCGTGTGTATTATGGGCACAAAATTACAGCGAGAGTGCTTACAACATAAACTGCTGCTTTTTGCTTCAGCCTTGTGGCATGTTCATATGATAGCATTGAACAAGTGAGTGGAGACATACCAAATGCCAGGTACTGTTTTTCTCTGTTGTAGCATTAACAGAGGACCTCTGGCCAGGCTTGTCCTGTGGGTTAGGACTGACATGTTGCTGTGTGTCCCAAGCTGTGCTGAGCTGTGCTGCTGAGCCCCACAGCGCTCAGATCCTGCCCGCTGGGCTTTCCTCAATGTACCAGCAGCCATCCTGCCCAGCTGGGGGCCCCAGCATGGCCTCCTGCTCTGTGGGGGCCCCAGCAGAGGGGCCATCATTGTAGTTTGAATAATGGGGGGTTTGGGGCAAATGCATTTTAATGCTGCACAGAAAAGCTGAGCTGTTAGCTTGCAAAAATAGTCATTTTGTTGTGTGCATTGTTTGACTAGTAGCTTGTGCAAGATGACTGTTATTGTAGCTTACAGCTATTTTAATGTTTCTGCACAAGAGGGGAAAATTACTGTTCTTCATTGCCTTGCTGTGTTTAAAGCCTTGGCTAGTGTGCGCCATGATGTGTATTTGAAGGGTTCTTTAAATGCCCTTTCTAAGGAAAAATGATATATAAGGGAGAAAAATATTAAACTCTTGAAAGACCAGAGGAGTCTGGCTACCCTTGATATGGTAGACATTGCTTTTTCTGTTAACCTTTCTCCTTCAAAACTGGTCTGCTCGAGCAGTTGTTAAGGTACAGTCCCTTGATTGAGGGCAGTGTGTGTCTGTGCTCACCTGTGTCTGTGTCTGATGAGACCTTATCCCAAGTAGCATTCCAACATTTCATTGTTATCTTCACAGGTACAAACTGATCATAAATCTACAATAATTTGTGGTGCAGTCAGATTAAACACTTAACCAGTGAGCAGGTAATTTTAACAATTGACTGCTATGTTTCTAGTCTTACAGCAAGGTGCTTCTAACCATCATCTTCCAGTTAGGGCACTCACTGTCTGAGAAGAATCTCTTATTACTCTTCAGGTTTTGGTAACTTACCATTTTGTAACTAAAGAGGAAGGTGTTTTAGTTGCCAGGGAAGCCTGTATGCTAAACAGGCTTTCCTGTAAGGGATTACATTTTCTCCTGAAAAGCGGAGTGCCAGTTGGGATTGGAGTGCAGGAATACACAGCCCTGGGAGGCTGGAGCCTGGGGCTGGTGGGGAGCTCTGCGTGCATGTACCTGAAACTTGCACAACCTGCTGATGAAAACTGAAAAGGAACAAATCATAAATAATGCAGGAATTATATATGCCTGTTTCTGGCAGAGCTTTTTTGGCTCTGTCCAGAGACCAGAGAAGCCGTTATTACCAGAAAAATCACTCTCTATCTTGTTTGAGAGAAGACTTTGAATAAAGGTTCCTGTAATGTTGTCAGATCTCCTCTCCCTTATGCCCTCAACAGAGCCCTGTTGGCCTCATGGCAAATTACTAACAAATCTAGGCCATAATCTACTTTTTAGTGATAGCAGTAAACTAACAGAAGAAGAGCTGATGGGGAGTCTGTGAGTCTGACACAATTTAGCAGGGGGTTCCTGCAAAGTTGATCTTCAGTATGCTCTCATCAGATATTTTCGTTAATGACTTATGTAAAAAAAGGTGTGTATATTAATGAAATTTGCCAACAGTGCAAAACTGAGAAACATTACAGTGCACAGAAGGATCAGCTGGAGAACTGACTATCTTTTGACCAATGGAGTAAATAAAAACCAAATAGAACAAATGGCAAGTTCTTACACTTAGGGACTAGTTATAGGTGTTTATACTGTACAATGAAAGTTCCACAAGAAGGGGAGGATTAGAGTGTAGTAGTGGAAGGGAATGGCAGGATGGAAGAAAATTGTGCTCCCATAGTATACTGGTCAAATTCCTTCCTCTAGGTTTTGACTGGAATTAATGTTACTGTATGTATCTTGAAGAAGAGTTGGCATTTTTTTTTTTAATTTCTGTGTGTTTTCAGTTACTCTGGACATTTTTTTTCCCTAGTACTGTCATGCTGTTACACTAAGTTGAAAGGCACTGAGAAATACCTTTCCTGTTGTAGCATTGTTTGAATTGTGGAAGCAAACCTTTGGGGTTTAGAAAACATAGTATCCTTTATAGGATACCAGTGCGAGATAATCAGCCCTCATATATAGTGTATTTGCCTGACCTAGTGATCCTGCAGGCTGGCACTTTTAATGTACATTTACAGTAGCTTTGTTTTTATATCTGATTATTTCCCTGTTATTACTAGCTTACTTATTACACACAGCCTGCTACCAAGGGGAAGAAAATTAGAAGTAACAGCTTTCCAAATTAGGAGTCATTCCCAGGGTCACGGTTTTGAATATATTACTCTAGAATGAATCCCAGGTCATGATTCATGTAGAATTTTGCAGGTTTAATTATCTTGTTTCCCTTTTCTTTGTGACATTAAAAAAAAATAATCCTGTGGATTTAGCTAGTCCTGCAGGGGGAAAATGTCAGAAAGTGGAAGTCTTCCAGAGCTTAAAAAGTATATTTCACTGTGGATGTGGACCCCAGTTCTGCTGATCACAAGCGGCTGTGTGACCATCAGGAGTCACCTCTTGGGTACTCTGCTGCAGTTCTGTCTTGTTCCAGAAGGAGGACAGCTTGAACTTGCTGGAAAATCTTGCCTGACTTTGCACACCTCATGAGTTATTTGCCACAAGCTGCACCAACATACAGCGTCCATAGCCAGAGAGTGGTAGCAACCAAGCGTACTGTAATCTTAGACCACGCGAGGACTGAGTATGGCTAAGAGAAATTAATTACTGCTGTAACATAAAAGAACATGAAGTCACTTGTAGATGGCTTTATTAAAAAATAAAAGTATCTTTTTGGATTTAACTTAATCCCTTTGAGGGGGAATTAAGCTAAGCAAACAGAAGCTACTGTGCTTCTGAAGGAGTGCTTCCATGCAAGGCTTCAGTGCGCTTTTGCTTGACATCTTTATTTTCATCTTGACTTCTGTAAGTAGCTTTGCCTAAACATGTTTATTGTTCCCTATGGATACTACACTGTCACTGTATTATAAACATAGGTTAATGTTTCTAGAACACAGCCTCAAGCTCTGTGAATGTTCACTTAAAAGGAAAGTTCTGTCATTCAGAAATAATGAGCCAATAAGGATATCAGAGTTGTATTGTTTTCTATTTTCCTCAGAACTGACTGATTGGTATCCATGTAGGTGTTGTGTTCATAGTAATCTTGTAAATCACATTCTTACACCTTGGCTTCAGACTTGGGGTAGGCTGATGAGCTGATGTAGCAGATTAGAATGCGTAGATTATAAGGAATTTTCATACTGTCCCTTAAGATGTTTGCTTCCATTTCCCTGGAATGGGCATACAAGAGTGGGGCAAAATGACTGGCATTTAAATGACTTGTATGCCACAAATAAGAGACATTAGCCACTGCTACAAGGCCTGTTTTAAAGAGAGCAATAAAGTAGGCAGGAAGATGTAACCTTTTCTCCTCTGCCTCGTCTTTGCCTGGCAGTTGATAATAAAAAATAATTTTCCCTAACACCAAGGTAAGTCAAAGCAAGTCAAGAATCTGTTTCCCATGTAGATGCCAAGGCAGCTTCCAGAGCAGATGGTGTTGCGTTGGCATGAGCTCTGTCATGCCCTGCAGTGTTTTGTGGAGCATCTTCTCTCATAGCTACTGGGCAGTAAACACAACCCTCGTTTGGCCTCTGAACTGGGAAGCTGGGCTGATATCTTGTGCCATCTGCTGAAGGCTCCTGCTGTGAGTCACTGATGGCAGTTGGAGCCTGCGTGCAGGATCCTGTCACGTACACGTGTGTCTGTTTGTTAAGAGTGCTGCCAACAGTCTTTAAACATGGACATTTTTTGGAGAAGGCTTAGAAGCGGCTGTGCCTTATCCTAATTTTGGAATCCATATCTCTGTTTTCAGAATCTGAAACAGTGTTATAATCTAATGTCACTACAGCGTGTCGGCTCTGAGTTATATGAGCACATGTGATAGCCATCCTCCTACAAAGGGAGGGCACTGTGCACAATTTCAGAACATTTGGCTTTCAGGTGTCTGCAGTCCAGAAACAACTCTGCAAAGAGGTGGGGCTGGGTCCCTGGTGTTGTTACTGAGCTGAGTAAGAGCTGAACTCAGGGCTCAGCACAGTCCCACAGCAGAGCCCTTGCCAATTGTGTATCAATTAAAAGATGTTTTCTCCTGTTGCAGTTACACAGGTGGAAGTGCCATTTTGACTTTTCTGTTTACTGATAGAAACCCATTCATAGCAAGTTGTTTTCTGCCTTTGAAGTCAGTGAGTGAGGGTGCATTTTCTTTTCCTTTTGCTGTTGATCATGCAGCCTTAGTTATGCATCTTTGTAACTAGTGGCCCCACAATAGGTAGCTCTTTAAGCAGCTAATCTTTATTTGACAGCTAATCATTATCTAGCATTCATAGAATGGTGGCTTGAGCCTTAGCTGGCCTTTTGAGAGCTTTCTGCTGCAAGGAAAGAGGGAGATATGTTACTAAGATTTGAATTAAACCACCAATCTCCTTTCCTTTGCATAAAAGAGTGTTAAAATAGGAATATGTAGGAGAAGGAAGGTATTAATTTTAAGGTCAGTGCCTGACAGTCGCTGAGTTTTACTGGCCAGCACCTCTCTTAATTGCAGAAAATGGCTTACTTGGATATCCGATGTAGAAAGCAGATGAATGTGCATCCTTATTTTCCTCCCCTGGGAAGGTCATGCTGTCTCTGAGGCGAATAACAAACCCTGCCAGTGTATGGTCAGCAGATGCTTTCTGCACTGTGACTGCAGAGAGGCATGAACTGCCACCATTAATGACTGTTGGGGCTGTTCTTTTGCTTTACTTATTTCACCCTTTATTATGAGTACTGGTTAATGTGGTTTTCATCTCTTTTGTGTCTGCTCAGCAGCTGATGCCTCTCAAAGCAGGTACAAACTATTATAAAGGATAAAAATTGGAATAGATCTTATTTGCATTGCTGACATCTATGTCTTACCACTTTTTAGTGTCTTTGCCATACTATGCACCTGACAGGTTGAAAGAAGACTTGTACTGACATGGGCAAAAGGGTGGCATGTGGTTAGAGATGAACTGTAGCAGTTCACGGGGTAAATGGCCTTAATTCAGGATTTTGCTATAATTATCCAACTTAAGCATCAAGAGGAAGGCTATCTTATAAACTGACAACTATCATAATGATTAACTTGCTTTAATTGAGCCTGGGGTCATTCTGGTTTTTATTTTTTTGTAGGATGTTATTACATTTTTATCTCTCCAAATCAATAAACTTCTTGTTTAAAATCTGTATCTTCTGTGCTGCCCTTGGACATCACCGTCACATCAAGAAGGTTCATGCAGGAGGGATAACTTGCTGATCCAAAGAAATGGGCAACAGAGAGCTATGGGTATTGGCAGAAAATTTGGCTTGCATGGTGCAAACCACAGCATGAACACTGGCTCTGTGCCCCATAGAAGCAAAAATGTTGAACTTCTCTCTGCTGTAGCATTAGCCTGCCTTTAGTAAAGGCTTAAGGTCTGCCTTTGTGTTCTGGAGGTTTGTGTCGCAGCTGTTGTCACCAGGCTGACCTTGTCTCATAGGAGATGATATTTAGCCCAATTTTCTCTCAGACTCTAGAGTGACCAGGTTCAATTTTAGAGCAGAAGTGGGTAAATGTGCTGCTCAGACTTACGGCTGGCATATGTTCGAAGGGCAGTCTGATTTCCTCTCATCTTACACTGAAGCATTCCCCAGTAGCTGGCAAAGACCAGTGTGGAGGTTTGATTTGCTGAGATGCGCAATTATTGCTTTTGAGAGAACAGAGAGAGGCTCTATTAGCTACAGGAAGCCAATAGCTCTTCACAAAAGACCCTTGATATTCTGGACTGAACTGTAGTTGGTGCTAATTTCAGCTCTTAAGGGGAGTCTTAATTATCATTTGGGACTGGAATATTTTTAGGAAAAAAATGAAGATCTTTTTCCAGCTTTTGTCTCACTGCTAAAGATACCAGTAGATAAGAGAGACAACCCCAGTCCTTCAGAGAGTGTTTCCAAGAGCAGAATAAAAGAAGATAGATACGATAATTGTATTTAGTATTTGGTGGTCTTAGGTCTCTCACATACTGTATTTTCTCCTCTAATGCAGTGTATTTAATGGCAGCACCTGCTATAAAACATCTTTAGTACATGTCAAACCCAGCACAATTTCAGCCTCAGCACTATAGTGAAGCAACAACAGTAAACCTCTTGCCCAAAATGACACATGCTTGAAGAAACCTGCACTGTGGAGTCCCTTCATGTGTCCTGACTCTGAGTACAAAACCATAGAATCATAGACTCATTAAGGCTGGAAATTACTTCCAAGTTCATTACATCCAACCTTTGACCAAACACCACCATCCCAACTATACCATGGCACTGAGTGCCACATCCAGTGGTGTCTTGAACATTTCTCAGAATTTGTAGCTTTAAATAGCTATACAGGGATCGTTAGCACCATGCTCTAACCACCTCAGATAATCTCATGCATCAAGTACTTTGAAAAATACTTTCTTCATTTAAACAAGTGAAAATAAATTTTATTAGCTTAAGTTAATTTTATTAACTGGTTGTAAGTGACTTAGGTTATAATGATAGGAACATAAGTACATACATAAAAAATATCTCACAGATGTTAGCATATAAATATTGTAGTGATAAGAACTGGTCCCCAAGACTGAGATCAAAGTTGGGTTTCTATCTCCACCAGAATTACCATGAACTCTAGTAGATCATTGAGTTGAATTGGTCTGACTAAATAGAGTAGAGTTTGTATTTCTCAATTGTATTTTTCCCAGACAAGAATTTAGACCTGTTTTTCTTATATTTTTCTTTTCTAGATCTGTGTGCATAATTTTTTCCCATGGATTTATTATATAATAAATTAATTTGGAGGTACTGTAGTGGGACATTTATTTGATTCTCATTTGCAAGATCAAAACAACCTTTTGAACCACAGACTGGATTCTTAGTATGAAAAAAATGTTCCTCCTGGTTGAAAAGACATGATTTTGCAAACTAATGGAGCCTGAGATTCTATTTCTGGTATACATTAACTACATTTTCTGAGAACAAACCAATTTGTGTAATTACTCCAAATTCCTTCCACAGCTAGAAGTCTGTACAACTCCATACTGATAGTCTTTTCAGTATTATTCCCATATCCATGCACTTAATCCAGTTATAACAGGAATACTACTTCAAGAATTCTCTTTAGAGAGTATTTTATTGCTCATAAGATTTTAGATCCTCCATATTATTTGATTCTTAGTTTTATTATTTGCTTACTGGAGTCTGTCTTTGTTTACTTCTTGTAGAAAACAGAACAGGATTTCCTGATCAAAACACAAAACTACCAACATAGCCCAATTTTGATTAATTTTTTTTCATATCTGAAAAATAAAATCCAAGAGCATTTAACGTCAGATGTCTAAAATGACTGTGCTATGCATCATGAAAGTGACTGCTGGCTTCTGAAAAAGCTGTAATTGTAATGCCTTTCCCTCCCTCTAAATGGTCATAGTAAATGGTCATAAATATTCACAGGGATGGGTACATTAGGCTAGGTAGATTATTCATTCATTTGCTGGAAGGAGTATTTGCAAATAAAAGCTCTTAAAAAAGAAAAGCATTGAAAATCTCCCTCATAGTCCTTTAATCAATGTTAGTGCATTACAGCATAGCTGAATTTGGTGAGACACTAATCGGTAAGTTCTTCTGAAGAGTAGATATCAGTGAGAATTAAAGAGATGTTTGAATTGTTTGTCTAATTTTGCATATAAATATTGATATTGTGCAATACTGAATAAATTTATTGCATGTACAGTAGGGCTTACATCCCTATCAGTGAAACCGGGGGGATTTTTTGAGTAGAGTCTGCTGGATTTTATTTGAAAGGCATATTATTTTTTTTTTTTTTTGCAGAAGACTACTTCTGATTTGGTCTTTTTTATTTTTTTTTTTCAATCAAGCATTATTATTATTTTGTTAGTACCTCTCTCCCCAGAAGAAGGAAATTGCCTTACCCTCAGAGTAGAGTTCATCCTGTCTGATGTAGTCATTTGCAGAGCAGACGTTGAGTCTAAGATCCCTACTTCCAACTCTTTTTCTAGTCAATGAAGAAAGATGAGCACTTCTGGAGTAATTTGTCTCCGAAATCCATCTCAGGATGTCAGAGATCTCACAATGAAATTGTGAAATACACCATTTTGTGTACAGTGTTAAGATGATCGTGTTTTTCTAAGTACCAAACCAAGGCTCAAAGAAGATGGGATGAACATCCCTATGAGTGATAGTCAATTGTCGGTGCCATGTTAATGGCTTGGCAATGTGTTTTTGAAAAAAGCAGTCTTTCACAGGATAGAGTGCTGTGGAATGTCCCATGGATTTACAGTCTCAATTTCCAATTTCAGGGAGGAGAACATTGCTATTACCAGGGAAAAATTCGAGGAAATCCTGTATCATTTGTTGCCTTGTCAACATGCCATGGATTACAGTAAGTCTGCAGTTTTGTTTTTACTGACCTTTGTTTATTACTCTTTTAAGCAAAATCAAGTTGTTTATAGTAAAATAATGCATGCATACAGCAAAATAATTGCTTTTTATTTCCCTGCTAGTTTGTCACCAATATTAAGTAATCAACAAACTTCAGAATTTCCTTTTTCTTCTCTTAATGGAGGACTTATGGCAGTGGTCAGGTATTGTTTTAAGATAGTTTGTTATAGAGATAGCAGAATAGAAGTAGCTGAAAACATCCTATTCTACAAGAATAAAAACAATGCCAATGAATTATTTGGAAATTGTGCTCTTGTCTTGTTGCTATAATGACGTATACTTTATTTCTTTTCTAGTCTCTTAACAAAGAAATGTCAGTTTAGAATTTATCTTGAACTATCCATTTTGTTAACAGAATTTTGGGCCTTAAGCTGTGTGCATGGGGTAATATCTTGCACACAGTAAAATTTTGAAAAATCTAGAAGAAAAGGTATAAGAGGGTGCAATAACTTCTATTTGAAGTATATAATTTTACTTATAATTAAAGCCTCTGTCAAATGAAGGTTACATGAAGCTGTGTATGGCTTGTGTACAGCTTTTGGATCTGTCTACTTTTGGCACTATTGAATGATGTTTTTAGATGTGCCTGTCACATCTGGGAATTACAGGGTGTCAGCACTTCTAATACAGACATCAGCTTGAAAAGTCATGGTACCAAGTGAGCCTGTGTGGAGATCACATGAGATTTACCTTTTTCTGTGGAAGCAGGGTTTAGCTGATGGAAATCTTCTTCAGGCTATTGCCTGTCTGCAACTATTCTGTGGTTCTGGTATCAGTCATATAAGTACTTTTATTTGAGTAGAATCTTTCTTTTATAGTTGTATATTCTTTGTTTTGAAGCGGAGAATGCATGCAGAAAGAAGACTTGTCATCCTTTCACTTGCCTGATTTACGGCTGTGCAGCTCAAGAAACTTGAGCCCAGTTTGAAGTATGGACAGTGAGCCTAAAAATAGTAGCTTCTAATGCATCCTGAGCCACTTCATGGCTTCCATTAGCAGTGACCCATTAGGTCTTGGCCCCTGCTAACTCATAGGAGAAAAAGCAGGAACGAAGGAGAGCCTGCATATGTCTTTCCCTGCCATCTCTTTTTGCAAGTTCATGCTTAAAACTATTATGCTGCGCTGTATTCTTAAATGGCCTGATATCCAAATTGGTCTCTTCTAAAGTTACATGATGGATGATGAATGTTTTTCATTGTATAATTCAGCTCTCTCTTGAGAGGTATCTCCACATTTCCTTCTCCTCCCCTCCATTTTTTCCCCCTGATATAATAAAGTTTCAGCTGAGTTCTTTCACACAAGCTTACTCTAGTCAGGCTGGTATTTCAAGCATCGAGTATGTGAAAGTAATGTTTCCTGAGCTGTATTAAATTCACATTCTCTGACATTGCATTTCTGTCATTACAGCTAGCTCCTACACAGCTGATCTTAAATGATAAGTAATTACTAGAAACTCACACTGGTAATCAGAGCTCCTTAGCTTCAACCACAGTTTGGAATATCTTGCTAGAATAAGGGTAGCTGGGGAGAGTTGTCTTCTGTAAGGTCTGCAAGGCAGGAGCTTTGCTTTAATGAATTTTTAGGAAGTACATTAGACAGAATAGATGCCTTTAAGAGAATAACAAGCTTCATACTTCTAAAGGTCATGTCAGTCTCCTCCTTTGCCTGTTAGTACTTCTAGATCTCAGCCAGTAACAGCAGAATTTTTCACACATGAAAATATGTTGGGGTTTTTTAATCATAATTTTTGAGTTCTTTTAGTAATGTCTGTTTGGAGTCCTTTTATTAGTTAAATCGATCACACAACAGGCCGACAGAATACCTGAAATTAAGAATCTCTTCTTAATGACTTGGCTAATGACAAATGTATCCCTGCAACCTTAACTTCGAGCTAGCCATATTGCTTGGATTTTTGTATTGTTTGTCGTCGGTGGGATATGCAGTAACCACGGTTCCCTATGAAGAAAGGTTTGGAACGCCGCGGCCAGCGGTTGCTGGGATTGTAAGAGCTATAGTGAGGCATGGGCTCGCAGCCCGGGCTGGGAGTCGAGGGCACAGGCAGCGGGCACGGCTGGGATGCTGCTGCCGGCTGGTGGTGAATGGAAAAACTGCTGCGAATTCGACTATCACGGCTACAAACATGACTGTCTGAAGAATACACATCATCAAAATGCAGGCTTTTGAAATGTTTTGCTTTCTCTTCAACACACCCATGAGCGTGTGGTTTATTCAGAGCACGCTAGGTCTATGGTAGCTGGTTGGAAAAGAGCCAAGAATGCTTTGAGTGGGCAGGTCAGGTCTGTAGGTCGGCTGTGACTATTATTTTTGTCACTGTTGAGTGACTTGGTCAGAGGTCAGTGCTGCTGGGAGCGGCAGTCTCACGAGAAGCTCTTTGCTGACAGCACTTCAACTTGCAGACCCTGCTTAACTAAAATTGCAATTAGAGGGAAGGAAGTTTTGACTGCTGAAGAGCTTTTAGGTCTTCCCCAGTCTCATCATATTTCCAAGCAAAGAAACTTCAGCAGATGCTAGAATATTTTGCTTAAACTGTATTTATTTCTAAAGAATAGGCACATGTAATTTGAAAGGTGAAGCAGCTTTACATTGTAGTTATGCTCATACTTGATATATGTTATACAGCCAGTAACTTAGGTTACTTCTGTGAATTTCATTTTTGCTGATAGAAAAAAGAAAGCTGCATAAGCAAAAAGAAAAGTATCTGTTTTTATTGCTTGTAATTCCTGTTTGTTTCGGGTGTATTTAACAGTAAAGTAAGTAAATAAATAATGATCTCACTTTCATGCTGTTGTTGTGTGCTATGTGCCAAGTTTGAACTCACAGCTCATATTTGAAAGGGACATGCTGATACAGCGAGTCCCAACCATGTGTGTATGCCACTGCAGTAAAAGCAAAATTACTTAAAAAATGTTCCGTTTTGGTTGAAGATCAGAATGTATTGATATAAGAAATAGCCTTTGTTTTTCTGCGCTTACAGTGTAATATTTGTATCAACACTTTCTTTAAATGAAATGCTAAGGAAAGAGTTAATTTAAAAAAAAAACATTGAAAACTAAGGATAATTCAGTTCAATACCATTTTTATTTGGGGAAAGCTATGCATATGTTCCAAATGTGTGTTCCTAAAGACAGGTCCCTTATTTATCTGTTGCAGGTAGATATCTCCTACATGGGAATGGGGGCTTTGAACTGGATTTTCAGTTGGTTAAATTAGTCCATTTTGTGTTTATATGTATTGTAGAGAAGGTTTGTGGAAGAATGAAGAGCTTGCTTCACCAGAGGAGAAAATCTTTCTTTCTGAAGTGAAGAAACAAAAGATTGATCCAGAATTACATTCAGATCCTGAAACCATTTTAAACTCTTCCTTTCCCAAATATTTAATTTTTTAAAGTATATTAACTTTAAGAAGCTACTTTCATGTTGCACTAGTATTTGTTTATTAAATCTGTATTACATTTCCTGCTCTTGACAGTGGGATGTTCTATGATGGAAATCATACTTACCTTATTGAACCAGATGAAAACTACACTTCAGATGTAAGTAGAACTTACAGTAGTACTGCTGGGTTTTTTGAGTACTGTCATCCATGGGTACAGGATAGGCATAAGGTCGGAGGACCAAAGGGCTGTCCCCTTATTCCCAACTCATTTACCTCAAATGTGAGACTGCATCTTCACAGACAAGAGCAGACCTCCAAAAATTAGACAGTAGTGTGTCTATATGTGTGTGCTCTGTAGCACTTGGCTGTAGAGCACTGCAGTACTAGAGGAGGGTCCCTTGCAGCCAGCAGCAGAAGCCTGTGAGTACCCTGTCCCCTTCTCTGGCACCTCCTGCTCTGGGTTTGTTATATCACTCTTCTCCTGGTTCATCCTTGACTCCAGTTCAGCAGCTCCTGGGACTCTCATTGCCTCTCCCTGAGCAGCTCTGGGAGCCTAATTTAGGCCTAGCTCTGTGTGCTCTGCCACTGTGTTTGAGGTACTCAGATATAAAAGGTGATTAAATGGGACGTTAACCAACATATTGGGGTTGGGAAAAGAAGAATGTAGAGTAATGGTGCCTTGCAACTTGCACGTTCATTGGTGTATGTGTTGGGTATCAAGAACCTCTAGAACTGTCTCTTTAATACTCATGAGATAGATTAATTTTTCCTGATGTAATATGGGCAATTATTTACTATTTCAGGATGACTTCCATTTCCACTCTGTTTACAAATCCAAGTTGTTTGAATTTCCTTCACTCGACGTGCCGTCTGGTATGATTTTTTGATATTCATGACTTTGAGTGTTTTAGTCTAAGGCCAAATTTGTTGATTATGTTTGATAGATCATCCTCTGAAACGATGTTGTTTTGTTATATATACACCTTCTTTTACCCAATTAAATTTTAAAACACTGAAAAAACCCATTTTGAAACAGTGAAAGCACAGGAAAAGAGCCTTGAATCCGATGAATGAAACCTCTCCTAGACCTTCATGTTGTGATATGTGTTTCTCTTAACAGGTCATGTGGTCTGTGGGCTGGATGATGTGCTAGTAGTTGTAGAGAGGAAGGGACTGAGGTAGCCTAGAGGTGATGAAAATAAACACCATGTTGATATTGTTCATAACTCTTCATGGGTTTTCCATTTTGAGATACAGAGTGAGTACCATGGAGTGAGCATAAGCCTGGGAGACAAGAAGTTGAACGTCATTGCTGTTCAGTGACTCTCATCTCCAGTCTGATCTTTCACAGTACTGGCTGTGATGAGGGCCGTGCATTTCAGTGCAAATGAATTTGGAAGTGTTTCCAAGCGCTTGTAGTGATGAATGCCCATATTGTTTGTGGAAGGAGAAAGGTTTCTTTAAAAAATGGGTTTTCATCTGAGAGGCTGGCTTATTAATTGAAGCTAGAACTGCAGTATTTATGACATATCCCCATTCTGTCAAGGATTTGCCAGTTTTACAGATGCATTTTCCTGCTCTACAACACATATCCTAGATAGATATAACTGTCCTTTGTAGACACTGACATTTTGGTAGAAACCATCTCCAGACTAAGGACAAACTATTTGTCCTATGGTAACATTTGGATCTGAGATCTTATGGTGCTGAGTACTGCACGCAGATGAGTCCATCCCTGTGCAGTGGTTTGGATTTGCCAATTTTAATTTTCTTAATTTTTGTTGTGAGATAGGATTAAGAGCGAAAACAAGGCAGGTCTAAAGCTTAAAATGTGTAAAGAAAACATTTATTAACAAGCCTAAAAGAATAATGAGTTTCAGAATAAAACCTACAGGCCACCTCTCCTCCCCTCTCCCACAACCTCTTCATCTTCTCAACAACAACATTCAGAAACACTCCAGTCAGTTACCAACTTAAAAATAGTCTTTTTCAGTTCCCTCTAGGGAGAGGAGTCTTCCCTAGTCATGCTATAGGGACTTCTCCAGAAAGAAAGAAAAAAACAGTTCTCTCATGGCTTCACATCTCACAAATAGCAGCCACCCAGGAATCTGCAATTGTGAAACTCCTCCCATCTTCACAGCCTTCTCACAGCTGTGCTTCTGGGCCAAGTCAGACTCATGGGGTATTACTTTTAAGGATGAGCGGTTCAAAAGCAAAGGTTCTCCTCATCCATCTTTAAAGTCATCTCCATCTCTGGGAACAGAGGTCCTCTTCTTCCCTGGGGAAAAGGGTCTTCATCACTCTCCTCTCTCTGGTCATACCTCTTATAAAATAATCTGTTTAGTCAGTACAAGTGACTTTGCTCATGTTGTTGACTTTGCTACAATGTTGAACACTCCACCTCCCCATGTTTTTCTCCATGGTTTAAAGGGATCTTTAATATATTACAGTGTATCCCCACAGCTTACAGAAGAATTTTCAGCCTTTTACAGCATCTCCTCTTTCTCCTTCCATCTGGGACTTGACTTCTGCTTCACTGACTTTGGTGTCTCCTTTCTGCTCTTATTTCTCCCACTCAAGGGAGGATTGAAGGTCTGTAAGTTTTATCTGTGCACTGAAAGAGTAAAGATCTCACACGGGGAATGCAGGGCTGCAGCCATGCTGGAGCTGTGCCAGGATGCAGGACTTCGATGGGAAGGGAGGGCCAGGATAACAGGAGCTCAGGCCAGAATGGCAGCAGCTGCTCTGGGAAGGGGTGGGGATGGATGTCCATGATCTCATCAGCCTCCCTGGGCCTCAGCTGCAGAACCAATTGCCCATGGCCCCCCAACTTCCCTGCCGGGACATGCCTGGCAGCTTCCCAGGCTGCGGGGCCCAGACCTACCCCCTGCCAGGCCTGCAGAGGAGCAGACCCAGGCTTGCAGCCCCAGTTACCTGCTCACAGGCCAGAAGAGAAAAAGAAAGTTCCTGGGCTTTGTTTGCTTCAAAATGTGAATTCACAGAGGTGGACCAAGTCCTCCAATTGGTTTCTCAGGCTGTCAACACCCAAACCAACCTCCGATTGGTCCCAACAAGTCACAGAGGAAGTTCTCACACAGAAAAGTTCTGTGGGTGCTCTGTTCTCTCCGTACCGAAGTGCCAATTAATGCCAAACCAGGACATCCTGGAGCCCAGTTTTTTCGGGTTTGCCCATTGTTAAGCAAAGTAGAATCATTCAGGGAGCTAATGAGAAAATAAAAGAAAAAAAAAAGAAGGAAATTGCTACAATTGGTTGGGTTGCCTTAATTTCAGCTCTGAAGAAGGAATCTGTCTGAATCTAAACAAAAGCAGTGTCCCAGCTTGGTGCCTCCTGTCCTGTGATGATGATTGCCCAGAGGAGGTAGAGGCAATGTCGGGATGGAGGGACATGAGCACAAAAGGCTCATGACTTTTGTGCGAGGCATTGACTTCTGTATCACAAAACTTCCTCTGTACCTGCACCTCACACATGTGCCGTGCTTACTACCTGTCCTTGCAGACATGGTATTGTAATGACAGCCATTTAATGAACATAAGGTCAAATAATAAAGTACATAATTTATCACATATTCTTGAGGGCATATAACTCAGAAGATTGGGAATAATACAACCAATGCTGAGTTTAAAATAAATCTTCTTTCTCAGGTTGTTAAACTAAGACACTGCTTGTGTTGGTACTTCCTATATATAAGCTGTTTTATAAGATTTCCTAACAGTGAAATTTTATGTTTTCAAGATTTTGGAATAAAATTGTTTTCTGCTTTTAAAATTATGAAAAGGGATTAATTGCAAAGTAAACGCCCCAATTTCACCTACACCGAAGCTTCTTGATTTTCAAAAACTGTCAAACTAGGACTTCACAGTCTTGTTTTGCTTATTTGTTTTCCCACAAAAATCCAGACCTGCTTGTACAGTTTTGGTTTTACTATAGATAACAAATAGATGGTTGGTGGCTTTGGTGTACAAAGCCCAGCATGTGACATAATGGAACACATTGCCATCTAGATTGAATTGGAGTCACAGGATTGTAGAAAAGGTTAAAAAGGAAATCAGTGGCAGAGTTCTAGTCTTCTCAGTTATGCAAGTATTTGTAATGTGGATAAGAGGTACAGGGTGCTAATCTTCCATCATTTTATGTTTAGGATCCCATGTATGAAGAAATAGACTTCAATTTACAGTCTGCTCTCCCACATGCTCATACTTGTTTTTATAAAATTGTTTGAAAAGGTGTTTCTGACGTTTGTAGTGAAAATTATAGTAGATGTATAATACTATATCCTCATTAGGAAACACACCATTTTCTTTGTCTGTGATTATTTAATTTATCTCTGTCTGTAAGTCATCCTCTATGCATAGTGACAGCTTCAGAGGATGAGAGCTCCACCAGTATCTCTGCTTCTTTCCTGCCAGTCTGGAGAGGTCTGACTGCTATCTTCATTTGACTTTTTTTCCTTTAAATAATATTTGCAATTAATTGCTAATAGTATTGTTGTGATTGTTTTTTTGGAAGTACTACAGCAAAATTATTATTAGCGGCAGCAAACACTGTGCTAGCATATGTCATCATAACTACTCTCCTAATTTATCAATTTGACTGGTCTGAGATTTTCCATGAAGCCAAGATTTTTCTCTTATCTTTGGAAGAATGTATTTGTAAAGTAAGATTTCCACTCAGCATTTCCACTGCATTAGGAATGAACTGGATAGATCACCAGTTCAGTATTGTTGCTAGAAAGGGAAAAATTAAAGCGATAGGGATTAGTCAGTATCAGTGATAATAAAAGCACACACCATTTATCACGGTTCAATAGCAATGTACCTTATACATTCTTTTGCTCCCTGGGTATTAAAAAAAATCCCACAAGCTGTTGCAGAAAATAATTTATTGTACTTTGGAATTGTCTGAGGAATAATGAGGATTTTAAATAAGGAACCTTGGACAGATGACTTGGCCCACTTAGAGCATTTGACTTTGTGTTTACTAGACTGTTTTTTTCTCACAATCTCTGTTGAGATCTGCAATGCCCTGTCATAGTTTTAGATAATAGTATGTTATCAAAGGTGCTGTTTTTCAAATGATACATAACAGATGTCCTTTTCTTTTGGGATCACATGAAAAATATGTAGATATGACACTTAGCAATGAGGATTAGTGGGACTTGGCAGTATTAGATTTAGGGCTGGACTCAATTTTTAGCAATCTTTTCCAACCAAGATGATTCTATGATTTTGTGAATTTTCATTACATTTTTTCAAGGAAATATATTCCCATCAAAGTATCTTCTAGGCTATCTCAGCTATCAACATTCCCTATGATTTTGCTGGTCATGTTCTTTTGCCTGAGGGTCCTTGGCTGGAAATGCAACCTATGTGCATTTATCCATCCTTATGAGTTATAAGGCAGTGTTAATGTGTTAATGGTAATAGCTGCATGATTTCCCTTAGAGATGACTGACTTCCAGTTGTGGGCAAAATAATCACATTTGCTGGTAAAGTTATTGGAGACCCTATATACATACTGTAAATTACGATTTTATTGATTGAAAAGTGTTATTTTTACCAGTTTCATTATGCATGTTATAAAACCAAAAATGACAGGTTGAAATCCAGTTGTGTGGCACTAGAACAGAGTCTAAACTAATTAACATACATAAAGCATAATCAAAAACATTGTAAAAGAGTTTTCAAGATTTAGTTTCTCATCATTGCCATCTCAAGAGTCTGCAGGTCATTAAGCAATAAATAAGGAGCTTGCCTGTGATTTAATTTATTCTTGGTCTTTTCTCTAAAGAAAGTCCTCAAGTGCATTGGTGTAACCAGTTTTTAAGCAGAGAGCCTATGATTGTCCAGGTTGCTCCATGAAGAGATATCTGCAAACCTCACATACCAAAATGACACTGTAGTCCCTAATTTACCCAAGACAATACCAGTTAGTCATGCTTTGTTTTCCTGGTTTGTTTTATTGGTAATTTGCCACTCCTGGTTAAGATTATCACTTAGGCCTGGTAATGTCTTGTCAGATGGGCAACTCAGCTTTGTGTTTTAAGATTTTGCTGATATGGTAGTCCAGTCAAATTCCTATCAGCATGGTTTTTCGTCTTATTTTTAAATCACCTGCAGAAATTGTACTATTAATGTACAGCAGGAAGTGAAGCTGTGAGAAACTTTCCTGTCTCACTGGCAAAACTGAATTGGTCAGGAATTTGTAAAACAAGCAGAAGTTGTGTACAAAGATATGTGAACTGGAAGTCTCTTAATTTATATAGCTCCATCAATCCTATAGCACTATAGGGGTGCTCTATAAACACTAGAGGACTGTTTACTTCTCTACAGGACTGGTAAAATTGCTGGAACGCTGAAAGAAGTTTTCAGTTCCTTGAAACTGAAAGGATGTCCAAAGCTGCAGAAAGCACAAAAGAGGGAAAGCAGTAAAAGGAGAAAGACATTATTACAAACTAAGCAACTGCAAACATTTAATTTGATTGAATCAAAGAAAGATCTTCTTGGGGTTATGAGAGCAGCAAACACATTTATACAAGATAAGGAAAGAGCTTTATTTCAGATAGGGAAAAGAGAGGCAGGGTCTATGAATCTAAAATTAAAGATGGAAAATTACTTCTTGGACACTTGAAAGAATGGGAACAAGTGTTGTCTTCTGCTTAGTTTATAATGTGTCCTTTTCCATGAGGGGCTAGTAATAGATTTGACGAATAGGATTTGTCAAAAGAATAAACTACTTGATGCTTGTGATTAGAGGTTTAAGAAGTTAAAGACACAGAGGGATTTGCAGGGGGGAATATTGTGTTGGTAAGTGAGCATTGCCAAAGTCTTATAAGGTTTCTCCCAACTCTGACATATTTTGCTTTGTGAATATAATCGTCTTAAAGCATTAATTCTGCCTTCCATGCTCTTCTTATTAATTTAGGTAGCTATTGCAAGAGCTTTGTGAATGTCTGCTGAATTCCCAAAAATGTGATTCACTCCATGGAGGCACTATGCTAATAATATTTCATGCCCAGTATTGGTGAAGTTTTGGCATAGAACATCTGCTGTGCTTTCTGAAGCGTGACACCCACAGATCATCTGTTTCAACAGACCCAGATTATCACCAGTAGAGTTTTTAATAAGAGGCCTGTTACTGGGAAGCATCTGTAGTCTTGCCTCCCTTCTAGCTGGAAACATGAAAAAATGAGTTGTTGCTGCATCTGAAGTGCTGAAGAATGCCATACTACTGTCATGTTGCATCAGGGTCACTAATTGCTGGGCTATACTTTTGTAAATATTCAATGTATTTGTCTGTATTTTCTGCTTAGAGTTCTGGCAGATGAATACCACATCACAGAATTTTGTTGTAAGGCCAAGACACAAAAGAAGGAAAAGGCAGGTATGTGCCAATATGCTTGTTTATAAGGAATATGCTGTCAAGTTTGTTTCATGTCTGCTGAGTTAATCCTGCTGCTCCTGCTAGTTTGGCATGAGATCTATGTATCAATATAGCTAGTACAAAAAGAGATATCTAATGTAAGCTAAACGTTGATGGGTTCTCTTGGACTTTGCCCACCTGAAGAGTTAGGAAATTTTTAAATACTGCTACATTGCAAACGAAAAAGTGGGTAAAATATTTTTGCTCATTTTGAGTATAGTTTTATCAGAAACTCCCATAATAAAACCTATATTTTTTTATGTTGCAATAGTGACAAGTAGCTAGTTTATCTACTTTATTTTGTTTCAAAATAAATATTCAAGACAGAGATTTCATTGCCTTTCTATTAAAGTGGGGAAGCCAATAAGTGCAGATATTTGTTACCAGTTACACTCTCTCTGTATTGTTAGACTCTCTTAGAGTTACATTCTCTCCAAAGGTTCGTCAGATTCCACGTAAAGTTGAAGAGGAAACAAAATACATTGAGTTGATGATTGTAAATGATCATCTAATGGTAAGACTGACACATTTCAACATCTTACAATTAGCTTCAAATTGTCTTAATTTATCCAGGGAGCATAACAATAAAGAATGCTATAAGGCTGGAATAAATTCAGTATGTCCTTAATAGAAGAGATTATAGTCTCATTAACCATTGATGGAGTTGGTTTTGAATTTTGGCAAGTTAATTTCACCAAGAATGCAACTAGGCCTGAGGATCAGAAAGAAGGGTGAGAAAGTAACTAATGTCAGTGTAACTTAAGCTGATGATTTTCTCTCTGGCTTTCCTGAGCATTTATCTTGGTTACAGGCACTCAGCAATCCATAGTGCAGTTATTTCAATTGTGCAGCAACTGTTGAGAATGGGGAGATTAACAGTAACTAGATTTTTTTTTTGTATATACCAACCAATGTAGAGAAAATTATTTTATTAAACTTTTACGCTTTCTCTGGGAGAATACAGTAAGGTTTTTAACACAGTAGAAAGAGACATAATGACAGTGTATTGAAGAAAAGCCAGACTCATTCAAGTGGGAAAAAGCACAGATTTTTGTCAGTGAAGATGGTTTATTAATCATCTAATGAAGGAAATATCAAAGAAAATGGCAAATTCTTCACCACTTGCAGTGTTCAAAGGCAGCTTCAAACACAAACAATGGATTTGCTCTTGAAATAACTGGATGAAGTTCAGCCTGGTAGTGCCCATCTGACTGGTGACATTAGATGACTTTATGGTCCCTTATGGCTTTAAAATAAAAATATTTCTATGAATCTTGTCTACTTCTTCTGGTAATGTGCAGCAATTCTCTCGTGCAACACTTGAACTGGCAAAAATAGACATGAGATTGTACAGGTGTACAAGAAGTGTCACTGTCCTTAGTATACTCCTTCACCAACTCAGTTTGGTGAACACAGGAATAAATTCTTGGATTAAAACTAATAATATTGGATGAAAATTCCTAAAGTCAGTGTAACTGTGTTTGATCCTAAAGACCTGAAACCACAACTTTTCCCTTGGAATCCTATCTGTTCAAACAGATTTTCTTCAAGACAATGTTTCCTAATTTTATCTAATCTCAGCTACTGCAAGAGTCAGTCCAGTTAGGAGTTTATTCTCTGTGGTAAGTGTCAGTGATCAAAGAAGTCAAATAATTTCCTCCTGTGAGAAGGAAATATCATTTGCTGTGGGCTTAACTTCCATGGTATTGGTGTTTTACCTCCCATTCCTGCTGGAAAGGATGCCTTTCCTATGTCCTAGTTGTGGGAAACTTCTTGCCCACTAAAAGATCCTAACTTCCAGAAAATATGGGCAATTTTCATTCCAAAATCAAACATCAAGGGGTACAAGATAGCAAAACATTTCTGAAAATCTTGTACACTTTGTCTTAAATTCTTCTGAGATACATGTGGCTTTCATGCCTACGATGCTCAGTCATAACTGGTTGTTTTTCTGCAAATAGGAGTACTGGACAGCTGTTTCCAGTGCAATTTTTATGACACAGCATTGCAAATTTCAGTAAAGGTGCCATTGGAATCTGATTGCTGAAGCGGTTTGAACCAGCTGCTGTGGCATTATAGGAGTGTGAAACTGTATAAGAAAACCAGAAAACAGCTTAAGACAGAAAATAGCAAAAAAAATGGAGTCTGATAGATTAAAACATGGATGCAGGCACTTCTGGGATAACACATCTTAAGGAGTCTCAGCTATGGAAGTTTTTGTCGCTGATTTCTGCATTGGCATTTGTGATTAATTTTAAAATTGACAACAATAATGATAATGAAGAGAGTAACAGAATATTCCTGGTTTTATATCATTTTCCAGTAAAGATCCTAGAATACTTTCTAAAGAGGAATTCATACAATCTTACAACAGCTGTTGTAAAGTATATCAGTAATGCGCATTTCTGAGCAATTTTCTACTATTGGTTAATATTACACTCAGCGCAAGAGACAAAACCTTGCAGGGGCTTTATTGTCGATATAATTGCATTTTACTTCACGATGTTTTGGAAATGGACCTTGTTTTTCTGAAATCTGTACCTTTTACTGGTCTGTGCTTGTTTCATAGTGTAAAAAGCATCGCTTGTCAGTCGGCCATACCAACAGCTATGCTAAATCAGTTGTGAACATGGCAGATTTAGTAAGTATCACTCAACTATATGTTCTTTTACGTGTGAGATGAGTCATAAGAGTCTCCTGATGATAGATGCAGGCATTGTCAGTTCATGGTATAACAATAGTAATGTATGTGAAGATTACAAATTTTCATCTAGAACCATGGTCATTCACCTATAAAGCCTTTGTCTAACATAAAGCATCAGAGGGGTTTTATTTTGTGGCTTTAAACATTTAAGTATCCTGCTGGATTGGTTCTTTGAGAGTGAGTTTTAAAGAGCACCTTAGTTACGACAATTTCTAGCACAGGATCCCTGTTTTGACAACTTCAAAGCCAAAAGATGATCTGAAATTCTAAAATTTCTCCAGAAAAAGTGCACTTGAGTAAATGAGTTAGAATAGGGACATACAGGTGAACGGTGTGGATTATATTTATTATGCTAAATTGGATGACCTGCTGGCTCTTGCACCTCACTGCAGAAAAATACTAGAAAAATAAAAGTATTACCAGAAGAAGAAAATGCTTGAAAGTATTTGGTGTGGAATGTTAACACATTGAAAGGATGGCCCTTTTTTTGTGATTCAGCCAGCATGAGTTGGAATAGTCCTGTAGATGTATATAACAGTGAAAAATATGGCTTTATAGATGATTTTTCCACATAAGAGGGCCCTTGTGTGTCATTGGGTGAACTGGCTGTTATAAGAGACCAAATAATTTCAAATCTTTGAACTATTTGGAATATAGTACTTTTTTCAAAAAAATCACCTTTTTCTTCTATGTACTTTTGCCTGTGTGGGCTAAGAGAACTGGTTGAAAAATTAAGCCTAAAATTCTGGTTTTACTTGGTTTTTATGTTTGTTGGTTTTAAGGGAGATAAAATCACGTACAAGAATGTTAAGTGTGCTAGAATAACCTAATATTTAGTTATGTAAAAATGCAAGCTATTACAAAAAAGGGGTAAACCTCACCTTTGTTCTATTTGACATAATGTATTTGTTCATTCTGTTAATGTATTAGATATATAAAGAACAACTTAACACCAGGATAGTATTGGTTGCCATGGAAACCTGGGCTACTGATAACAAGTTCACCATATCTGAAAACCCCTTGGTGACTCTACGTGAGTTTATGAAATATAGGAGGGATTTTATCAGAGAGAAAAGTGACGCAGTTCACCTTTTTTCGTACGTAACCTTGTGTGATGTTTTATTACTGGGGCTTTTTCTTTCCTTGGGGGTTGCTTCTCACAAGTGGCTGATGCATCTCCTTTCTGTTGTGTGTGTAATCCACAATAATTCAGAAAATAATGTTTTGGATGGGCAGGGTGGGAAAAAAACTAATGCACAAACTTCCTGCCAGTGCACCTAGAGGTTTGACTATTATTTTAGTTTTAACGTACTAAGTCTGAGCTGCATGTGCTGTAATCCTTTTTTATTCTGTGCAATCACCTACTCCACAAGTGCAGCTATCTGAAGAGTCATGCATGGTTCCACCTCAGAGGTTGGCTTCTTTGGCAGTAGAGCATGGATTATTTAAAGGCAGAACATTGGTTCTGAAACCAGTAAGGTTTTCTGCTTTAGTGCACTGTGGCCTGCTTTACTTTGTTGAATGACCTGCACGCTGCAGGATTACTGAAGTGTTTCAGATCCTCAAAACAGTTTGTTCTCCCAAGACATTTGAGCTATAGGAGTACTAAACTGAGAAGAATGTTGTTTTCTGTAAATATCTTAATTGTTTTGAAAATAAGATTGATATAATAAAATCTATTTACAAAAATACAGGATAGATACATGGCTGAGATTTTTGGTCCACACAAGACTTGGCAGATGAATATCCCTGTTGCAGTCCTTTTTTCTCTCTGCTGACTGTTTTAGGAGACTGTAAGAATAAACTTAACCTAAACACTTCACATGACTTCAATAGGGTTCCAGAATAACCAAGTCCAGTATCCACCCTCAGAATTTTTGCATGTACTTAATTACTGGCACCAATTTCTGCCTTGAGGAAAGATAGTAAGATCTGCAAGTGGTGCTTGCAGATTTTGGTTTCTCTGTGTCTCAGATCTTACTATCTTAAATGGGAATCAGGTTTTCTCATATGCTTCGTGTATCTTCTCTGGTGACCTCGTAAAGTCTTTGAGGGGGAAGTCTGGTTCTTGTGAATGTGTGTGGATGGACTAGGACAAAAGGGAGCCTGCTTTGGCCTGTGGCTGGGATTCTGGATACCACTGTAATGCTGATTCCAGTGCTATCCCATAGCACCATCACCAGTGGTGTCTGTGATATCGTATTCATAGATTGTTTAGAAACAACAGTTTCTGAAATTGTGTCTGTGAGTGAAACACAGCTAAGTTGGGAGGTAGGGGTAGCTGGTGTGATGGTACAGTGGTTACAAATGAGCTTCCATGGTTAGCCCATTGTGATCCTTGATGTTTTTCTCTTCTCACCAGAGAAAAATAATTTGCTGGATGGATCAGTACTCTCAGGTGAAATAGAGTATATTTTGTTTTCAGTAACTGGCAGTCATTCATGCTGATGTGGTCAGCACCAAAGAGGTGATTTGATTTAGGCTCAGAGTGCATCTGTTCCTTGGATGAGATTGGCTGTAGTTCCAGGGAGTTTTCACCTACGTCTGCATCTTCTGCTAATGCATCTCCCCTTGAGTTTTACCACATCAGCGCTGCCCAAGTAGACACGTATCTTTTCACTAGTCCTGTGCGTTGGGAGTATGCTGGCCTCTCCTGAACTCTGCCTGAAGCATGTGCCAGCAGAAGGCACTCGCTGCAGTAGAATGTCAAGAAACAAGAGGCTAGGCAGATCCAGGTGGTTTGGCAATATAGTTCCCTTCTTATATTAGGTACTCTGAAAAGGAGGAGAGAGGATGGTATATGTTTTCTGGAGATAACTTGTCATGTGGTGTTTGTGAGTAATTATCTATTTTTCCCATTTGTTTTTGCACAGTTTGCAGTGTAGTGGTAGCATCCAGCATTTGCATATGCCAGCTTCTCATTTGGAAATCAGAAGGGCAGATAGTGGAATAGGCAGGAGCAAAACTCATGGACTGAGCAGGGTAAACTTCTTTTTCTTTTCATTTATGTCGAAGGGGGAGTCGATTTCAGAGCAGTCGAAGTGGTGTAGCCCACACTGGTGGAATCTGCTCCTTGCTGAAAGGCGGAGGTGTGAATGAGGTAGGTGGAGATATTGGTATGAGCAAAAAGTGGTGGAAATTTATCTGCATGGAATTTAGCAGTGCAGACATGTTC
This sequence comes from Bombycilla garrulus, assembly GCA_013400315.1. Taxonomy (NCBI): domain Eukaryota; kingdom Metazoa; phylum Chordata; class Aves; order Passeriformes; family Bombycillidae; genus Bombycilla; species Bombycilla garrulus. Next base: position 220,652 of record VXBU01017033.1, on the reverse strand, counting down.
CTCAAAATATTTTGCTTTTTTTACTGATGTAGAATCTTAGTGCAGCTCTATAGGAGAGACACTTCAATAAAGAGTGATGACTGAATAAAGTCAATACACTTCAAATACACTTTTGAGCAAATTCTGCAACATCCTGTCATTCATATTTCCAGCCACAATGCCAAGAGAGTAACAGACTTTCTCTTACTTAGCTTGTCTATAAGCCAGTGTTTAGTTTTCATCTAGCTACCCTGAAGAATTCTAGCAGTGTATCTGATTTTTGCCTTTTTTTGCCTTGATTTGAGAAAAGCTTCACTTGAATTTGAGATACCTGTATGTTACTGGTTACTTTTCCTACATTGCTTGTTTCTTTCAGTTTGGAAAGCCAGACTTAATGGCAGTTACCCTGGCACAGACCTTGGCCCAAAACATTGGCATTTTCTCAGACAGAAGAAAACTTCTAAGTGGTAATTTTATTTGCTTTTTCATTCTGTCTCAAAAAAAACCTTAAAAAGTGGAGGATCTCATCAGTGTGTTTCTGACATGTACTTTTTCCTTCTGTTTCTCACAAGGTTGAAATATTTTTATTTCTTGCAGGAACATGAGAAGGGTCTGACATATTAATTTTCCTCTATTTTAATGCTCTAGTATCCCCCTACTCGTAATTCCTGACAGCACTGGTTTCACTATTTCATCCAAAATAGACCATAAAGGTGCCTGCAACTTCCATTCAGTTCAGGGAGACTTGTGTCCCACCCACAGACCAAATGGCTGCCATCTTATGACACAAGGGTGGGAATACACATTATTAGATCTGGGATAATAAGGAGCCTCCTCAGTACTGTTACATAGAGCAGTTTTAACACTACAACTTTTTATCTGTTTTCCTTGATTGATTTCCTCTTGTAGATTACCCAAATCCCCTGTTTCTCTGGTAGATGACCCAAATCTCCAGTATTTGCTACCCTACTGCTACCATTTCTCTGCTGTAACCTTAATATCCAGCTACTTAGTTATCCCTGTTTACCTGCAATGCTTTAATCTCCGCCTTTGTGCCTGCAACAAGCACCTCACCTTCCTGCTACCATGTTACATGAAGTCCCAGCTTGATAAGATTAAAATAAAAATACAGTTTTGAAACAATTTAGATAATGACCTGGAGTGCAGATGTACTGGATTATGTGTGCTTATGTGGCCTATGTTTAAAAAGATAAGTATAGATTGGTGGGTTTTTTTTTCATTGTAAAGACAATATATCAGAGATACATCTGCATTTAAAGGTTTTTTTTGTTTTTGCAGATTATGTAATGCTATTTTAAAAAATACTCAGAAATGTAGGATGAATGCTCTATCCTACAGACATGTTCAGTATTCAATTTCCAGCCACATATTTTTGAATGGATGTAGGGGCAGGGTAAAAGTCAAAATTATAATCATGGTGATTCCGTTTCTTAATGGCTGAGAGGGGCAGGACGCTGTTTTGGTAGGGAGAGAGGAGAATGTAATTGTTATTACAATTACACACAGAGCTTAGTATCCTTTGTAATTGTGCTTTTAAAATGGAAGCAATAAACTGATGTTCAAGTGTACAGTAAGAGAAGTTATGGAACATGCAAGTGGAAAGCAAGACACAAACTTGAAATTATAGCAAGACACGGCTTTGAAAGAGGAGGATTGAGACCAGAGAAAAGTGATCCCAGCTGGCAAGGCAGAAGGGAGTTGCATGGGGAAGGGAGGCAGGCAGGGGAGGGAAGAAGGGAGGGAGGGAGAGCAGAGGAAGAAGCTGACAGAGCCTGCTGTACTACATTGTATTCATTAATCATTCCATGTTTTTTTTGTTGTTGTTGTTGTTTTTATTTTTTTTTTTTTGGTCTGAATTATTGTTTGGGGTTTATCAAGGGAAGATTTTCAAAATCACATTACCATAGTTGAAGAAAAGAACTAAAAAAAAACCAGAAAAGTGGAATTATTCTTTTTTTTAACTGAAAATTTGGGAAATGAATATCACACAGGAGAAGACAAGAAAGCTGACTCATGATTTGCAAGTGCTGAAGGCTAACACTGCAGTTTCCTTAAAGAGAAGGAAAGAAAAACAGGACATGTTTTCAAAGCTCAGAATTGCATAGAATCATGTAGAGTTTTAAAAAATTTTGGCAAGGTGCACTGATGCACTTAAACTAAAGTGTGCAATAAACCAGTGAATTATTCTTTTCAGCTTGTCTGGAAATATGAAATGGAATTGAGTACATTATGCTTTTTATGATAAGAATTGTATTATTTTGGACTCACAAGACTCAAGGTGTAACTTTTTATTTTATCTTTTTTTTTTGCCAGGTGAGTGTAAGTGTGAGGACATGTGGTCTGGATGCATAATGGGAGATATGGGGTAAGACATTTCACTAGAGAAAAGTTCTTCATACAGTGACATAAAGGAAAGGTGTGGATAGTTTTCTCTTTTGTGGATCAGCAGAATATTTTTGATTACTCAATTTTCAGAAAGCAAAGTATTAGTTATATACCTATATACAGAGACACCTTCAAAGAAATAGGAGAATACATGAGTTCATGAGAAGGGAATGTGAGGATGTTTGGTAATGCTGATTTAACGTGGAAAGCACAAGGCTCAACAGTCAAGCCAGGTCATTGCAGAGAAGCAGAAGTAGTGGAGCTTATTTTGTCACGCAAGTTTGCTATTGACTTTCGAAACACACCCTGATTCTTGAAATACTGTAATCAAATTTCTGAGGCATGTCGCATTTGCAGTGTTTTTGTTGGAATGTTTCATCTATCTCTATCATTTTTTGTTTCCCAATTTGTGTGATACTGTTGAAAAAACTGCCCCCATTGGAGGCTGATTATGTTCATATCCATGCGTAGTGTCACTGGGCAGATTTTAACATAATGACTGGTGAATCAGCAGATGTTTGCTGGATGAAATTTGATGCTTTCTGGATTGCATTCAGACCCTAACACATTTTTATTACCTATCTTTTATCATGCATATGAATTACATTGTAGTCTATTTTTAGATATAGACAGGGCTCAGTTTTTAATTTATTTGAATGGATCCACAAATTTTCACAATAGCTTTGTTGTCAGAAAAATTTTGAGCAAGCATCTCTCATTCAAACCTCTTTGAAAGTGTGAATGTGTGTACTTTTCACCATAGTATACCTGAAAACAAATGTGGTAGGATTTTTCTGATTTTTATTAAATTTAAAAAACCAGTCTGAGAGGCATTTTTGACTATTACAAAAGTTATAAATTCCCATTTTAGGATCTTTAAATTCTTTATCTGAAGTTCAAATCTTTCAAATAATTTGTTACATAAAAAATTCTTCTATTTTCCTAGCTTATTGCTGAATTTTGGTGAAATCCACAGCCTCTGTCACGTTAACACCAAATCCATGAACATTACAGATGGAAAAAGCCAGTTATGTTTTGGAAGCTATCCCAGCAGTGCAGGATAGCACTTCAGCTAATATTTTTATATCCAGTGGTGAGCTGATAGAGGAAAGCCCTTGAGACTCCAAAATCTCCTTGAAGCATGAGTACTTTCATGACTTTTATGGACCTGAATATAAAGATCACTGCAGTTGTCTTGGGAGAGTTATTTTCCTGTGGAAAGGATCCATGCAAAGATTCTCTGCATCACATTTTTTTTAGGTGGGGCACTGTGCCTCAGGGGCACTCTGTACTCAGTTGAAATTTACTGAGTGGGATACATGACAGAAGGAAGCTGAAATGTCAGGTGCTGTTTGTTAGAAGCATGTTCAAAATGACATAACTCTATTATATAAAAAATTCTGTGGCTCAGGGGAACAATTTCCTCTAAGAGAGAAACAAACTATAAGCTGTGTTTGTCTCCTGCAGTTTGTATGGGAGGAAATGAATGTATTTCTGAGATCAGGCCCACTAGTGGAACAAGTCACGCTTGTGCAAACTACACACTGTAATCAGATTTGTGCTGTTTGGCATATAAAAACTTAGTGAAATGTTCTAGACCTCTCACATTCCATGAGCTCTGTGTCACTGTTGAAATTTCCTTATTATTTACTGGAAGGATTTTCAAATTAGATAGACTTACCAACATATAGTCACCCTGATTCTGAACTGCATATTTTCATTCTTTTTCTAAAGTATCACGTTATATTTCTTCTGTTTTGAAAAAAGTAATACAATGTAAAAAGCCTCAGAAAAAGTAATCCTTCTACCTTATTCTGTTAGGTACTATCTTCCAAGCAAATTTTCAGAGTGTGATATTGAAGAGTATCATGAATTTTTAAACAATGGAGGTGGAGCCTGCCTTTTCAACAAACCAACCAAAGTAAGCATTACATTAATGTTGAATTTTATTTCTATTCTATTGCTAATTTTGATGAAAGCAAGAAAAATGAAATTTATAATGTTGGAAATAAACACCTGTAGTTTTGATAGTTCTGGTTCTTTCTAAGTTCTAACTATTTGTGCTGGTTTGACAGCAAAACCAGTGAGACTCCAAGTCAGAAATACAATTTAATAGGAAAAAAAAATACATGCAATAGTACAAAAGAAAACCCCTGACAGAGTCAGAATACAACCTGACACCCTGCTAGTTAGGGTGGTGGCAGCAGTCCAGATAAAGTGGTCTTGCTGAAGTAGTGATCCTGTAGGCAGGTCTGGTAGCTCTTGTCCTCTGGAAACCAGTGGGTAAGGGCTGCTTGTTCTGTCCAAATGCCCAGATTATATCCAGGTGGGAATGCTTGGCTCCTCCCCCTGGGAGGAGTATCTCGCAGTGGGCTGATGTAGTTTTATCAGTCATGTGGTGGGTCCTTGATTGCCCATTGAACAGGAATGGTTCCCCGAGGGAGTTATCCTTGAGTTGTGGGGCAAAGCATTGATGGCCCATTAACAGGAGATAGTCCAGGGCAGAAGGCAAGGAAAACACTGCCCCTCCAGGTTTCAATAGCTCATGAAGATTGGAATAGAATACATACTTTAGGGCACATCTTTATATTGTAACCTAGGACACTATTTTGGTAACATATGGGTGTAAGTAGAATATTTTAGCTCATAGTATTTTAGAAATGGCTTTTAAATAAATTTCTAATAAAGTGGTTTCATGTCCAGTAGAGTATCCACAACCTCTAATAGACAGCCTCAGACAATTTGTTCTGAATATTGTAAATGCAATAAAATTTTGTATTTACAACAGATCTGCAATGGAGGATTTGCAGCAATGTTTTGGTGTATTTCTGCTCCATTTACTGAAGCATATGTTAAAATGTAAAGCAAGCAGGATAATGATCTTGACTCTTTTCTATATGTAATTAATGTTAACCTGTATTTAATGGCTGTCTTTCAACAAGAAAAGGAAAGAGGCTAAGGCAGAAAGACAGTCCAGTGTGGAAAAAAGAGTTACCTGGTAATTGAAGTGGTCACAGATGTAAAAGAGAAGAAAGTCAGTTCAGGAGTGATGCATGTTCCTTCTAGTGAACATGAGAAAAAGTGCATCTTCTGACAACCACAGAATTTCAATAAAAGTTAAAGAAGGGAAGAGAAGACATCAAATCTGGACAAGCTTATCTCTTAAAGGTCTCTTTTGATGAAAGAGTATATTATTAAAAGTGAAGAAAAAGCACTGTAATTAATTAATAAGTTGTAAAATTTGTTATTTAAAATGTACCTGAGTTTTAGAAGTTTGCTGTTTTCCATCTCATTAAAGATGGTGAGAAATACTGGTAGATTTACTTACTTGCCAAGTGTATTGTTTATGTAGTGTAATGTGTCTTGGTTTTATTTTAGTGATTGTGTTCATTTACACATCTGTCAGTTGGAAAAACCCCCAGTTACTCTCCATTCAATTTAGTTTGGCAGCACTTTAGGGGTTTTTTTGATAGCGTGCAGAAATATGAGTAAGATGTGGAAGCCAGGGTGATGTAGTCTCTTTTATGCATTGTGGTTTGGATTGATTTAAAGGTTTTGTCAATGGATGTCTGTCTAATTAACAAAGCTGTCAAAGATGTGTTTCCTAGCAAGGGTGGTGAGACACAAACTTGTTTTTGTTTTCCAAGCATTATGAGATAAAGGAAAGCTGATGTGACAAGGTGCAGTGTTTGGCAGTGCTCCACTCTTAGATCAGCTGTAAGTCCAAAAATTACATTAATGGCTGTTGGAGCAGATTGAACATATGCTCTTTTCAAATGAATGGATGAATGATATGACTTTGGGGAAAGGTTATCCAATTTGCTTTTAATGTTTGGATTGTTTTTTCTTCAATTTTGTTTTTATCTGTCCCTATGTACTGCAGCAAATTGGCCCAATACTTCAAGGCAGAATGCTCTGTTACTGTCATCTCTTTGGCTCTGTAGTGCAGCACATGGAAAGATATTGAAGAAATTAAGATGTCTGAAAAAATATATAGGAAACAAGCAGTTTTAATAACTCTTTAATAATTCTAAAGGCTTTCATACATTTTATGTAAAATTCTACATATGCATTGCATGTTGCAGTCTAATTTCCATTTCAATAGGGGATATAATAATAGCACATCAGCCTGTGCCAGGCTGTGGTTTGTAGCACAGTGAAGTACGTGGGGTGATGCTCCATCCTGTAGGCTCCCGACAGAAAGGCAGCAGCTGTGAGAAATGCTCTACACCATGTAAGATGTGCTTGTGCAGATGGCTCAGGAGCAGAGTGATTTTTGGAATGGTCCTAGTTTAATTGGAGAACTTGAAGGATGATCTGCAAAATTTTAGTCTGGTGACACACTTAAATGCCTTCTCATTTATATAATAAAAGCTACTATTATGTTTTCTTATGTCCAAAGGGAAAAAAAATTTCTTTGAGAAAAACTACTTTTAAAAGTTTTAGGGAGACAGAAAACATTAAACTGGAAAGAACAGAATGTTAAGTGTCCCTTGGAAGAGGTTATGGCATGCAAATATATAGATTTTGATCTGTTAAGTTACAATCCAGTGGGAAGGCTGAAAGGAAAGGGAGGAAGCTTAATCAGCAATACTTCCTGTGCACATCTGCCTGTGATACATAGAGAAAACAGGAGAAAGTTTCCAGCTATGGTAGAGGAAAATGGAAAGAAAAATCCAACTTCAACAAGAACTGAGAAAAAAACCTAGCCTCTCTCCTTTCCAAGCATTTCTGAGTCACATAAAAGAACTACTTTTTATGGCTGTTACTTCTGAACTTACATTGCAGGCTTTAACGTTTCAGCCCTTGTCACTTGGACTCCAGAACACCAGCTATTGCAACCACTGCGGAGATAATGAAATTGTCATAACTTCAAAACTTTTTTCCTTTATTGTCATGCCTTTTGTTTTCATTGTAACTTCTGCTCAAACTGAATTTACTGAAATGCTGTCACCTATGCACAGGAGATACTGTGTGACTTGGCAGCATTGCTGTATTAATTTTCAGGAGTGTTAGTTCTCTGTATGCTTCACTTGTGTGATGTCAGTCTGTGTCTCTCTGAGTTGTGAGTACTGTTTTTGAATTACTGCATTTGGAGTACTAGCTTAAAAAACATGTTGCACAGAGCAAATATGACAATGATTCCCTTAAAGGAGACATGCCCTTTGATTTCTGAATTTCCATGCAGCTTCTGGATCCTCCAGAATGTGGCAATGGCTTTGTGGAAGATGGAGAGGAATGTGACTGTGGGACAATAGCGGTAAGGGCAATGTACTTTAAATTAGAAACTAGATTTGTCCGAGAGTTGGTACTGCACATTGCTGCTGTTAATGATAAGTGGAGGAATACAAGGATGTTAGTATTTAATGGTTGACAATATGAAGTTAGAAAAATTATTTTCTGTCTTGCATAGGAAGCAGCAGTTTCATGCTCTACAAGTACGTGACTTTTTTCTGCCTCTAGATGCCTAAAAGGAATAAAAATCCATTCAGGTAGCATGCTAAGATGAAGAGGGATAAGAGCTTGGGGTTCACGTGCTTTCCTCATGTATCCTGTTCTGTGTGTGTGTTCCTCAGGAGTGTGCCAGTGAAGGAGGAGAGTGCTGCAATACCTGCACCCTGACTGCAGGCTCCCAGTGCAGCAACGGGCTCTGCTGTCGGAAGTGCCGGGTAAGGGCAGTGACCTTCACTGCAGCAGCCTGGTGGGAATGCGTCCAGGTGGCTGCAGGCACTACATCACATGTGTTTTTCCTTGCAGACCTTGTGATTAGTCTTCTGAAAGCTTACCTTTTAAAACTGACTGAAATTTGATTTTTCTGAGGCTGTACTCTGTCTTTTAGGCTTGGCTTTTTGGGGCAGGGACTGTCATCAAATGCCAAGGTAAATTGAATCCTTTCAGTTTCAGACAAGTTTGAATCAGGCTGAAGTTCTAGGAGATCTCATTAGACATCCTTGCTTAAAGGATAAATTAAGGTTTCATTAGATGTCCTTGTTTTTTCACTATGAGAATGGTGAGGCACTGGAACAAGTTGCCCAGAGCAGCTGGGGATGCCCCATCCCTGGAAGGGATCAAGGCCAGGGTGGATGGGTCTTTGAGCAAGTGGTAAGTGTTCCTGCTCATGGCAGTGGTGTTGGAGCTAGATGATCTTTAAGTTCCCTCCCAACCCCAACCATTCTGTCATTCTGTGAACATGCACATCCTTATCCATGTGCCACTCCCAATGCCATATGTATTGCTCCGGATTTGCCCCATGAGACTGAATGGGAAAATCATACCACAGAGTGTCTGAGGGAAGGATATAGTAAAGAACACAAAAGCACAGCCAGCAGAATTACTCAGAAGGATTTATCTAAAAGACGCCTGACTGCAGTTTCCGTTTAGTCCGCCTGTGTCTCCTTATGTTAGAACTGACTGAAATCCCTTTGAGTAAAGGAAATCAAACCCTATGTAAATTGTAAGTTATTCTTCTTGATACATCAGCAAATAGTATAAGGAGGTTTAACCAGATCGTGGCTGTAAGGGAGCCCCGCTAAATATGACTTCAAATAGTTGTTTGTGCTCATTTAGTAATAAAGATAATTAGTATTAATGTACTTAAAACTGTGCTGTAGTATGTGTGATATATTCTTGTCTGTGCACATTTGAGAGTCTAATTTCCTTAGGAGGATCATTAAACCACATTCTTGACTTTGTGCTCATCCTAATGTTAAAAAAGAAAAAGAATAATGCTGGAACAGATCACATTTGCCTAAGCACATTCCTTTTCCTAATGTAATAAAAAAATCAACAGAATGTCAGTATGGGTGAATTTTGCTCAAGAGTCCAAGTCACATAGGCACCATATTAAAGACTATCAGAACAAAACAAAGCTTTTTTATACCTATCTTATTTTTTTTTGCAAATGAGAAAAGAGTTTACTGACTTACAGAGTAGCAAGGGTGAGTGAAAGAATAGAAAAGTAGAATTTTATAGAACATATATCCCTAGGAGGTGTTTATCAGGACAACTCAAAAGACTGTATATAATCGTTCCCAAACTTGGGGTTACCTTCTCCTATGATATCCTGCCTGAAAGCAGGAGTGAAGGAGGGGTTGCAAGCAATACATGGTGATTATACATCCCAGAATCCTGTAGTATCTCTGACAACGTTTGTGTCTGTTTGCATTTTTCCAGTGACTGGTAGAAAAAAAGAAGCTGGGTGCTGGGGAAGTACCATAGTCTAGCTCTTCCACTGCCGTGTGCCCGTTCACACCATCTGTGGAGTTAGCAGTTGTCCCCNTCACAGGCCTGCAAAATGAACTGGGTATCAGAGTCTTAAGAAAACTTTGAGGAAAAATAAGGAGTCTGTAATATGTCCGTGGCCAGAAACACTAACAATTGCCTCAAATGAGATGTCTTCCTTCTTTTCCGGGTCTTGAGACTTAGCACATAATTCTTTAGCCAAAATGTCTATATTAGGTCACTGGTACACTTTTCATTGTTAAATATCCAGTCACTTAGAAAATTGTGTCAAAACTGTACAGAATTCAGTACATTTGTTAATAGTTCCTGTTCTGCAACAACAATGGGAGATTAAAATAACCAAATATTTATACATAGAGCTCTGTGGTGTTGTTCAGCCCTAGGGAGAACATCAGGATGACTCCTTCTGTTCTGTAAAGAAGAGTAAAATAGTCACAAAAAGGCACAGTGACCTGGTAGAATAATGCTGCCAGCTACTGCAGGAAAGACTTTTCCTGCTCGGCCCCACAATCCATGCCCTTGGGAGGGGGTGCCTCAGAGAGTGGTACCACTTGCACCAGTAAATGGCTTGACTGGTGCAGCATACACACCAGGGAGAGGAGATTATTCCCACTTTCAGTCAGCACGTGAATATTTCCCATTTCTTATTATAGATAAAACTGTAAGAAAGCCTTGCATTTAACGCAAGATATGGAGAAACCAAGGTACTAATTTTCTGTGCTTTTTTTTACAGTTTGAACCTAAAGGAGTTTTGTGTCGAGAAGCAGTGAATGATTGTGACATTGCAGAGAACTGCACAGGGAATTCCAGCCAGGTGATTTTTGTGTCTTCTCTTCATGAGACAGAAAGCCCCACCTGTAATCTCAAAATCACCATGATGTTTTATATAGTATGGTGTATAAAAAATCTGTTGATGCTGAAGAAACCAGAATGATACTGAAATGATTTTTCATATGATTTTTGTTGTATACTTTGCTTTCATGCTTGTCTCATCTACGATCTATTACTTATTTTCTCTTTCTATAGTGTTCCCCTAATATCCATAAAATGGATGGATATTCATGTGATAACAGACAGGTAATTAGGACTTCAGTTTGTTTTACATCCTTTCTGCTGTTAGAGATTACTTTTAATAGATTTTATTTTAAGATCTTTGGAAGTCGCATGGGACAGTTATGCTAACATTCATGAGTTTTGGGTGCTGGTCATATTTTGAATGAAAGGAACATAGAATCACATATTCTTTGCCTCAATATAAATATATTTTTTACATTAAAGAAATAATATTTTGGAAAATCAAGTAATTTGAAATATTTTCTGTATTTTTTTCTTTCTTTCTAGGGTATTTGCTTTGGAGGAAGATGTAAAACCAGGGACCGGCAATGTAAATATATCTGGGGTGAAAGTAAGTGAATTTCTGTTTCTAAGTTGGTTGTAATACATATGGCTTGAAAAACTATCTTAGCTAAGAAAAATTATGGAAGAGACATACTGAGAACCATTGAAACCATCTAGAACAGTATGTCTCTCCCTTTCTTCCCCCGTCATTTTGTCTTTTCATCTTCTTTTCCAGCTTTCTCTAGTGTTGGTTAACTTGCTGGTGTTTGTTCTGAAATCTGAAACTTTAGTTCTCATTAATAACCATCTAGGGAGCCTATACTCATATTCATTAGTTTATTTCAGTGGATTCTGGACATTTTTGACCAATAAACTCTCATCAGTCTGAACAATTTTAAAAACAGTCCAGTGATGCCATCATAAAGCTTTTAACCAAGAAGAGTGCTGTGCAGAATTTCATGGGCCACGTGCAGATCATGGTCTTTCAGTTCACAAACTGGGAAGCTCTGCTTGTTTTGATTGTGTATTCCCATTTCTCATGACATGGCTTTTCAAAGTCTTCATCTTAGAAGAGATTTGTTTCTGTTTTTAGAAGTGACAGCTGCTGACAGGTACTGCTATGAGAAGCTGAATATTGAGGGGACTGAGAAAGGAAACTGTGGAAGAGACAAGGACTCTTGGATACAGTGCAATAAACAGTAAGTTGATCCATTTAAAGCTGCTTATAGATACTTTAGAATGAGATTCTTACCCTGATACAGTTCTTTAGCTGGCATGAAGAGACTCAAAAAGCCTCTCTATGGATCAGACTTGTGGCCTTCTTCTGCAGACCTTTGTGCAAGAAATCCTGGAGAGAGCAGGGTGCCAAGAAGAGATGCTCCCTGACAAGAGAGCACCATCTGAGCTTGGGAGAGCTTGGACCAAAAGTGGTCCTAGTATTCAGTGAGGGTTAGCAGTGCAGAGGAGAGCAGCCTTCAGTTTCACATCTTGGTGTGGTGTTCACGTTTTATGCTGCACCATTACATTGCTAAGTTGGGTTCACTTTTCATGATACTATAACTTTCCAAGTATATCCCTGCAAGTTGCTGCCTAAAGATTTTTTTCACATTCTGCATATATGCAGTTGATTATTTCTGCCAATTTCTGAACATTTCATCAGTCGTTATCAAACTGTTTTTTCAGATTTCTCCAATCTGTCCATGATATTTGATTTCTAGTTCTGCCTACAGGTGAATTAATATTCTTTCCCACTTTTTTAACACTTATATGGTAACCTTACTTCTGTTTCATTACAAATTCATAAGTAAAAAATATTCAGTAATATGGGAGGGAGATGTCAGACCCTACTATTCTGTCAGTACAAAAGTCTCCACACATGAATAGTGAAGTCCCTTCAGCAGTTGAATTAAACTTGGTGTCTATAGTTCCCTCACATATATTTCCTATTTTTGTGTATTTAGAACCAGTATCTCCTGTAGCTCCTTTATGGACCAGTCACTGTATCTTAATAGATCATTAAATCAATTTGATGTGGTTTGTTCTTGACAGCTCCCTGCTTGTTCTTACTCAGGGCATTTTTGGTAACGTGTTATAAAAACAGAGTTTTCCCAATGTAACTTCCAAGGAGAATAATTTTCACAGGAAACAGCATAATTTATGGGAATTATTGTCAGTGGGAGAAAAGCAAGGAATAACAAATAGGTTACCACGCAAGTGGTCATATTTTTGATTTTCCATTTTCACTTATTTTTATTTTTTATGAGTATCTGTTTATTCTTTCAATGCAGGGATGTGTTTTGTGGATACCTTCTGTGCTCCAACATATCCAGCGTGCCCAGACTTGGAGAACTTGATGGTGAAATCACAACATCAATCTTGCATTATGGAAAAGTCTACAATTGCAGGTAATTGGAAATCCTGAAAACAGAACAATCGATATCCATCTTGCATAGAAAAGCAGCTTTCTCATTTCTAAGTGGAGAAGAACTGCTTCCATTATTTTTTTTCCCTATTAACACATAACCATTATTTCAGTTCTTTTGTTAAGCTTTAGAAGATTAGCTGCCCGTGGGGCAGTTTTGCAGTCCCCTTGGTAGTTAATTTTGCCTGTAGAGATGTAATGCTCTTCTCAAGCCCTATGATTTTACATTCTTTAATATTTGCATAGTACTTCATGTACCCAAAATACTTAGAAATATGCCTGCACTGCCAAAGTTAATTGGAAGCCTAATTCATTGCTGTATTTTAGCTGAATACTAATTATAGATGTGGTGTGTTTTCATAGCTTCACACAACTGTAAGATGAAACGACATCCTAAACAAGTTAACTGGCTTTTATCTAACTCTAGCTGTTTCACAGGAAAAATGGTCTTTGTTTTCATGATTACATTTGTTTGATGTAGATACTCTGTTTTGGTTTGTTTCCTGTCAGGCCCAGTGAGATCACTAAGCCAATACTTAGTCTCACCTGGTCCTGGGTATTGTGTAGCACAGAAATACAGGCAGCAGCCCAGGGCCCATTTTCTTAAGCAGTCCCATCTAATCACAGCACAAGTCTCCAAGGTCCCCTTGGTTGTCTTGCAGTGGCGGCCACGTGAAGCTCGATGAGGACACAGACCTGGGCTACGTGGAAAACGGGACGCCGTGCGGGCCAGACATGGTGTGCCTCGACCATCGCTGCCTCCCTGCTGAGGCCTTCAACTTCAGCACCTGCCCAGGCACTACAGACAGCCAGATCTGCTCAGGACACGGTGTATGTGCTCACACGCTGTAACGCTTTTGGCTGGTTTTGCTGAGTACCTGGCCTCGTGTAGTCTACTAGCTGGACCTTTCAGGAAGCCAGCAGTGTGACTCTAGAAGTCATAAAACTGGAGAAGGTTTTGAAAAGGAAAAGAGAAGGCACATAAGTAATGCATTCTAGTCAAGGTATCTTAAACAATGAGTCTTAGTTAGTATGTATTAGTTTTACAGAAATTTTATCAATCAATGTTTTTGCTATCACTTTTGCTAACTTGATTGATATTTCCTCAGGCAATGTGCTGGAGAATAAATACTAAGGTTTTATGAGCTGAGAAACTTGGGTCTCTGTTCTTCCAGCGACCTGTTCTTTTTAATTCCTTCTTTATTACACAGATAGCCAAGAAGATTCATAAAGCTGCTGATGATGTGGGACTTTGTGGCTTGAAAGTTCCTTTACTCTGGAAAAGAGAGCAGTGATCTGGCTTTTGGCTAGTTTCTCTGCTCAGTGTGCAGTCTATAGTGTTGCTGTGGCCCTGGCAAATCCCCTTGTCCCTCACACCATTTGACACAATGTCCAGGGCCCTATGACTGAACTGGCATCAAAGGAGTTGTTCTCTTGTAATGTCTTTTGTCTTTTAAACTGCATTAAAACTTCCTTATTTTTCTGAAATCATGCACTTCATCATATTTTGAAAAAAAAAGTCATTAAGGTCAGTCTCCCAAAGCAATTATAAATGGTTCTATTATAGATTGCATTAAAGTATGTACTGAAAAACATTGCATCTATTTATAGAAAATATAATAGCACATTTAATATCTAACATATACTTTATGCAGCTTTATATCTAGCATATAAATTTAAAATCGCTATGTATTAAAAATTATTTTGCAAAATTTTGAGAGCAATAAAATCATGGCTTTATTACTGTACCTGTACTTGAGGTATCAATTATGGGAATTAATTTTATATAGATATATAAAAGAATAATATTATATATACACAATTATATAATAGGTAATTATATCATTATATTATCAATTACAATATTAAATATTATATTATTAAATTATTTATATATACTATATTAAATGATATATATGTATATATAGAATATCTATAATTCATTATACTTGAGGTATTAATTATGGGAATGGATTATCAGAATAATCTGATTTTTTTCTGAGCTACACTTTTGACTGCAGGTTTGTAGCAATGAAATAAAGTGTGTCTGTGACCGATTCTGGGGAGGAGATGACTGCAGTTCTCACATCAAAGATGATCTATTTTTTGATAAAGATGCCATCAATAAAGGTATGTTGTAATTTTTACCAACAACTGAAAATGCTTGGATTTGAGGAAAGTTTATTAGACAAAACTGGGTTTCCTCTTTCAGTTAGTACAAAACATGCTGCAGCATCTGGAGCCTCATTCCCCTTTCTTCCTCCCGCAGCAGAAGCACTCGGTGTCTGTAAATGAAGCCCCATCCAGTGCATCTTGGGGAACTGGTATCGGTGGGTCTGGTACTACTGTGCTTGTCCCAATCATTTGAGTGGCCTTATTAGGTGTACTGATAGATTAGGATGAGCAAAATGTTACTGGGACATTCCATATCTAGATGGAAAGGTAATGCTTGGCTTTTACATTTTTTTGAGTGGACATTTTTATTCCACTTTAGTCTTGCATACAAAAGAAAGATATATTATGGGGAAATGAATTTGTAAATGCTGGTCATTGGAAATCCTTGTGGTGGGACATCTTCCAGAATCCATAATTTGATTAATTTATTCAGCTATGGAAGGGATCTGAACAAAACCAAACAAGACGACACTTTTATTCCATGGTAAGCATGTATTTGCTAGGGCATGTTTTAAGGATGTAATCTACAGCAGTTTGATATTGATAATGCTGTTTTGGCATACGTGACACAGGTTTCCCTTGTAACAAGTTAATGGAAACAGACACAGAGGTCAAAGCTGGATTTACAAGTGGTCTTTTTAATTCCATGCTATGCTTCAGGACTGTATCACAATTTACAATTAGTCAGCCTAGTGAAAGTTGTTTAAGCTGGTTTTTGAAAGATAGTGCATTTCCTGGTTTTGTCTATTTTTCTCCTAAAACCATGTATATTTGTCATCTTTTTTGTGTTTCCAGGTGTGGTTAGCACAAATATAATAATAGGGGCTATTGCTGGCACCATTTTAGTGTTGGCTCTCGTTTTAGGAATAACTGGTTGGGGTTACAGGTAAGTACATTTTGTTCTTCTTTATAGAGTTTTAAAATATGAGTATTTCATCTGATAGCTAATTATGTTATGAAAAGAACAATTAGAAAACTTAAAAAATCCAAATTCAACAATATTTATGTACTTTATCATATTAACATTTTCCAAGCAATTCTTGTATTTGTATAGAGCTTGATCCAAATTTGAAATTTATTTCTCATGTATTAATTTTTTTCTTTTTTTGTCAATGATCAGATTATCATTTTACTGTATGTGACAAAGGAAATACAAGAATATGATCTGATTAAATTATAACTGTTTCCTCATGATGAAGTAAATATAGCAAGTATAGCCCTCAGTCAGTCAGCAAAGCATTTAACCATAGGCTTCCTTAAATAGATGATTATATATAGTCGGCTTAACCTGAAATTAATTCAAGCTCATTTTTTTGATAGGACAGATCTGCAATAATAAGTCTCAAGTTCTCTCCTGGTGTAGATCTGTCTGTGCTCACTAAGAGGAAAAATGGATTATATTAACCTGATTGGTCTTTCTCAGTTTAAATTCTTTTGTGAATTTCTTATGAAAACAGAGGGATTTATGTTTTTTGCTTGTAGTAAAAAAGATTCAAGGTACTGACTATCATCTGTGTTTGGATGAGACTGTCTTGAAGTCATTTTTCCCTAGGTCCCTTGTGCTTGGAGGGCAGGGCAGGCTCAGCTGCAGGCAGTTCTGCGGCTGGGGCACAGCCCCAGTGGTTTGGCATAACGAAGTGGCACAGCCCCTGCTGGTTT
This sequence comes from Bombycilla garrulus, assembly GCA_013400315.1. Lineage (NCBI taxonomy): Eukaryota > Metazoa > Chordata > Aves > Passeriformes > Bombycillidae > Bombycilla > Bombycilla garrulus. Next base: position 203,932 of record VXBU01017033.1, on the reverse strand, counting down.
GCCAGACTGAGGTAGGCTGAGGGCAGCTCAGAAATATGTAAGGAAAGGAACATTTGGAATAAAAACCATGAAGATGAGGATAGTAGAAACGTAGCTTATACTGTCTTGGTATATCACCCTCACCTAGCAGTATCTGAAAATCTGGAGTTTTATTTAGAGTAAAACTCTAAAAGTTAAGGGCTCATTTTGAGATCATGTCTAGCCAGTGGGAATAATTTTGGAGGTTCAGGATGCTGCTCACTAGCAGCTTCACAGTGAACAGGCTTAAACCCATCACGAACTGCGCCTTACACTCAGCACTGACTAGCCATCAACATGAATATATTTTTCTTGTTTATTCTGATGTATATTTGTAAATATGCTTATTTCAGAAGTGATTTTGTAGAATTATTTTGAGCAAAAGATTCATTCTGTATACAGTGCTTTTCTTTTTACATTTTTTTGGTCTTACTGACCTGCCTACTAAAAACTCATTCTTCTTCCCTTCTCTTCTGTTTATATGGAAAGAAACTACAGAAGACAGAGGTATGTGATAAAAGTAGTGGAACGTATCTTAGAAGTCTCTGAAAATAGCTTTTCTTCTCTTTTGCTCATTTATATGCTATTAAGAAAATATTAAGATGGGTTATCATATCTTAAATAATATAGGAAATCAGTATTCTATAATGCATTGCTTGAAATCCTGATTTCACTGGAGTCAGTAGCAAAAATAATGTTTTTCTACTTTTGCAATAGACTGTTTTATTTAGGAAAACAGGAGAATATTTCCAATAAGAGAGACTGAAAATCGGCTATTAGAGATGAAAGTGTTCTTGGGAGGTTAGGAACTGAATAATTAATATTAACAGGGTGTTCAGGACCCTTTTGAGATAAATTAATTCCTGGAGCTTCTTTGCAGTTAAAAATACAATGCAATTAAATTTCTATGTGGACCAAGATCCCATTCTTTCCCATCACCCTGTTCAATTGATTCATAGCTAAAGCACAGTACTGGCTTCAGCACAGGGCTGAGCTTTCACCATTTCAAGCTTCTGGCCAAAAATAAGCTGTTTTCCTAGTGACTTGTGTTTGGCTCCTGGAAGACCACCTCCCTTTGATCAGGCATCTGCCTGGCAGATGGGTGTTGTGGGAAGGAGTTGGCTCCTTCCTCTCCCAGTCCCCAACTGATAAGAAGATTTCTGAAATTCCCCTGTTTTCTGCCTGTATCGTTGCCTTCTGGTCCAAGCTGCTGCTTTGTTTGTTGCTGCTACCCGTTGTGCTTGTTCTCCATTTCCCTTTGTGTAGCGCTTTCTATGCCAGGCTCAAAATATTTGTAAAAAGTAGAAAAGCACTGCCATGTGCTTGTTGTGTGCTACTGGGTCAAATAGGCCACAGGTTCAGTAACAGAAAGAAGGCAACTTAAGCCTTATGAAGAGGCTGGTGGGTAGGGAATGCCACCCAACACAAGGTAGGCAGAATTTAAGGGTTTGGTGCTGCTTAGTGGAAACTGATGTATCTATAAATGGAGATGGCCATGTAATTCTGTGGATGTTTCAGTACTGGTTGAGGACAGAGCTGACAGAGCTTCAAAACAGAGACAGAGTCCACCCCATGTATGTTTGCACTGGAATATTAGAGAATGTAACTTCCTCAGATATCTTCATCTCCAGAAATTACTTTATGGCCAGAGAGCTCTGAGAGTGCTGCCAGTCTGCAGCTGTGTCTGAGAGCACAGGCAGAGGGGAAACCAGCACAAGCTGAGGCTTCTGAGGGTAATGGAGGACTCTAGATGAGGAAGATATTTAGTAACTAAATCTCCTTAATACATAAAATGAAGTTCCGTAGGCTGACTTCCAAACGGAATAATTTTGGATAAGAACAAGGAGCGCTCCATAAATGGAAAAACATACCCACCATTTATATTATCCAGACTGTCCCTTAAAAAAAAAATTACTCCTTAAATAACAATGAAGACAAGCCAATATGATATTTTTGAGCATGACATAAGGATGATACTTAGTACTAATAAGCAAGTGAAACAAGTAAACTGAAAATGGTATGTAGAGCCAATTAGCAAGCATTCTGCCAGCTGGGATAGTGAGGCTCTAAAGGGCATAGCTACATGGGAGAAGTTATTTCTGATGGAGTAGCAAGAGAGCAGTTTGCTAGAGGAACCCTGGGGAGCAGAGCAGCCCACAGTGAGCCAGCTCTGAACACCCATGTGCCAGCTGAGGAATGGGACAAGAACTGAAACTCCAGAGGTGTTAGAAGATGGAGTGTGGGAGTACTGCATTTCACTAATGATTTTTGTGCCATATAGCTGTGTACTGTACATACTTCAGAAGCATTAGAAATCCAGACATGGAATGGAGAGCTCTCAGTTTAGGTCTGTAGTTGGACACAATCTGAATGTGAATCAACCTGATATATGTGCATTTTAATAGGGGCAGACTGTAGCAAAAACATCCTGGAAAGTGTGAGGTTGAATAAATACTGATGGTGATATTAGGAAGTGGTCAACTATCAAAGTAACTACTTGTACTTGGGAGGATTTTAAACCTGGTGGAACTATAACTGGAATATTTGCATGGCAGGTATTCTCTGCTGGTGATGAATTCACCTTCTGCAAAAACTTTGCATAACGTGATTATAACTTTCTAATGTACACATAGTTTAATGCACCATAACTGAGCTTCTAGTTCTACAAAAGGATAAACTATTACATTACTTTTGTGTGTCTTGGCAGATTGAGTCTACTACTGTGGTAATCAGGAGTAGCTGAGAATATCTGACACTGGTGTTAGCTCCCTTACACAAGAAAGAAATTAAAAAACTGGAGGTTTTTATTCTCCTGAGATTTAAACAACTCAACAGATTGCTACTCTTGAATTCAATCATGATCATAAAAGTTAAATGGGAAACATCTACCTCAGAAAGAAAACAGCATTCTCTTTTCCTGAGCTCCTCTTTGATGTATTCATGTATTCAGGCACGTATTCAGCTTAGGATCAGTACTGGTGCTGCACCTGAGGGTGTTTTTTTTACAACCAACATGCTGAGCTATCTGAAATCTCTGAACTAGTTATCCAGTGTCTCAAGAATCACTAACTGTTGACTTTGAAAATTGTGATCAGAGTTAACCAGTGCAATGTTCCTTGTTTTCCCTTTCCAAAATCACATAATCCACTTTTCTGGACATAACAGAAGCATGTGGGAGTTTTCTCTCAGATGGTTGAATTATTTATTAATAGCCTTATTGCGTGTGGTTAACAGGTTTTCTCAAGGATTTCTGTCCTTACTTCTTTCTTTTAAACTAATGTTCATGCATGTTTGTGTGCGTTCTAGTTCCTGTCATGTTTTCTGACTCTACAATGTTTATTACACTTCAGACAAATACCCCAGGGAGATTATGTAAAAAAGCCGGGAGAGGCCGACTCTTTTTATAGCGACATGCCTCCTGGAGTCAGCACAAACTCTGCATCTAGTTCTAAGAAGAGGTCTGCTTTTCTGTCGCATTTTCAGATTTCTACCTGTTCCATCACCCATTATTCCATTAGTCAGAACATTTCATTGTTTTGCAGCAGGTTTGACTCTTTCTTCTTTCTTTGTGGAATGTTTGAAATAGCATCCTTTTTGCTTTGATTACTGAATTTTCTCCTGTGTCCTAGTTGCTAATTAGTATGATTAGGCCAGAATAAAAGAAAAATTTGCATTGTAAATCAATTTTTGTTTAATAAAATTTTCATAATATCCCTGCTTGAGAATTGATTTCAAGTAGACTGCAATGGTGATTGCTGGCTGAAAAAAATAAAACGCCAACAACTTTTTTAATCATCATCATGTAATCAAAGAAAAGGAACATTGTCTTGCTTCAATAATAGTTATAAACATAAAATGTTAAATATAAATGTTATTTTTATATCTTTAGTTGTCAGTCATTAATCTAGTGTGTTGACTTAGACTTCTGCTGTCTCATGTTAAAGATGATATTGATTGCATTTTATTCCACTTACTAGGCCAGTATACTAAATGGTCACCAAGTGTTATCTTTCAAAATAATTCTACAAAACTTTCTGTAGTTTTCTGCTTGCTGTCATTAGATTAGAGAGAATTAGATTTTGCTCTTGATCAGATTTCATTAATTTCGTTATTGTTCCCGTTGCCTAAAAAATCCAGCATTTTACAAGGGAAGATTCATTTAAAAGCATTGAGAGTCATTTGTAATTGCTAAGATCATGACGCTCACTGTTCCTCTGCAGTTAAAGATTCTTTATATGAAAATCTCCAGCTAGCCCTGTAAAACAATTTATGAGAAACACTGTGTCTTAGAGGAATTGACAGTCATGAACTGCTTCACATGAAAACTGCAATTCTCAATTCTTGTCTCACTAAGCAGCCTACAACTGTGCAGTTGATGAAGCTATTTTCTTTCCTATTATTTCGATGAAAGTAAAGAGAAATATATGGAAGGGATGCATACATAGGGACATTTGCTATTTTGGTGTAGCAACTTGATCTTATATACAACTTCATTCAGTTTGTTCTAATGACTATGTTATTAGGAAAACTCCAGTAGTGATTACTTAATTATCTCTAATTTTTAAGTTCAGCTTTTTAGATGTGTGGGTTGTTTTTTTTCAGGAAGCAAGCATTAATCTTAAATGATGCACTGTTTGTGCTAGAGAATCTTTTTTAATTTGGCTAAAATTTTGAAAAGAAGTATTGGGAAAGCAAGTTTTCATAGCTTTGTCTACCAGGTTTAAATACCAGTTTAAAAAAGTTACTTTTAAATGGCTGTAATTTAATGTGTTTCTTCTTTCATGCAGTATCTGTGTTTCTTTTCATATTTCATTTATTACATATGTCTCTCTTTATTATTTGTTCCAAAAAGCTAATGGTTTCTAAGGTCTGTCTGTACTAGAGAGTTTTGTTGTTCCCACCACCAGTTCAGGTATGTTGTGCCACTGTCAAGTCTGGAAAAGTAAGTCTGACAAATAATCTGTTAACGTTGTGATACAGCTGACATAGTCTTTCCGTTTGAATTCCTAGAATGCTACCTCCTACCTTCCAAGCTGGTTTTGATTTGGTCTGTGTGCCGGTATGGATGGCTTCTCTTGGGAGGTGTTAGAGTGACTGGGCCATCAGCTGCCTGGGCTTCTCCATGCTGGAAAAAACTATGAAATATTAGTTGGTATTCAGAGGATGTTCAAGGATTAATACATAACTTTATGATAACTCTTGCTATTATGAAATAGCAAACACCAAAACCATTATGTAGCAGGACATTCCTGAACCTGAAAGAGGCCTTGAGGAGGAGAAAATGTTTGAAAATCTGTCAGGGAATCTGTTGATTTTCAGACCTTTCATGATGTTTCATGATGTTTGAATTAATGAAATCCTGGGCTTACTTCAGTATGGCTGTGATTAGCCTGAGCTTCTGGAAACTGAAGAGCATCTCTCAGATGCCTCCAAGGAAAGCAGAGACTGAAAAATGCGAGTATCCAGACTTAAAAACTACAAAAATAGTTCCTTTAAGCAAGACTTTATAATAAGTAAGCCATCTATTATGAATTTCTCAGCTTCTTCTTCTCTTTTGGAAATAATTGTAGATCTCATGGCAAACAGCTGAGCAGTAGCTCTAGTTCAACAAGAGGCAGCCTGTTGCAAAACCCCATGGTGGACATCTCCACATACATCTCTGGCTCTTAAAGGGAATACAAGAGGAAAGAAAAAACGGTTTGCACCAAGCACCTAGATAAAAGGACTGGTTTTGGCTTTGAGTTTAGCATTAGCAGTATATACTGCAGTAATTGGCTGATAAAATATAAATGTTCAAAATCAGCAAAAATGAGGCAGAGTTACCTCTCCCCTGGCATTAGTAGCTCTGGGTGGGAGGATGCTCATCACAAACTCCTGAGCCCCTGAGACTGGTAGCAGTGTGGTGAGGGAAGCTCTCCTGGCTTTCCTGCAGCAGCATAAGGAGGGAGTGGGCAGCCTGCAGGTGGGATGTGCTGGACTGTGAGATGAAAAAGTCTTGAAATAAACACAGTTGTAAGAGCATCTTCCATCTAGGAACTGAGGGAGAGCCGCAAATCCAAAGGAAATCTGGTGTGCGCCGACGTTCGTGCGTTCCACAGCAGACGAGGGAGAAAGCAGTGCTAATGCCTGGCTCTTGAACGTGGGCACATGAAACCACTGCAGGGACAGCTGCGAAGCATAACTGCAGGGCTTAATCAGAAATCCTGGATGCTCTGCTAGTGCAGACAGACCTTAGGCTGTGTTTTGTCACTGGCCTTGGGAATGTGACTGAACCGCTTAGCTAACATTGATGTGAGACAATACCCTTAACAATAACCGCATCTGAGCCCTCCTATTCCAGGTCAAATGGATTATCTCATTCCTGGAGTGAAAGGATCCCAGACACAAAACATATTTCAGACATTTGTGAAAATGGGAGGCCTAGGAGTAATTCTTGGCAAGGTAAGTGTGAACCACTGTGCAGGCCACAGTAGAAACCAGCCTCTGGACCATTGCTGCGCTGCTGAAAGTTTGGTTGATCTTAGGACAGCAGCATGACTCCTTAAAATTCTGCTGATTGTTATTAACTTGGAATTAGGATTTAGCAGCACCCTACATAGGTGGCTTTTTTGCACAGTCACAAAAAATTTGTCACAAAAAAATTAAATTTAATTTCTCCCTCTAGTGTGAGCTAACATGAAAAAGAGAAAGAAATTGATTTACTATTGCCAGCTTCTGTGATTTTATCAAGCAGTGTTTAGTGTTTTTCTTGAAGGGTAGTGATTTTGTCAAATAACAGCTGAAATAAAGGAGATTTTTGCTCTGCACAGTTGCACCAACAAGTAGAGAAAGGTAACCTAAATGTCTGAGGTAAATCAAGAGGAACAGACCTGTGATATTTAAATGGTTGAAGGTAGCAACTCTTTTGGTATGGATGCAAAAAAAATATACAGTTTGGCATGGAACAGGTGAGTTTCAAGTTGTTTTACTGTCTTTGTCCTTTGATTTCTTTCAGGTAATATAGGAGGAAACAGAAAGAAAGTCAGAGGCAAAAGATTTAGGCCACGGTCTAATTCAACTGAGTAAGTCTGAATTTAAAAAAGCAAAGCCAAAAAGTAGAATTTTCATATTTGTGTTTTGTAGATGGAAATTAAGAGTACTGAAAAGTAGACAGCTGCATTTTTGCTCTGTGGCCCATTCTGATTGCTGACTGATAATCTGGTAAATGGTTTGGCAAATGTATTTCAACCTCTTTTTATGTATTCTTTAAAAATTAACTATTAATTTTCTTTTTTTTATGTAGGCTTCCTCACAGTCGTTCCCATAGCAATCCGCAATGATGGTGGCAGCCTGCACCATCACTGCAGGCTTTTGTCTACAGTAAACTGCCATTGCTGAGTGTATCCTGGTTCAATACTGAGTTTCTGATAACCTGACTGTTTCCTACCCTTGTCTTCACCTTGGGTTGGGCCATTGCTGAGTTAGAGATTTGTATCTCTTCATACTTTCCTGGAGATACCTTCCTTTTAGGAGAGGTATCTGTCTGCTTTGAGAGTACCTTGAAGTTTGCCATTGTAAGCCTGAAATGGCCAGTCTTGAATAAGCCCTGTGTTAAAGGGGTAATTAAAGTCTCTATGAAGTGACTGATCCCTTTTCAACTATGGCTTAGAGTTGCTGGCTTATTGACTTTTTGGTTACATTTTTCTGAAGAGCCCATGTGTGCAGTGCTCCCCACACAGGAAGAGCCTTTCTTATGTACTTGAGCCTGTTGGTTCAGGCCCCTCTTATGAATGAGTGGTGAATGGTGAAAACCTCTGGGCTTGTCAAAAGCAATGGCTTGCTCTTATAGCTCTTACACCCCACATGAATGGCCCCTTCTTTGACCAGGATGGCAGTGACAGTGTCCATCCCCATATCACGACTACTAGCTTTGTACCTTGATGGGCAAATGGGCTTGATACCAACCCGGCTGGAAGCTAATAATGCTAACTGCTCTCTGGGTGGGCCCCATTTTCTCTGGTTTGGGGGTTTTGAGTTTGTTCTGAAACTTTTCTTTCACCTGCAATGCACTGTCTCGAGGGGAGTAGACTCAGATAGGGTTCATAGAGAAAACACTGTTAAAAATTACAGAAATCATACTTTGATGCACATTGCAATTATAACATTGCATGGTCAAAATGGCATCATGGAATCAGAATTTTTAGCCTGTGGAGGAGTTTATCTCAAGAGTCTCTGTGCTCTTTGTGCTGATAAACTCATACTGAAATGTTACTTTGCTCGTTTTCTTTCCTCTTTGCATAAGATAGTTAGATAAAATCAAAATTAGTCTGGCCAAACTGCCAAAAATACAAATGAGATTTGCTCTGAGAACTTTGGAGACAGAGACATTGTGAGTTAGAAATCTTTTTCCCTGTATATTTGTTTCTCTTTTAAAGGTGCCCCTGAATTTCCACCTAAGTCTCTGCTTTCCTTCTTGCTTCTTGTTATGGTGGTCTCTCAACCCCTCAGCAGCCCTTATGCTACAGGGAGGAGGCTTGTACTTCCCCAGGGCCATGCAGCAACCTTTCAGGGATGAAACACAGTGTGTGATTTCCTGGGAGAGGCCTGCCAGGCAGGGAAATACTTGTTCTCCCGATCGGGTCTGTCCTGGACTGCACAGGCCTGAATGGCTTGTCCGGGTCTCCTTGGCAGTCCTGTCACCAGCTGAAGAGAGAGCTCCCACTGAATGATCCACATGCTGTGTCAGTTCAGTGGGGAATGGAGAGAACTGCCAGGGCTATTAGAGGGCAATTATCTCTCTGGTTAGAGGGACAGCTTGTTTTGCAAGGTGAGAAAATGGACTGAGAATGATTTAACTGTGACCAGCGCTTAGTCATTTAGGGGAAAAAAAAAAAAGGCAACACCAGCTGCTTTGAGGATGCTGCAGAATACATGGAGGCTTTCCCCAGGCCAGTTTACCTTTCTACCTTTTCTGGGAAACACAGAATATTATTGAAATCTGTTCCGAAGCAGTATTTCAAAAATCTGCCCATGTGGCCCTTAGGAGCCCAATAAAGCATACTTGTTGAGATGGAAGAAAAAGGGTAGTAGTGTTGGTCTCCTGTAATTAACATACTGTAGTTAGCCATTATAAAACTGGGTTTATTAATGCCATACCTTGTGCAGAATTCAAATTTTTTTTAAGCAGGTGCACACTGGTGTGGTTGCCTGCAAAGATATTTGTATGCATGAGTCATCAGTAACTGCACCCATTATGCACAGGGTTTTCTTGTATACAGCCAAGCATCAAATAGAATTGTGCCATTTATAATTTAAGCAAAATTCTTAAGGACTGAGCAAGATTTGAAGTCTACAGCCCTCACGAGCAGCCCTGACAGGGAGTTGCAAACACTTTGGGCAGCTTCTGAAAGAAGTCCTGCTCACACCTTTGCGTGACTCTTGGACCTAACATACATGAACAAGGCTTATGCTAAGCATAGAGCTCTGAGGAGACCACTAAAGATATTTTGGGACATTTTAAATTGGTTTTGGATGTTTTATAACAAAATAATTCTTTACTAAAGGCAGATGGTTCATTACATGTGGAAGGAATGCCAGCAGTCCAAATGCTTTTTCAGAAACATGGCTGATGAAATGGCTTGATAAATAATTCTCTATTGAAATCAGTTAGAATTATCCAGGAATGATTAAAGTTTTCTGAATAAGTTGGCAGCTTAGGAGCTTGTGTTAAAACAGGTCCCAGGAACAGATAGCAATTACGACCTTTGTTAATTTGCACTGCTTTTCCTATAAGCATTTGTCTTCCTCGTTGTTGTAACTGATACGAACGTCTTTGGTTTAGACTTTCTATTATATATTGTCTTTTTGCAGCCGGGTAACCCATGCATCTGAGCCTGGGCTTTCTCTCGCCCACCAAATCCCTGCCCAAGGCATAAGCCCAGGGGGTTCCGACCACCCCCAAACAGGGAGTCGGGATCACAGGTCAGTCTCACCTGCCCCTGCATTCTGGGCTGCCATTTTATCCCGTGAAAGTCCCTTCCCTAGTATACGATAGTTTCACTGTGGCAAAACACCGTGACTGCTTGGAGGTGCTCCTGCTGATGCAGCGCTAGCTACCCTTCCTCCTCGCCAGCCTGAGGAGTACGAGTACTCTTGAGCCCAGGTCTTTTGCCTTGTTGCATGTTGCGCTACGAGCCAAATCGAGCTGTCGGTCTAGCTCTAGGCTTATGCGTAAGGACACCTTGTTTCAAAGCAGAACTTCTCACTCAAAGGAGATGTGGATTTTGGCCATTACTAATGAACATGTGGCCAGAAAGATCAGCCTGAGGGCTTTCCAGTGGGATCGTGTAGTGGTCTGCAGTAACTTGAGTTTAACCTTTTTGTAACAGATGGATTGAGGTGGTGAATGATGATCTGTAATACACCCAGACCCAGGAAACCCTGCAACATGGTTGTGCAACAATTGCATGCTTCGATAGCACCTTACACTGTTTTCTAATACAGGAAGCCAGACTGGGAGTGTTTCATGGTTACCAAAAGATCCTTTCAAATGAAAAAATGCAAGTTTAAAGTATTGCAGCGTGTACAAGAAAATGTGCAATTAGAGCTAAAGCAGCAGTTGATCAGTTCCTGGTGATGCTGGCATCAGCCTTTTGCTTCACTTGTGGTTCATCTGTTTTGCTGCACTACTGCTTTTGACATTTTCTTTCACTAAGAGCCCAAGCTGGAAAGCATAAAGCACTCCCAACTCCTGATAAATAAGTGAGCTGAGGAAGCTTCTTAGAAGCACTTGTGGCTGAGGGCGAATACTTTCTGAGAGCTGTGGCTGTGCTTGCGCGGGGCGGGGAGGAGACGTTCCAGAGCAAAAAAGGAGCAAAAGAAGTTGAAAAAGTGCTGCTGCTTTTGTTGTCATCCTTGTTTGAAATATGGAGGGGGTTGAATGTCATGATTTGGCCCAACTTTTATTCATCTGAGCCATCAATCACTTGCAAGGCCTGTTCTCATGTGTGAGGTCATTGGAGTCACTCCCATAAATAAGGGTGCCAAGAACTGGACCAGTAGTATCAAAAATAACTTAAAAAGGAATTTTATTTCCCTTGGTTAAAATTTGTTTCCTATTTCATTGTGCTACTTTCTGTTGTATAAAAATGGTGATCATTTGATTGTTGCCATTCATATGTAACAAGAATAAATTTTAAATTGGTCCAGGCAGATTCCTATTTTCTGCATCACCCTTTTTTGTTAACGTGACACAGGGGGAGGAATTTGCTTATGTTATTGTTGGGAAAAATTTGTTACAAAAAAGTTTTCTTCTTCCCTAGTAATTTGTTGTCAGATAATTAAACATCATCTTTTATTCATAATTTTCATGTAACTAATATGAGTACACTCAGACTTTTTTTCCTAAAAAAATGTGGTTTTGGTGTCAATATTGCTTCTGTAAAATGTGAGATAACTCTGCAGCCCACCTCCATTAAAGCCAAACTAAATGTACATTGAAAAATCAGAGGGTTGTTTGCCTGTAAGTGTAAAAATTGTCACTATAGTGGAAAAAAATTCAAACCTTTTAATACAATGAGGCTGAAATTCATTCCTGTAAAAAGGGTCAAGTCCAAGATTCTGTGCTTCTTTAGCCACTATCTTGCAATTTATCTAGATGGGTGCAAAAGTGTGTCTTTGGCAAGCAAACTTCATGATTGAAGTTCAAAATGCCCCTTCATTCTTATTTTGAGATCATGAGGGAGTTCAAACCATGAGCTTATTGCTGGCCCTCTGCATAGGAGTGAATTTTACCCTTAAGACATTAAATGAATGATGTATCCCAAAGAGTTTCCAGATTAATCAAACATATATAGTCTTGTTGTAGGTCAGATTTTCTCATGCAGTTGTACACCTTGCCTAGTCCTCACCCAAATCCATACTGATTTATTTGCCATATTCACTTGCATTTTGGGGATGAAGACATACATCCTTGCTGAGCTTGTGCTGTGTGTTCTCAGATTTTCTATTCTTGTTCTTCTGCTTTCTCTGTTCCTTCCATTGCTTTCTGCAGGTATTTAAACCCATGGTTCAAAAGAGAATATAATGTAGCTAAGTGGGTAGAAGATGTGAATAAAAACACAGAAGGACCATACTTTAGGTATTTTGTAAATTAATTCTATAATTCTCATTTTTTAGAGCTGTTCCAGCATATACAAATATCTTGGGACTCCTACCTTGTATAAATCAATACAAGTAATTTAGGTGCAAAGGGCCCCTCTTCTTTTGCTGCATTTTGATGTCTGTTTTTGGCTTCATGTGCAATTTACAATTCCTTTTCTGAATGTTTTAATGAAGCCATTGAAAAGGGTGTGTGTAGTGCATGCGTTCCCACCATCATCTATAGCTTGTAGTAGCTTTCTCATCATTTTATGCCAGTGTTTTATGGGCATGAGACATATTTATCACTAATAAGTAGTCTTAACTTAAATAATGAAGCAAGTGGTTTCATAACACATTAACTCTACCTACTGTCTTATATAGTGCATACTAAAATTTAAATGAAAAAATAATAAAAAGTAGTGGTATTTTACCCTCAGCCTTCAATGAAATAATTTATATATCATAATTGGAAAACTAAATGTATGAGAATATACTCTGGGCTCTAATTGTCAAACTGCTAATTAATCTGTTACAAATGAGGTAGGATTCAACCAAAAATATCACTTGTTTTTGAAAGAGAAAAGTGTGCATTATCTGATACATTCCAAGTTACAGAGAAAAAGCATGCATGAGGCATTCTTGGACATGAATCAAGAGGCTGAGAATGTTGCAATAGATTCCCAAAAGACATAGTCCCACAGCTGAGACAGATCTCTGCATCAACTGAAAAAATGAGCCAGCATAGGAGAGAATGGAAGACAATTTATGACAAATCACATAAAGCATGAACAAAATCCATGAAACTATAAGCTGACATATCAAAAGTGAAGATAGTTACAGAAACACAAATCAAAACAAGCAAAATCTTCAGCTAAAGCAGTGAAGGATGGTTAGAACAAGTAAGTAGAATCTTAATTATTTTGCTACACTAGTAGACTTAATAATAGTGCAAAAAGGCAGAAACATATGCTAAATGTGTACAGTGCGTATTTGGGAAAAAAATGTGATGGGAGTTGTATCACAAGGTAGTAACAAAACACTTTTATTCCAATAGCATCACTGGCAGGCATTAAATGACAGGGTATGAATTTAGTAATTTTTAGAACTAAAAATGTCCTGAAATCTTAAAACACCATAAAATTGTTACTTTTAAAAGCCATTTCTGTTTGTTTTCAACACCTCAAAAATCACAGAGTAAGCTGCAGAAAATGTTTCCAGTGAACAAATAGAAAAATGATAAAACTTTAGCCTGTCAGCCCTGATCTCAGCCCTGAAAAGGGAGAAGAGATCCCCAGTGCAAGAATCCAAGGATTACAGGAGGTTGTTGTGACTGTGCCAGTTGTGCCTGGCAGGACTGTGCCTAGTATCAGACAGGTCTCTTGGTACTTGAACATTCCAGTAGGGAGTATTGTGAGAACATTGTCTTCAGCGCTGGGATACAGAGTCCAGTTCTGGTGTCTGCATTTCAGCAAGCATATTCTAGATCTGGGGGGATTTAAGCCCAGAAAAACCATAGAAGAGACTGCAGAGCCTCAGGCTATTCAGTTTAATGGAGCAGCTGAACACTTACCTGATCATGAAGTTCAGATCACTGCATATGGAGCAAAATCTCTGCATGTGGGAGGTCCTTTAGATTAGCAAACTAAGACTGATAATGACCAAAGGTAACTGGAATCTGAAATTAGGCAAACTCACATAAGAATTGAGGTGTGTTTTCTTACCAAAACTTTTTCTAAAAATAGCCTCTTGACTTTGATTGTTCAGGCAAGGTCAAGAGTTGCCCACCATAACATAACCCCATAGCTGTCTTTCAGGGTTTTTGTATCAGAAACCCTGTGGTAGCTATAAACAAAGACACTGATGGAATATGACGATAGCACTGTTTTAAAATAGGTTACTTTAAATGGTTTAGTTAAGAGTCCAGTTCTGGTTGTTTGCATAATCATAATTTGGTTTTCATTTTTTAATATCAGTATATTTTTATTTAGTAACTAGATTAAATTGATGGGAGTGTACCCTGTCCTGAGGATATTCAACTGTTACACTGAATGAGTAACATTTCTAATTGTATTTGAGATAAACCAAGCATTTTTGGCATGTAGATGAGGATTAAGCTGACCCATGTGAATTTTAGCAGCAGAGATGAAACATAAATCAAATTTTTTGCATCATAGAAGCTTACTAATCACTGCCTGCAGCAATGATATCAGAGAGCAACTTTAGAAATCAGAGAGCAACTAGAATAAATTTTAAAATCTCTATTGTCCTAATTAAATGAGATATAATCATGGGGAAGTATTCTGCAGACACACTATGGAAGGCAAGAGATCAGATCTCCTGAGATAAGTTGCCGTGGGTTTATGAGAGGTTGAACAGTTTCTCCACAAAAATCAGATGCAATTTTGCCTAATGATAGCATGGACAGGAAAAGACTGTTTTTAACAATGTTGTGTCAGAACATCTTGTGGCTGGGTTTTGAGCCTGGGCCAGTGAAATGATTCACAAACAGAACAAAACATAAACTAGAAAGTCAGGCTGAAGTCAGACTATCCAGCTGGTACTATATTTTATGAGTCAGAGTCCCAGGATAAGACATTAAGACTAGATTTAGTTGAGTAATATTCATGTTGCTAATCATCTTTGATTTCTCTGTTTTTTTAAACATGTCTTCAAAATAATACTGCTGTTTTGCTTGTTTCCCTGTAGTTTTAGGAATAATATGCTGATGATTGGTGCTGTTGTAGGAAGAACTGAAATAGAATGAGGAAGAATCACAAAAACACTTGCTAGGAATGTTGCAGATTTTCAGAAAATACAGATATTAGTCATCACCAAGATTTTCTTCATCTGCTTAAAAACCCCTGTGTAAATCATAATTTTCTCTCTAATGCCTGATTTCCTAGTAATGTTTTTCCTAGTCTACAAGTCTGATGGGTATTTCTATATAATTACTTTTTATTAATGATGGTAATAATAGTAGCTGCTATCTCTGGTACCAGAATACTCCCAAGTGTGAGATTCTGTAAGAAAAGACCTGTGAAGAAAACTCTCATTTTCCTGCTCAAAGTCTAGCCTAGATTTTAATTTTGTATGCCAGGCTATAACCACATAACTTCAGCAATAAAATCAGGCAGGAAGCCTCTCCCTGATTTTAGTTTTTCTGTAAGTGACATTATTTTATGAATGTGCTACTACTGCTTATTCTTGTTCCTGCAAATTACAATTTCCACTGCACAGACTGAGCCTGTGAAATATGGTTAAGGATTATTCAAAATTCTCACTGAATCTGAAAGATTTGATGGAGCCATGATGGAATCAGAAGACAAACTGGCAGAAGCCCCAAACATGGCATTTCTGTAGATAATTATAAACAAAAAAGACTAGAAGGCACCTTTTAAAGCATTGAGATGCCTACATTTGATTTAATGCAAATATTTACAATAGGTTATATTTTATAAGACTTATTTAAATACAAAAGTAGTTTACAAACAAAGGGACTTTTTTAGATGGAGACCCAGAGCACATAACCAGAAGGAACATGGCCATTCCATATCAGAAGGGCATCGAGAATGGGCATGGAAGGAGGAGACAGTAGGCTGTCATTTCCCTCCTATTTCCAATGTGGTTTTGTGTCCTTGATTTTTTCTCAGTTCCTCTTCAGCTGATCATCTGCATTACCTTCTTTTGTGAGCATCCAGCTGAGGCCAGAGCCATGACTAGCTCTTGGCAAGCTGCTTTTGCTGAGGCAGCTCTAGACTGCGCTTAAAGTAAAAAAATAACCAAACAAGCCTTTTCCCTATTACAAGCAAAGCAAAATCCAGTAGGATCAGGATTTTGTTTCAAGAGTTAGTGAGAAAAGTTCATTGAAGCATGTGAGTGCCTGCTTCTGAGGCACAGTTCACTGCTCTGAGTGTCAGCTCAAGCCGTAACCATTGTCTCTTCTGCAGCCCCTCTCCCCTCTGCTGCTGCTGTTTCTGAGGACATGTGGGCACATCTGTGCCTTTTAGAAGGCACTTACTTTAAAATGTTTTGCCACAGCAGTGTTTTTAGAAGATCCTAACTTCCTAATGTAGGTTTTAGGCTGATGATGTCATACAAAGAGCTGAATCCACAGCAGCAAAGGTCAGATTAGGCTGATAGGGTCTATATTTGGGCTTGAAATGCTTTTTCCAGATTGAATGTTAATTGAATTTCATTACATTACTTCAGTCTGCAAAAGAGAATCACTCACAGTATATGAACAGTTCAGATCTCTCAGGGCCACCTGCCTTGAGTTCAGCTAAAATGACACTCAAAGTTTCAGTTTTAGTTTAGTTAGTAAAACTAAACAATTTAGTTTGTTTAGTTATGTGACCTGGTGACACATTTTGCACTATTTCTTGTGGGCCAACATTCACTGTTTAGGGACAAACAGGTAGGCCTAAGGCTGCAGGGACTGCTTCCAGGTGCCACAGTGCTTGTTGTGAATCACAGAATCTCCATAGGTCTCCAAACACTCTTAGCTTTCAGGACAGAAAGACACAAAGTGGCCACTCTATCTTGCTTTCTGGTCAAAAATTAGAACTTTTGCAGGTGAGGTGCATGGCTTCATTTGGGATTGGCAGTAAAACCTCTGAATCTCTGTTGTGATGTGTACTGATTTCTTGTATAAGTTTCAGCTGGAAGCAATATTTGGCATGAAAGCTAATGGATTTGACTGCAGGAGAACTGAAACCCTAGTGAAAGCTGAGTGGATCCCACCCTTGACCAAAACTGCCAAGTGTTCCTACCTTTAACCGCAGCATTACCTGCAAGTGTCCCTGAATGCTGTCTCTCCATCCTGTAAATGAGAAAGAGCCAGACATGACCTTTCTCATTTAAAGTATATGTAAATCTGGGATACACAGCACATACATAATTGCAGGGCACAACCTGGAAGGTGATCAAAACCACCCCAAACAATGTTTATCACAGAAGATGCACTGTAAGATCTGTGAGCATATGCTGGGTCGTGTATGTTCATAGTCTCAGTAGCTGGCACTACAAATGACAAAAACCAGCACGTAACTCCATAACAAAAATAAGTGGTGAGGCCCTGTGAGGGGAGGGCAAGGTCATTTCTCTAAGTGTGCAACTGCATTCTTGATGTATTGGCTGTAGTGTTGCAGGTGCAGCTGAGCTTCAGTTAGATGTGCAAACTGCAGGTGAGCAGGCAGCGCAAAGGGGGTTTGAGAAGAAGGATATGTAGGCAGCTACACTGGAGGCTTGGCCTTCAAATCTTTGGAAAAGGCAGCATTGTATTTGAATTATGGTGCAAAGCTCCCTGGCTAAAAGTCTCAGTTAGGGATCCTGGTCAGAGGACCTGCTTGTGCAGGGAAACTATTTGAATGCCCCATCCTTTGGGGAATTATTACTCCTTCCAGGATCACCTACTCAGATGGATGGACAGGAAGATTGGTCGTAGCTTTTCTTCTCACTGTGGCCTTCTCTTAGAGCATCTAAAACTTGAAGAGCCTGTGGTGTGTTGGAAGTGTAGTGCCTGGTTCGGTGAAAGAGATGGGAGATGCCTTCATTCTGTGGCACCCCCTGGCTGTGCTCCTTATAAACGGCTTTCTGATAAGACTTGCAAAGTCAGATTCCACTAGCAGAGTTCCTTGTTTCTGATCTCCAAGTGCATTGTTACAAATTTTAAAATTAAAACTTGAAATTCTACTGCAGCAATGGGGTAAAATTTGTGAATAATTGGATTACTAATAGTATGTAAAATCTGCTCTCCTTATTTTCCCCCCTCCCTCTTCTCCTTATATTCTTGATTCTAGATCCACAAATAGTTTATTAGTGATCTATACTAGTCCAAGTGGGGGCAGAGATGAAAGGACTTGTATGGATAGTGAACAGCAGGGCACTGTTGACAACCTTTTCCTGGATTTTTTTTTTTAATTAACCTTTTCTCTTGCGTGCACAGTTTGATGCCCAGATCCATGATGTTGGACATACGAAAACTATTTTATACTGCAGTAACCGTTTCAGGGTTTTTTCCCTGAAAACATTGGTGTATGTCCAGTTCATCTTAATGGGTCATCAGTGTGCAGGTACTGAAGTTGTATGCTTCCATGTTTGGATAATTGTACCAGTGTAAATCTTATAAGTGCTGTTGAACTTATAGGCTACCACATGAGGCATTAGAGGATCATGAGCCAGACTGGAGAGCTCGCATCATATAATTTCCACTGACACCTTGTTGCTTGTGGCTACCATCAGTCATTGTTTGTATGGGAGGCAAGAGAATGTGCTGTTGTAGCGAGCTGCAGACACAACAAAATGATACAATAGTCCAAAATAAAAGTGCAATTATTTAAAGGTAAATAAATTTCACTTATTATTATGGAAACTTTCCGTCTGCAGGGACACATTAACTCAGAAGATACTAGATAGCAGTGCTCAGGGAGGGCTGAGTGATATGCCTGCAGTATTAAGAGACCTCCTGTGGTAATTGCCCTTGGTCTGCACAAGAGAACAAAGTGCCCAGGATAGCTCAATTTTTCTACTTTGAGGCCTTTTTTTTCATTTTACTGTACCCAGATTTAGAGCCTGATAGGAACCTCTCAAGTGGGAAAAGTGCAGAATCTCAAAACAGAAGCATAAGAGTTTTTCTTGGGTATAAAATTTCAGTCAATAATGTGCTGTTGCCTTATTGACATGAAAAGAATCCTTTCATGTGATACAAACATTTACTTGCTCCTGCTTACTCTGCTCACCTTGTACAGAAATGCTGATTGCCATTGACTAATCAGTCCATTTTTGTATATTCTCATCAGACTCTTTCTTTGGCTGGAACAATATGCACTGTATGATGCTTGCATGTATAACAATTTGTTATTAGCACTTTGTATATGCCTTTGTTACTTCACAACTAACAGTTTGGCCTATAAATGCATGCATCTGTGTAAATTAATGTTACAAAACCAATAGATTTATTTGCTATGTTCGTATGAATTTAGATATGTAAGAAATGCATAAATACACATAATTGCCATTTAGTCACTGGGAGAAGACATTTATTCAGCTTGTATTTATACAATTACAGTTTCTATATAGGCTTTATAATGCCATGTTTATCTCTAAGTTCTGTATTTATTCAATTGCAGATTTGGTTTTTAATAATTTTATAATGATTAATTACAGTACCATGTAAAACAGTTTAAGAAATCACTTTTGCTATACAATTCTAGTAGGAAATAGCAAAATTTTTTTTCTTCCAGTGTTCCTGAAATCTCTAAATACCTTTATTCATATAATGAAATTATAAGACTACTGATCAAGCAGTTTTACCCCCCTGATATTGAGCTAATAATACGCTGTATACTTGGCTCTGAACCAAGGTTCAGAGTAATGGCAGTTGCTGTTGCAATGCTAGAATGCAAAGACATCACATTTATTTTGTGTGTTTCAACATCTCAGGACACTGTCTCCAGCAAAGTCTCCGTCTTCATCCACTGGATCTATTGCTTCCAGCAGAAAATACCCTTACCCGATGCCACCACTTCCAGACGAAGAGAAAAAAGTCAACAGGCAAAGTGCCAGGGTATGTGTCCCTCTTCCCTCTGCATTTCACCAGTGATTTGATTTTCTGGTAGCTTTTCAAAAGGAAACTATGGTAGATTAACACCTTTGACCAACATGGAGAGAGCTGGAGTGGTATTTCCTTTGCACCCTGAAGTTCTGAAGCTGCTGAGCCTCTAGCAGTGATGAAGGCCTCAACAGCTGTGTTTACAGGCAGCTTTTCAGGTTGTTCTTAAAGCTGCCCTGAAGCCCAGATTTCACTACTTTTCTTATTTCAAGCTGAAAATGTGCCCTGGACAGCCTTTGGGCTGAGAGTACAGGCAGCCCCAGAGCAAATGGTGTGCTTGGCTCTCCTTTCTTACCCCTTCTCCCAGCAGCTCTCATTCAGGTTGCAGGGATAGCTGCTTTCCAGCTTTATGGAAATGCAAAAAGTTCCAATTATGGAGCGTATGGAGGACTTGCAGGCCTGGAGGGATTTCACTACTGTGTGACCTGAGCCCACCTGGGCTCCCTAGAATGACCAGGAGCTGCTGGAATGTGTGGTGGATAGTAATGCCCCCCTACGGACAGATTTCCAGCTGCTCCAGAAGGCTTTTGTTTCCTTGTCTCAATTCAGACATAGCAGGTATTTGAATAAGCAAAAAAGTCTTGAAATTTGCTTTAGGAGCTTTACTTGCAAACCCCTTGGTTCATGTTGCTGTTGCTGATGAGATTCTCATCACTGTTCTCTGTCCTTTTTTTTTCCAAGAGAAAAGGAATGGAGTGCTGCTAAGGGAACCTGCAAGCTGCTCCCCCAGTGCTGCTTGGGGCAGAAGATTGTGTGAGGTGCAGCACAGGGTCTCCCAAGGCAGTTTGGGCTGTACTGATGTGTCTCAGCCTTGGCAGCAGCTCAAATTCACAGCAGGAAGTCATGCTGCTCTGAGCAGAGTTAGGTGGATAAAAATGGGAAGTTATCTCTATGCTAATATTTGCATAACTCTAAAGTAAAACCTGTCTAGTACAAGTTTGATGCTACACTGACGTTTCTCCTTCAGAAAGAAAACTAAACTCCCAGCCATGGGCATTTGCTATGCCAACTGCAAGTCCTGCTGAAATGCTTGAGGCTGTCTGCTCACTTGGTGAACAGATAGCCACCAGAGGCTGGGAGGAGATTTGGTGACCCAAGTGATGTAGATGCAGTTTCCCAAACAGCTCCTTGCACTGTTTTATCTTGGTGTACAATGTGTGTTTGTGTTCATTTTCCCCCTCTCCAGCTATGGGAGACATCCATCTAGCTGCACTGTTTTCCTGGGGTCACATCAGAACTGTTTACTTTGGATTTTATAGAAACTCAGCATCACTGAATCACTGCACATTCATCTGCTCTTCAGACAATTCGAAAGATCAACAGAGATGCTCATGATATCGCAGTGATAACCTCCTCTCATGTGGAAAGGAAAAAACAGTCTTTTTTTTCTTTCTTTCTTTTTTGTTGACTTGTATTTTATGGATTTGATGAACAACCAAAATAATAACATTTGGCAGAGAATAATTAGCCCAGATGTGACAAGGCTATTCCGCATGGTGACCTAGAATCCCAACTGCAGTCCATTTGCCAGTCCTGTGTAAGAGAGGTTTTTCTCTGCTTTATTGCAGTCCTGAGTCAGACCAGAATGGAACTGGGAACGTGCCTCATGGAGAGCCCAGCTGATGTAAACTTGTATGCTGTATGCATGAACCTTGTGTTCTTTACTTTCCACGTGTAAGGGAAAAACAACATACTGTAGTAGAGATTAGCATGCAGGAGTAAGAAATATAGGATTTTTTTTTTTTTGGTGACAGGATTTCAAGCTTTGAAAGGCAACTATTTGACAGAAATGGCAAACAAACAAAGATTATATCTTTTTTTTTTACCTTACATGTTTATAATATCAGTATACAGATTGTATATATGTAAACATTCAATAATGTCAAAATAGCTGTTATACGTATGTGTATTTTGCCAAATGCCTAAAGAAACAGTCATGACTAACATCATCACACTTCAGATTTTCTAATATTATGAACAGCCATCCTTGGAAATACTGAAAGTACAGTACTGTAAAACTGTGTCTCTCAGAAAGTGGTGTTTGACCAAAACCTATACAACTTTTTCAGCATCTTATACTGTCTTGACAATCTCAATTGTACAGTAGACTGCAGAAACCAGATCAGCAGCACTTTGTCTTAAATCATCATAAGAGGAACCAGCCAAAATCCTTTGTTTGGTAAGATAACCACTGTATCCTCTCACAGCTGTAATCAACAATGATTCGGCAGACAATGGGGTCTTTAAGTCATGTGCAGCCCAAACTTACTGGACATTTGGGAATACTTCTAAGTAGTCAATTCAGGATGTGGTGATGTGAAGTCTGTCTGTGAAAGTTACTGTGTATTTTTGATAGAGCATTTCAGACACTGTTTTAGATGGCAAGGCATAGGCTTATGAGAAACATAACAATTTCATGGCACTAGATAATAACAGTGCTGGGCAAGTGACCAGTTTCATTGCTCTCTTTCAATTTTTATTCATTACTGGAATCACCTTTACCATGCACTTGACTGCTATGCTTGCTGCCCCTGAAGCCCCCTTGACAATTTTTTTGGGGCATTAAACTGAGCACAAGTGAATTTAGCTTAAAATGAATGGAGTGGGGGGGAACAATTTACCATTTTAATCTTATGTGTAAGTTGATGGTTATATTTCTAACACCTGAGATTTCTAAAAGTTGTTGTAAAGCAAATGCCTTCTGATTGGGAATTTTCAATCAGTAAGAAACTGGGCCATATTAAATCAGTTTATAATTCTCTGGTTTTCCAAAACTGACTGCGTCTAGCTTCAAGTAGTACCATTGCAGAATAAAACACCTGACTGTGTGGTGCAGTTGAATACTCTACCCAACAGCTGTATGATTAATTAGATATTGTAATGGGAACATCTATGGTGTTTCTGAATCTTCTACCTCTTTCATGTATTTCCTTTAGTAAGTGAACCCAACACTTGCAGCCTTTTAATGTATTTTTTTAACTTTTACGTCTCTCAGTAAAGTCATATATATGTAAGATTAAATTAAGAAATGTTTGAAGATGTTGGCAGCTGTAAAATATGTAAGATTTTTAGAAGCACTATATTTTATGATTAGGCTGTATTATGATTGTTACATTATGAGAAAATATTTGCCTTGGCATTCAAATTATTTTCCTTCACAGTCAACAGGTTCTGGTAAGTATTTGGAAAAAGACAAATATAAGTGAGCACAAGTGGGTGCAGACTGACCATCTGGAAGGAGACAGTCACTTGTAACTGCTTTAGGGAAAGATTCTGCATTTTTGTGAAAGGTAAATAATCAGCACTGAAGAGTATTTTCTGCAAAGATTTACTTTGAGTGTAGCTATCTGGATTAAAGATAGTTGATAGCACATAGCTAATGAAATTAGGGCCTGAGCCATAACTTGAAATCAGTATGTCTTTTGTTGATTTCACTGGACTTTGAGCAGGACCCTCAAGAGGTTCACCTACATTAGGACATTATGATAATCCAATTGTTGCTGTGTTACTCTGTCGCCTGGAAGCTAGTTTTCCCTCCCATATTCATATCTTGTCTTTAGTAACTGGACTGTTCATCATGTGCCTTTAATGGTATTTTTTTGGATACAAACTGGTATGTAGTTTTGAATAATTGTGTTAGATTTCTGTGCATATATTATGTTTACCACTGTTTACTCTTCCCTTTCCATTTTGCCTTACCAAGAAGCAGCAAGATTTGGCAGACAGACTTGGACATAACATACTGGCTCTTTCTGCTATGTTCATAGCTTCTTGTTTTGCAAACAAATGGCCCTCCTGACTGTATTTTCAATGTGGTATGTACTTCCAGCTTCTTTTGTTTTGGTATAATTCATTTGTAGCATATGGCAATGTGTATAGTGTACCTTTAACAGTCACCTTCACATTTGGAGATATGTAGTGACTGGAAGTCTAGTTCTGAGCACTAAGTTTAAGTAAAATAAATGTTGACTTTCACTTTGGTGGTCTAGAGAGAGAATATCACAGGACTTGTGTTTCTGCAAAATTCTTCTGCAGAGAACTTTGCATCAGGTTGGTAACTTGGGAGACCTAAACCAGCAGAGTGTGTGAGCCTCCCAAGCCAGTGGAGGTTGAACAGAGAAGTTGTTTGCTTACAAGCTGTCATTTCCTACTTTTAAAATTAGTATGTTGGAAAACTGGCAGATTAATAACCTTAAAGATTGCAAATATTTTTATCCACTGTAGTTAGTTATGCTGGCAATAGCAATATAAACTGCTGCATAATACCTCATCCAGAGTAAAATAGAGTACTTGTCACTGATATAGCTCAGTCACTTTGACTCATTGAGACTCATGCTTTTATTTGGGTTTTATTTTAATAAATGAACTAGTTATTGCCAACTATGCTGTAGATGCCTGTTGAAGTGAGGAAGTTATCCATTCTCAACTAGAAGTAATTGTTTATGTGAGCACAGGATCGGCAGGATGAGATATACTTAAGTTACCTTTATGTATTTCACTGTGGAAGAAGAATCTTGTGTAATTTATAATAAAATTAATATGACTAACTGATGGAGACTGGAAAATTGAGATTGTATCTAAAAAAATAATGCTGTACAATGATGCCACAGTTTAACAAGTAAAGATTTATCTACTAATTCTGAATTTGTTGACTTAAGAACTTTAGTAGTCTCTGGCAATATACCAGAGATGGTTGTGACTGATAATTTACATATAGTTCTGTTATATTGTAAGTAGATTCATGGAGATTGTTAATTTTATACAGCCTATCTTTGTTTAAATTGTGAACTAACATCACGACTTGCCAGTCACCTGAAGTGTGACTTGACTTTGAAGATTGCTTCTTCGAAATAATTTAAGAGTTCCTGATTTATGAGATGTTGAACCTGCTGAGCTCATGTGCTCATGAAATAATTTTGATTGTGCTATTGAACAAGTGGACCTTTGAGGTATAGCCTGAATTAAAATCAGTAAGGAATTGTGTCAATAGTTAGTGTACTGAAATCCTTTTACTCAAATCCCTACTGTTGGTTTGGACCTATTGGTCTTGTCAATACTAATGTGACAGCTCATTTCAAATTCAGAGCTAAGAATGGATACGTACACTATTATAGACATGCATATACTACAAATTCTGACCAAATTTTCTGTAACTTCATTAATGAATTGATTAATGGATAGAATGTAATGTGAAATAAGGATGAGACTACATAATCTTAAAGGATATGCTCTAGAGTTAGCCCTTAGGACTTGCTCCATCATCAAATTCCATACCTAGTTGTAAGCAAAGTTATCACACTCCAGTGTAAAACTCAGCGAGCTCCTGATCTCTTCCATCCCCTTTTTACTCCTTCTGAAAAGCATTTTCATGAAACATTCATCCACTAACAGCCTCTGTGAGTTGGCAGATATCAGAAAGCTGCTAAGTTGGCATCTTTCCACACTATGGATAGAATCTTTACAATGCTGTTAATAATAGTGGGTTTAGATGAAGTATTAGGAAGAAATTCTTTACTGTGAGGGTGACAGGACACTGGCACAGGTTGCCCAGAGAAGCTGTGGATGCCCTATCCTTGGAAGTGTTCAAGGCCAGGTTGGATGGGGCTCTGAACAACCTGGTCTAGTGGAAAGTCCTGCCCATGGCAGGGGGGTTGGAACAAGATGATCTTTATGGTCCCTTTCCAGCCCAGACCATGTGATGATTCTGTGATCCTTGCTTGTGCTATAACCAGGTGATGATGCCTCCTCATGTCTTGTGGATTTTCCATTGGGTTTGCCTGAGAATGAGTTAATTTTCTTTACAGTAGCTGATATGAGGCTGTGCTATGGATTTGTGCTGAAAACAGTATTGATAATGCAGGGAATTTTTAGTTATTGCTGAGCAGTGCTTGCAATGAACCAAGGCCTTTCCTGCTCTTCACATGCCATGCCAGTAATTTGGCTTGGGGTGCACAAGGAGTTGGGAGGGGACACAGCCAGAACACCAGACCCAAGTTATCCTAAACAATATGATGCCATGCTCAGCAACAATCCAGGGGGAAGGCTGGCAATGAAGAACTGTAGCTCAGAGACTTGCTGAGCACTGGTCTGTTGAAGGTTAGCAATTCTTTTCATTTGCATCACTTGTTTTTTTCTGTTAATTTTCTTTTCATTAACTTTTTTATTATTAATACAATTATTTCATTTTAATTATTGAAGTGTTCTTATGTCAACCCAAAAGTTTTCTCACTTTTACCTTTCCAGTTCTCTTGCCCTATCCCACTGGGGGTGGGGACTGATCAAGCAGCTGTTTCGGGGCTTAGTTACTTGTGGTTAAATCAGAATGCTACTGGTAAAACCACTTGGTGACTCAACCATCCTGTGTCTCTCTCACCTTCTAGCATTGTTGAAGGCTAAGCCTCTTTAATCACCAAGTCTGTGAACCTAACAGTTGAGCTGTTTCTCTTGCTCCAAGTCTGAAGATCATGTGTTTCTTTCTCTAAATTGAGTATCAGTGTCATGGGATAACAGTGGACAGTTTGGACCACTGTTTTCAACCACAGTGTGATGTTATTTGCCTCATTTTTAAAGAGCTTGAGCTTTTCAGTCTCCACTGAATACCAAGAATGGATGAGCTGATGACCCACTATTTGCATGGCTTCCAAGTCACACGGCACTTATCAGCAATATGGGATTTGACTTCGATCACACTTGATGTGCTCAGTTGGTCGGAGCACAGTGTTAATAACACCAGGGTCAAGGATTCAATCCCGACATGGGCTGTTCACTTAAGAGTTGCACTTGATTATCCTTGACAGTCCCTTCCCCAGAATATTCCATGATTCCTGAAGATAAATTTGAATAAACTGCAAAAATATGTGTAGGTTGTGATCCCATGACTACACAATGGAGTGAGGTTCCTGTGTGCACGTCACTATTATCCTAAAGGGCAAGAAAAAAATGGAACAGTGAAACTAATTGTGTAAACATAGCTGCAATACAGACAGGACTCTCTTAGGTGTCATTTTGTCAGGAACAGGAAAGGAAGTAATAGTTTCTATCATCTATGTTAAAAATAGATGTATTTTACACGAGTATTTTCTAAGTCAGCTTATGAAAACCATTTCTGGTGTCTCAAGTATGGATGCTAATGTAAACTGCAGCTTTGGAAACAGCATCCTGTGCACCCGGCACAGGGTATCTTGTCATTCCATAACAGTTTTCTGAAAGTATTTAAAGAAAAGCACTACAACAGTCAACATTTCTATGTTATCTCAGCCAAGTAAGAAAAACAAGCAGTAAAAATTAGTACAGAACACAGATATTGCTCACACTTGAGATACTGTACCTGGCATCAAGATTGGCTCACATAGCCAGGTCTGGCAGTTCTAGCTCTTCAAAATCCAATCTATATCAATTTCAAAAGCACTTCAGCTAAACCACCTTTAAACTGTTTAAAAACTTCTGCTACTTAAGACAGGCCATAACTGCCATATAACTCAGAATGAGATGAGGAAATTTTGGGAAAATAAGCACAGAGAAGTTAAAAAGAAATGTGTTCTTTAAGGGAGAAGTAAAGGTGTCAATACAATTTTTAAATGCTAGAGCATAAAATGTCAAAGAAACAAGCTTTTATTTTTCTGTTCCTGTATTCCTCTGAATAAAAAAAATAAAGCTTTTGTTTTAAAAAAATCAACATGCGGCCTTAAGACCTTATATATTCTAACTTTAGCATGGAGAGTCTATTTTTACAACCATGTTAGAAATTCTGTATATAGGCCTGACTGACCTTGTAAGTAGAGTGGTGCGAGCAGCTAATCATGCGATATTGTAAGGCTCAGTAGAATAGCAAATGCTGATTTAGTTTGATTATTGGTATAAGAACTGCTCATTGATGTGTAGACTCTGAGTACTTTACACTTGGAAATACAGTCCAGAACATACTCAAACTGTGAATATATAACCTAATTTTTCTTTTCTTAAGGATAAAAATATATTACAATAGGTAATGTTTTATATGGAATACAGTGCTTATTTTTATTGTTGCATAAATGCAAAATATTTTTTTCAGAATAACAAAGCATTACAATTTTTAATCTGCTGGAGAAAACACTATTTACTGTATGACCAGTTCTTTCAGCAAAGCTTTTGGGGTGGTATATACCAACTGGCTCTGCCAGCTTTATTTTGTGTTGATGTTTAACTTGGGCATTGCTGTAAAAAAAAAAAGCTGTTTTTTCACTCATACTAGCCATTATTGAGAGAGGCAAGGAGAATTGTGTTTCACCAGTGGCTGGGCTAGTATTGGCAAAAACAGTGATTTGCATCATATCATTGTTTTGGCTAGTTAAAATCATTTAATAATCATACCTGATGTAATAAAAGCATAAGATTTTGACAAACATCAAAATGAAGCATTGCAGTTTACAACTTTCTAGCTTTGAGTGTGATATTGTCATAAACATTACAGGCATTGGGCTGTTGAATGAATTTGGCTTTCATGTAGCTAAACAAAACGTTGCTTTTTATAAAATTAAAATAGTTGTAATTTGGGGTTCTAAATTCCTGCTCACTTTTAATAATAACAGTGTCACAGTATCCACTTCTACAGAGTATTTAATACAAATGCCTGTGGTTTTCAATGTTACTAACATATTGTAACATTATTAAAGTGACTTTCAATGACAAAGACTGTTGTGTGTATTTTGTTCTTCTAAGTTGTTGTATTTAGCACGTTCTGTTTTATAGGTCTCTATAAAACAAAGATATTGTATGCATGGGAAAAGGCTAATAGTAAAATACAGATATTATTTTTCAAGTTCCAAGGTTGAAAATGATCCAGTGAGCTTCTCAAATCTTTGTCTTAGGGGCCTACTACTCTCAAAGCAAATTGAAAAGAACTATTCCTTAGTTTGCATGTTTGAGGGCAACCCAGGAAAAATACCTATTTGAAATTATGCCTGGTGGTTGGCTCCAAGGTCGAGAGCAATCACCCCACTTGGTGTCACGCAAGTATCCTTCCCAGTGTGCCTTGTGGGAAAGAGAAACCATTAATTCTGAGAATAACTGTTTCTCAGAAGCAGGTAACTTACATATTAAATCTGTCCACTGAATCTACTCTTAATAGGGAAGCAATTTTCACCAAGGTTTCAGGTGGCTTTTTTTTAGCTATGACAGCAAACTCTGTAGTAAGTCCTTAGTATCGGTATGTATTAGCTTAGTTCCTCTCTAAACTTAAAAGATTATGTATCTCTCTAGTTCCTGTGAATATACTGGATTTTTGAAATGCTGATGTAAAACAAAAAGATGTGTTTTCTTGAGGAAGCCAGAATTTTCTCTGGGTTTTGGAACAATTTTTTTTTTTTTCCCTCTGGTTTATGTTTACAAGATCACTGAAGAAAAGTCTATTGGTTCACACTGTTTTCTTTCAGGATTTCACTGCCCAGTAGCTGGCTGGTACCAAAATACCAATTCGGCCTGGGGAGATAAACTGAGCAAGACTTGAGTTTTGAGTCCTTGGGTCTTGAGTGCTTTAGCCCACTTGAGTCAGCTGTCCTCACTGAATTCCTTCCCAGCCTCTCGCCAACACTCAGCCTAAATCACGGTAATTGCAGAGTGAGAAACTGAGAAGACCCTGACACTGTGCAAGCACTGCCCAGAAACAGCTGAAACACTGCTGTGTTATTGGCACTGATTAGTTACACACCTGAACCTTTGGGCTACTATAAAGAAAATTAATTCTATCCCATCAAAGCTACTACAAGACCAGAAACACGACTAAGCAGAAGTAAAGATGTGTGGGTGATGAACATTTTAGTAAAGTTCTCTTACTATTCTTAGGGTAAAAATTAGGATGAGCACTGTATTTATACAAAATAGTCTACTCAAAAAGGAAGAACAGCCTTTTTTCACACTCTTTTTAACCTTGTCAGCTGTCAAAGTTTTGAACTGCAGCAGAACTGATGTTGGCTGCTACACTCAGACAAATCTTTAAGGATTTTGGTCATTCCATTAGAAATAGTTTTGGTAGTATTCTGTCTGTTTCCCAACTTTATGTACAATAGGACAATGTACTATCAGAATGTGGATGTATAATGCTGTCTATGCCTTTGAAATTCATTAATGAGGGTACAGAGAGAACTAGCTTCTGAAATGAAACTACAAGCAATATCCAAAGGATCATAAATTTAAGCAGTAAGTACAAGTTGCATCTTTAGGGGAGACCAGCCTGCTTTGAATTTATAGCCCAGAAACTAAAGTTCTGGATTTAACAGACATATGCACAAAGCAGGGTATAATATATAATACAGTATCAGTGAGATTCCTGCTCTGAGGGCCTGTTGTTTGTTCAATGATGTATATGCATATGTGTCTATATATATGCACATATGTATAGTTTGGCTTTCATTCCTCCCCAAAATTGCCCTAAATCACTTATTTAAGAAATATACTTCTTTTAACATTCTTCTGGCATTGTATTCACAAGCACCAAAACAACATATATCACTCTGGGGTAGGCAGAAGTGACCCAAATTAACAAAAGTTTCATTAACTTATTTCATTGGAAAAATGTTTGTACTACTTCTATACAGTTTGTGGTGCTCTCTCTTTCCATAAAATGTCCATCTTCTCCTCAAAAATCCCTACAACAAAAGCAACAAGAAAACCCCCACCAAACAAAAATCCCATTTTTTTTCCCCTGAAGAGCCTCAGGCAGGTAAACTTTGCCTGTCTTTGTCTGCTTTCATTGGTAGCTACTGCTGTGATCTGAAAGAGTAACCTGGCAAGAATTTTTTCCAAGTGGGTTTTGGCCCTTGTGAGTTAGTTGGCATACTGAGGCATGAAGGCCACTTCCTAAGGTTAAAGTGGAGGACACAAATATTCATTTACATGTAACTGAAGTCTGTCTGTCTGTGAAGGGACAGTTGATGCACAAACTGACACAGCACAGCTTTTGTATGTTTAAAAGCGTTTTATGTAGTGACACAAACAAAGCAAGAATCTTACAGGAACAAAGCCCCCCTGTACCAGAGCACAAGGCTAGAAGAGTTCTCTGCTATGTTTTTGTTGCATCCCTGCTTACAAGAAATTCTAGCAGGTAGTCTTACACTCAGAACATCAGTTCTAACAACATAAGTTTTGTCTACTTGCTTTGTCATCTCTTTTGAAGATGAAGCCTGTGACACCATGCACTAACAGACCAGTGGAAAATGACCAGTCCAAAAACCCTTTCAGTTTGTACATCTGTCTTGAAAAGACGTTTTCAAAGATGAGAAAATATGTATCCTCTTAAGTCATACACATGTTACTGTTTAAGTCAGAAAAAGGTAAGTTGCACTCCAGAAACTGATTTTAGTGAATCACGGGAAAAAAGTAGACACATGACTGAAAATCTTAGCATTTGTGTGATCTGAGTTATACACAGTGAATTGCAAGTTTATGAAAATAAAATAATCACAAACTGGAAGTCAAAGGCAACAGTACATGAATAGTTTATATTCATTATCGAGACTAAAAAATGTGTGCAAAGTGATACCTTCATAAAATATGCAATTTCCAATATTGAGATACACAATTATTGGAGGACTTGAAAGAGCAAAAGACATTCTGGAATGTTAAATCATTATCATCCACACCTTGCTTCCTTTTGATTTAGATGCTTATGAAACTGGAATGTTATATCATGATCATCCATGGCTTGTTTTCTTTTGATTTAGATGCTCATAACACACTGTATGAACTGCAAAGAGAATAACCATTTATTAGGTGTATGGCAGAGAACAAGTTTTTTTACTTTTTCTCCTACAACATTAATTGTCACTGCACTTTTCTGTAAAGAAATTCAGCCCATGAATAGTAAAGCTTTAAAATACATAAGAAAATAAGCAAATAATTAATTAAAGCAAAGCATCTCCTTAATGATTACAACAACAAAAATAAAAAGTAGCACACGTGATCCTCCCCCAGCCACGCTCCAAAAAAAACCCCAAAGCACCCAAATCCGGGATGACTTGAATGTAGTGCTCTCTTTTTGCTGCACAGATGTGGCTAGGAAGCCAAAACCCACAAGCCTGACTTAGTGTGATTGGTGTCTGTTTCCATCAGACCTCCACCAACTTTTCCCAGAAAGGGAAAGGAAAAATGCCTACCAAGCTTTAGAATAGGAAATGAAAAAAAGTCACAGAAAGTGATGCTAGCAAGTGATGTAGCTTCTTGGATCTTCTTGAACCACACTGGTTAGAAGTTCAGAAAAAACTACACAACATTTTATAGAACTCTGTAAAATACACAAAATATTTTTGAGACAATACTCAACAAGCTCCAGAACTTCTGGGTTCTCACCGTGTGTGTAGGGAAGATAGGCACACATGCAAATCGTTACTGATTGTCTTACATTTTTCTTTTGTTTTACCCTGGAATTTTAATAAGATTCCTTAAAATTTACTTACATCATCATAGTGGAAGTTCACAAAACCCTGTTGAGTTGCATCCCTTCTTCTAAAGCAATCTGAAAAAAATCATAAAGAAAACAGAAACCAGGTAAGAATTACAAATAAATTATATTTTTAAAGTGTATAGGACTTTCCTAAAATTCCCCAAGTCACATGCAGGAGAACATGATGAATACTGCAATTCATTCCAAGACTCAATTTCCCACTCTAAATTTTTGGATTTATCATATACAACCCTTTATGTTCTGTTAATAAACAAAGCTTCCCAATTTCGGTAACATAATTCTTATAGTCTCTGGAGTAAACCTTGCATTAGTATAAAGTCATTTCTTTTTCATGGGAATTTAAAAAATCCTGATCAATAATTGTCTGTAGACTATTGATAGAAACCTTTTTTGTAGTATGCCAAAGTTGAACTTGAGATAAGTGAAAAATCATGTTTTATTAAATGAAAATGTATTATGGGGATGACAGTAACAAAGCTATAATCCAGCATACCAGTGAGAGCTCGGAGTTTCACACAGCAGGCAATGTAATCATCAAATGCAATCTTCCCTTGAGTGCTGTATCGTTTTGTGATTGCAGTCACAGCCTGTGGGCTCAGTCTAAATCCTATTTCAAAATAAAAAGTCTTATTTTGGAAAGACAGGTAAGTTAATAGAATCCAACAAGTTTTCATTGGAAATACCATGTGTTAGTAAATGTAGCATGATAACTGGGAAATGGTGTAAGTCAGTGTCAGAAGCAAGAACATTTCACAACCTACCCATAGTCATCAAGGCTTTCTCCAGCTCCTGACGATCCACTGTGCCACTTCCATCACTGTCAAAACTTACAAAGTGCTGCTTCCAGCCATTGACCACAGCCCAGAGTTCTTTAAACTCATTAAATCCCAGTGTGCCAGACATATCCCTCTGATTTCAAAGCTAAGAAAAACATTTCTTAACTAAAGAAAACCACTAACAAAAAGTGACAAAAAAAACCCAAAAACAAGGCATCTCTCTCTAATTAAAAACTCTTACTTGAAGGCCAATATTAATACAATTTTACTATTATTAATTTCTCTTGTAGAAAACTAACTAAAGCATCCCCCAGCACAGATGGAGGTAATACTACCCAAAACGTAAGGTCTGAAAACCTCAGAGAACCTGCTCTCTCCACTTCTTCCCAGTGAAACCTACTAGAGCCATTTTCACTTTGTGAATTCTACTTTAGTTGACACATTTCTCTTTTACCTGATGCTACATAATTGTAACCAATTAAATACATAGCTGAAAAAAAATAGATGCCAAAGAATAAATTGTTAGAATATCACTTCTCTCATATTTTAAGTAGTTTGTTCCAGATGAGCTAAGAGCTCTTCAAGTTTAATTTCTGCTTTTTTTTCTTTTTAAGCAGCAAAACTTTCAATTTAAGTTTTGGCTAAAAAACCTCCACAGATTCCAACCTTACACAGTATATTTAAGTCTTCCACAGGTCCTACTGCTGAATGCCATATACCATTCCATTAGATACTCAAACCTGGTTCATTCATGGAACAGGATTTAGGGGGACTTAGATTGTATTCAGGCTGTGTATTACAAATGCTTAAAATTCATTAGAAAGGGTGAGAAATTGGAAAGTTGTCCTATTTGAGAAGCACAATAAGAGATTTGCACAATATTTATTCTGGGCCACCAGACCTGATCCTTCAAACACATTCAATGGAGGAACAGTTCCCGAGGCTTAGAGGGATACCACTTGCTGTAAAACGATTGGTCAACAAGAGCCTAATTTATTTATTATTTCTTCTTTTGTTAAAATTAGTGAGAATGGAGTTTTGTAGCTTCCCAGTCACAATGCTCACAAGACTTGTCAAGTAAAGGCTGAATGGAAACTACAAAACATTTCCCAAATGTTTTGGCACTCTCTCATCTTTGCTTACATAATGCAAAAATGTTTACATTACATACTAAAGGATACATCCAGCATTGAGATCATAAGTCTGCAAGTCTCTAAGTTGAAAGCTGTTAAAGTAAGAAAAAGGAAAAATAAATTATGTTTTCATAAATCTCGGATTATAAATTTAAATTATATACTGATTATATATAATAACGTATAAACTATTATATAATTGGTTCCCCTGTATACAGCCATACCATATTATTGATCCATGTAAGAGCCATTACTTGTTAGAAAAACTGACAGTAGACAATTTGGGGGCAATTCAAGTTATATTTAAAATTATCTTGCTCTTATCTTAATTCACAACACTTTTGGGCTCCAAAGTGGTCATTTACATTCCCCCCCAAGAGACACCACTTGAGCAAGCCAGTTTCACTCACAGAAGCTGTAAACTGAACAGGAGGTATCCCAGCAGAGGAATCCTGCCACAGATTTGTGTCAATATTAAAGCTCAGTTCAAACCAAAGCATCTTTTTAAGAATGGTCTGCCCATTACAAAACAAGCCACTTCAACTCCACAGCCCAGCAGAGTGGGGAACTAAGGAGGCTGAGAAGGCAAGTGCTTGGTCCACAGAACTAAATACAGAGAATTTAAATTTCCAAGGTATGGAAAAGAAACCCGTTTGCCATACAAAGAAAAAAACCCCAGCTCTGCAGAAGGCACTACTACAAGTGTTTTCTAGTAATGGGAAGAAGAATTAAGTGTGCTTTAAATTTGCTTGTTTATTTAAATCATTAACTTACGTTTGTATGCTCCTGCAATCCCTGACTGGGTGAGACATCTCTGTAGCTCATCAGCATCTATTTGTCCATCCTTTCGATAACAGAAGATGTATCAGCTATTAATACCCTCTCCCAGGCTGCTTATTCCCAGTACCCACTCCCTTTCCAGCGGCATTCAATTAGTTATCCTTCTCATAACTCAAAAATATAAAAATTCCTGGTGGTTTTTTTTAATTTTAAGTTGCTAGTAGAACAAGCAAATGATGAAAGCAAAGAACTTTGAAAGAAAACCAAAAGAAATTCAGAAAATATACCTATCCACATGGCTTGGAAAATTCCTCACTTCCAACAAATCCTACTTAGGGCCAAATAGAGAAAACAACTGCCAAATCATGGAAAGCAATGAGCTGTGAGAAGTGGAGGTGGAATTCTAAGTCTTATTCTTCACATCCCCAACATGAAGTCTGGTTCACACAGAGTTTAATTTAGCCTCATTCAGGAATGGAACATTATGTCTGTACACATAAAAAAATATGACAGTTCTGTAAAGCATTAGAAGCTGAAAATCCAAGTCAGGGGAGGTTTAGGTTGGATATCAGGGAAAGGTTTTCTGCCCGGAGTGGTTGTGCACTGGAATGGGCTTCCCAGTGAAGAGATCACAGCACTAAGCCTGACAGTTCAAGAAGTATTTGGACAACACACTTGGGCACTTGGTGTGACTCTTGGGGTGTCTTTAGCAGGGCCAGGAGTTGGACTCAATGATCCTTTTGGTCCCCTTCCAACTCAGCATATTCTGTGATTCTGTTTGCTACTGCATTTTCCTAGTGTTTTTAAACCCACTTTTGAAAGCTCTTTTTTTCAAGAACAGAGATATGCTACTGAATGATATAGTGGGAACAGCATAGCCTGATAACTTTCAGAAATTAAGTTCATTGTTTATAAGACAGACAGTAGTTCTATGTTAAATGGTATTTGACAAGGTCTAGAAAAAAAGGCAATGCTTTGATTTATGTAAAGTTGATGGCAGCTAAACCCAAATTTGCTTCCATCTACTCCATCAGTCTAACTGTACAGATGATGGGGGAAAAAAGAAGAGATTTGAAATAGTCATTAAGTACCTAATCTCCTCAAAGGTTTTGTACCTTCTGAAATAAAGACAGTAACTGCATAACTTTAAAACAGAAGAAGATAGAAAAGCATGACTGTAATCAAGTTTAACAAAAAGATGCTTGTCTTTTTTTGTTTTCTTAAGTAGAACATAAGCAGGTTAAACTAGACAACACATATGGGCTTTGCAAACAGGCTAAAAACCAAAGTATTCCTTCCTAAAAGGACAGACTCAATTGAATAAAGATTTGAAGCAATACTTTTGACTTTCTTCTGTAAACAAAGGAAACTAATTCATCAAGTCAAAGACAAGATCCATGTTGTAAACTACTTCAAAGAAAGCTCAGAGAAAACTTTATATATTATACAGGCATAAAACCAACAAAGAACAACAAACCATAACCAAAACATAGTAACACTACAATAAGTACATATGGATAACTGAGATGTGGCTTTTGACAGAATTGCATGGATGGCCATAAAAACAACTGATAATTTATCTGCTCCATTTCAGTGCCTCCTTACAGGGTTTTTACTTCTGCACAGCCACTGGTCCCAGAAACAGATACCCCAGATTCCAAGGAAAACTTCAAAAACTACCAAGTTCATTTCAGTAAGAAATGTTTTCTACAAATAGAAAGCATTTCAGAGTATAAACTTAAGTATTCTTAAGTGCTTACTTGATCATACCCATCAACCCGCTGGTCCCCAAGCTTCCAGTATCCGTGCCTCACTTGAGAAACATGAGCATGGTCTGTGTTTTGCTGAGTTCCATCTCCTGCCACCTCTTTTCTATAGCACCCTATCCTGTTTGCTGCTACCTCCCTTTCTCTTTACAATAGGAGTTTATTCATTATTCCAGTGTCAGTTACTGGCTCCACTGCTGATTCCTGGCATGCATCCAGGTGGCAACTGTACACAGAGGCATCTCAGCTGGCAGACAACTATAAGCACATTCAGCTGAACTCAGCTCTGGGCTCCACCTTCTCAGAAAGGCCTCACTACACAGAAGTCATTCCAGGATTTTCCTTTACTACAAAAACGCACGGTCTAAATATTTTTGTAAGCAGTTAGAAGGAAGTAAGATACAGACTGCAAGATGCATTATTCGTTCAAAAGAGTAACACAGAACAAAACTAATTCAAGTTACGGTGGGAATCTAATATTGCTGAATTCAAATTTTCATGTTGTGGTTGTATCTACCACAGATACAACCACAGACAGGATAACAGAACCAATAGCAGAGTGTTAGATCAGCACACACCCTACAAGCGTGCAATAAATAGCTGTAATATAGCCAACAAACATGGAATTTCACCTCATAAACCTAACTGCTCCTCAACTCTGTCATACAGTTCAAATGGCACCTATTTCTACTAACATACATGATCATGCAAAAACAATATGTCACAAAATTACAGGAAGGAAATTAAAAATGCAGTGCAGAATGACAGGGAAGGAAAAAAAAGAGTTGTGAATGCCTTTCCCCTAGAAGAATAATCACTCTGGGTGTTACCAGTAAACCCAGATGTTGGCACAACCCATGACTGCTTTTCCATTTGTGAGTCTATTAAGATCTTGTAATGACATCTTTCCTATTAGCATTTCCTGCTCTTAGCCAGGCTATCTCCACAGTCTGTGCTTTCCACTGTTTCTCTTCTGTTTCTCCTAAACCTGGCAGCATTTACCAGCCTAGAGCTGAGTCACAGTTCAGACACAAAACTTCATGCATCTACATATTCCCTGTATATACCTATATAGGAAATAGAGGCATACATGCCTGTGTTTGTGTATGTATGTATGTATTTACACATGCAGTATAGAAACCAACAGCATTATCCAAATTATATAATTCCTGTATGTATACAGCTATAACATAGACCAATACAGCTATATATAGTAAATGGGCTAAGTAAAAAAATTACGGATTTTTTTTTTAACTAGGAACATCAGTTTTTCTCACTCAAATACTAGGCATTCCTCCTTCCAAAGATAGAG
>VXBU01017033.1:136325-165715 GCA_013400315.1 Bombycilla garrulus | reverse complement strand
ATTGAAATTTTTTTTTTTCCCCACTTCAGGAAAGTTGAGCAAAACAGATGTCTAGGGCAAATACGTGGAAGAATATGCATTAAGTGTGAAAATCCTTAAATAAAACTGATTCTTAAGTGAAAATCAAGGAATGACACCCTCAGCAGTGACTTTCTCCCCCGGCAGCTGCTGCGGGAGATGTGCCTCCTTCCTCCCTTGTGCCGCCGGCGCAGCCCCGANGCTGCGCCGGGCCGCGGGCCACGTCCCCCGCGGGCCGCAGCCCCGCTCACCCCGCCCTGGTAGAACCCGCCGGGCGCCGGCTGCCCGGGATACGCCATCCGCGCCTGGAACCGGCTCCGGCGGCCCGGCTGCGCTCGGGAGCAACCACCCGGATACGGAGGGAGGGCGGCGACTTCCAGCTCCGGCCCCTCCCGGAGATTCCCGCCGCCGCCCGGGCGGGGCAAGCGGCGACCTTCCGTCACCAGGGCAGCGGGCGGTGCCGTCGGGAGCTGAGGGACCACCCCCTCCTATCTCTTCCCTTCCAAGTTCCCCCTCCGGCACGGTGGTACGGGCCCAAGGTCCCGAGGCGGCGTTTTCCGCCGCAGGCAGGGCAGGGCGGGGCTCGGAGCTGCCTCGGGCCCGCACGTTCCGCGGGGCGGGACGCGGCTCTGGCAGTGCGGGAGGCGGGCGGGGGCGGGCTCAGGTTGCCGGAGGCTCCCTGGCGGCCGCTTGGGCAGCGGCCCTGGACGGAACCGCTTCGCCGAGAAGGACTGCCTCTCCCGGGAAGGCGGTGTTCTGTGGCGGCTGTGACCCCCTGAGGCGACAGGAAAGCTCCCGGCATCACCGACTCGTTATTTACCAAAAGGCCGCGAGGCGCATAGATTTAGCAGTTAGTGCATCTGTATCCAATACAGTGTATCCCGAAACGCATCCTTACGTGTTCTCTGTTGGTACCGTTGCTTTTTCTTCAGAATCTGACCACCCGTCCCTGTTCCCAAAGACAGAGAAGAAGCTGTATGATTTCTTTTGTGCCATGTAGGTCCAAATTCTGGAGTAGGAGCTGGGGGAATGCCTGTGTCCCACTGAAGCGAGGAAGCCCTTTTGTTCAGTCGGGGCCGCTCTGGTTTTGGGGATTATCTGGAAGAGCACCAGCTTTGATCCAGCAGCCTCCTCCCGGCCCGCAGAATTCAGCGGTACAGCCCATAGTTTTCTCCCGCTAACCACCCAATACCCCTGGGAGCAGCATCAGCCGGAACGGCCACGGCTTGATCTGAGCTGGACTGCGACTTTGCAAAACATAGAACTTACTCCCACTCCTAGTGAGAGCTACTTAATTCAGTCGCAAGAAGATAAGAAATCAGTTGCTGGAGTCTATATGACTGAAACAAATCTCCTAAAGGAGACCTTGCAGGGTAAATGGCCTGCCGTCAAAAGTATGGAGGAATAATGTTTTATTTTTCTGCTTATTGGCATAATTTCTGAAGCACATTATTGTCGCTGTTGAGTTAGGAACGGCAAGGAACGGCGACATATGACTCCAGGCTCTCAGAAGGCATGAAGCATAGGTTTATTGAAAACTCACACTTTTATAGACAGGATCGTGCACTCAGAACCAGATTGGTTCTCAAACAACACCCCTCACGCCATTGGTGAAAGAAGGAACAACATCTTCTTGAAAACGTCTTAGTATAAACATCACGTTTAGCATGTTCACAAACAGCAGTGCAGAAATTGTTTTAATTATTTTCTCTGAGCTTACTCACAACTTCCCCAGGACAGAGCCTGGGAAAGTTATCTGCTTCTCTCTGTGACCAGGCTGTCAGCAACCACACATTATAAATTTGAGTAGGACTTTATTAATTAAAATATGCTAATTTATAGTAAACTTTCCATTAAAAATGAGTCACCCTTCTCAGCTTCTAAGTCATCCAGTAAACAGGACTTTCAGACATTATCTACGTAGCATGTATTTTATTATTTCAGCACTAATTGCACATTATCACTTAACAATTACCAATGACATGAAAACAAAACTGGTGTTCTGTGTAATTTACTAATCAATAGAGTTGCCAAATGAGACAAATAATTACTTAATACCTTCATCACACAGAATAGCGTGTATGAAGCTATGAAGCAGCTGAGAAACAAAGTAGTGACCCTGTTTAGTTTATTGGCTTAAGAAATACCTGTCTCACAAGGGTATTTAACGAAGTGTATCGATATCAAGCTGTCAAGCTTGTGGTCAAATAGTTTTATTGACCAGACTTAATCACGTGCAGTGCAGGTTATTTGAGGCTCTGTGCTGAGCTTTGTTAGAATACATAAGTTAATGTCCGGGCAAAAAGCCGTCCAGATTAAAATAGGACCTAGGAACAGTGATGAAAATATTCAAGGCTGGAAAGATTGAAAATAAGTGGCAAAGAATATAAGTGATAAGATTTGAAGAGTTATACAGTGATACACAAAATATCAAATAGTATATATGTATTGCAAATAACTTAATAGGAATGAATTTTTTCTTGCTTCAGTGAGAAATAAACAGATATGATTCATACCAGTTGGTAGATAAAGACACTAAACTGTACAGGTAGGGTTTTTCGGTACTTTAACTTGGTGTAAATATCTGGCCATCCTCCATTTTCAGTACTTCTACTGAGACTCCTGGCACTCATCAAATCATAGAGTTTAGGCTGGAAAAGATCTCTTAGAGCACTGGGACCACCTGTTAATCCAGCACTGCCAGGCCCACCACTAAACCATGTCCCTCAGTACCACATCTACAGGTCTTTTAATACCCCCAGGGATGGTGATTCAGCCACTTCCCTGGGCAGCCTGTTCCAGTGCTCAGCAATGCTTTTATTAAAGACATTTCTCCAAATATCCAAAACCCTCTCTTGGTACAACTTGAGTCCATTTCCTCTTTTGTTACTTGCAGGTAGAGACTGACTCCCACCTCACTACAACCTTTTTTCAGTCAGTTGTAGAGAGTTATACTGTCCCAGCCTCATTTTCTCTAGGCTAGTCACCCCAGGTCCTTCATCTCCTCTTTTATCAGACTTGTGTAGCAGACTCTTCATCAACTCCGTTGCCCTTCTCTGATCTTGCTCCAGCACCTCAGTGTCCTTTGTAGTTAGGGGCCCAAATACGCTGCACTCAGCATTTGCAAGATAGTTTATATTTAAACATACATGAGCAAAAGAGCTAGGGGACAGATGTAACGAAGGGATGTATTTTAAATGGATTGTTGGGTAGGCATTTTGTTTGCACTGGTGCATTTGCTTATTCCCTATCTGAGGAAAACGAAGGCTGCAAAGGAAGGCTGTTTGAGAAGATTAATGAGTCTGCCTTCTGAAGGGCTACTGAGCTGTGGTAACTTTTTAAGTTTTGTAAGTTCATCATATTAGAAACACACCAGTAAGAAATCTGTGTATAATAAATAGTTTCTGATTTTGCAGATCTCAAAGAGTGTGTGATCCCTCTAGTGGGAAAATTGAAGTTAAGCAACACAGGATGTACTGTACTATTGCCTTTTTTTTTTTTTTTTTAAGTAATTCACTGTATTTTCCTAAGAAAAGGCCTATGTAAAATAATTTTGTTTAGAAAGGGAAAATTATGTGCACTGTTTTCATTCCATTGTTTTTTCTGAATTATTTGTAGTAGGATTTTAAGAAAGAATTCAGAATGGAGCTAGAGTAATAGTGCTACTGCCTTAAACTCTGGTCACAAGTCACATGCATTATGTGTGCCATGCTTCCTCACAGTGAACCAAGGCTAGCATAAACCCATGACAAGTCACAAACTTTCTGCTTGCCCATCTGCTCTACTCTTGTTCTTTCTAAGTCGGGGTACATTTAACCCTGACATGAGCTCACACATGATGTGGGAATTCAGTCACCCTGAACTGAAAGCCTTGAGCTGGATCGTGGTGCCAGTTACATTCGCATCTGGTGTAGTGGCTGGGAGCTTGGTGCTGGTGCTGGTGCTGAGGCGTCAGGCTGTCCTGACAACTGCGATATAGCTAGGGAGGAGACAGGGAATTAAAGTGTATAATTCAATTTTCTTGAGGTGTTCACTTAGTACAGCTGAGGGGATAAAAATTTTGGAATAAGTATACTGTTTAAGGAAGGCCAAGAAATAATCTCACCACCCTTTTAATTACAATACTTGAGAAGAGACATAATTTTAAACAGTAGAAAAATAAATGCAGTACAGACCAGATGTTTCTAATATAATGCCGTAGTGCCCAAAGTTATGGTGCTCCTGTGTTCTGCTGCTTTTTTTTCTCTTTGATGCCACTCTTTCAATTTTTATTTACTGCACCTTATTAATGATCAGTTCTGCAGCCAAGTATTTTGTACAGCATTTCCTTTAATAGCCAGGTTTTATGCTGGATTCATCACATAATGTACTTGAGAGGATAGGAGACAAGGGGAAGGCATTTCTGTTACTTTATAGATACAGAGTATGGAGAACAAAATTTTCTATAGATTTTAGTCATCCAGTTTGAGCTACCTCAGTTTATCTGCAACTTTATCTGTCTTCCAGACTTTTCCCACCCAGCTACAACTTCTTTAATAAATGTTTCAGAGGTGGCCAACTCCCTTACCTCATACTCATTCCCTTCTTTTTTACCTGTGTTCAGAGTTGTGGAAATTGTTCATCACTCCCTGGGCATCAGCAAGAGTATCACTAAAGCCCTAAACCAAGATAACTTTAATTGTGGATGGTACAGCTAGTGAGGTTTTGATATTGAGATTTTTGAGGCTAACAGTCAGCTTTTATTCAATGCAGTACAATAACATAATTTACCACATCCGTTTAA
Source organism: Bombycilla garrulus (assembly GCA_013400315.1). NCBI lineage: Eukaryota > Metazoa > Chordata > Aves > Passeriformes > Bombycillidae > Bombycilla > Bombycilla garrulus. Next base: position 160,914 of record VXBU01017033.1, on the reverse strand, counting down.
TTATAAATGCAACAGTTTGTGCATTCCTGAGGCATAAGTTCTTTACAGAACAAAAGCTGAAATGCAGTTTTTCAGTAATAACACTAATTTCATAGGTCTGGTGCATTGCAGTCAGATGGCTCCCAAGATGGTCTTTAACTAAAAATATAATTATAATATGAAGATATCTGATGATAACAGTGATACGTGCCTGTGACTTGAAAAAAGACATTTACAATACTGCTTACTTTACATATTACTTTTCAGCTGATCTTTATTCCTTTACCGTCCACATACCTTATTTCAAAGCCTTCAATACCAAGATACTTGGATAATTTAAAACAGATTGATGGCAACCAAAGCAAGTCATACAAGCTCTTGTAATTATTTTGTTGAATAACATGGGATCAGGAATTAATCTCTCTGTTTTTGCTGAACAGAAGCCAGAATATGAAAATGAACTGGGTATATAGAGGATTGAAGCGCAGAACAAATTCAGAAATAAGGCATCTGATTCTTTCTGTACAACAATTTTTGCAATCTTATGTGTCAGTATATATGTTCTAATATAAATCAGAGTATGTATGATCCTACTTCACCTTCTGAAAGGCTAAGATTCTGCTGTACCAGGTGGATGGTCAGCAAAGGTTTGTAAAACTCCCAGGTGCAGATGGAAAGGAATTGCTTTGAAGCCTTATTCTTCTGAAGCAGTGTCATGGGTATCCACCTACAAAAGAGATATTCCTGACAATTTAGGCATTATGCTGTGCACCACCACCACTGGTGATAGGTGAGAAATTAGCTCATAGCTGGTTAGTGGTGGGACAGGGACAATACTTCTAGGCACAAAACCAGTATACAGAACATAGAAATGATGCTTCAGGTATCTGAATTCTATGATTGTCACCCATTAGGTGCCTGATGTCCATTTGAGCTCTCATTCTTAGCTCCAAAATTTGTTGACAATCTAGGCAGATAGCATTTATTCTCTTCATGTCTAGCACTTGAGGTGAGCTGACACCAGTGTGGCACTACCAGAATTCATTATGGTTTGCTGATCTGTAATTTCCATAATCAATGAGACTTGGGGAAATGTCTTTCCCTGGGCTGGTTTGCATGTGACTCATGTAGTAGAAGGAACATGGAGATAAACAACTCCAGGAAAATAAAGCTTTACTTGTTTTTAAGTGCCCCACTACCACCTATGATGCAATAGAGTTTTTAGCATTTGGGGGGAATCCCATGTTTCAGCATACTGGAAGTGAGAGAGGTATGTCGCACTCTGTAGAGAAAAGTCACTTTCCTAATCCTTTCAGTGCTTGTTTTGGATAATGCTTCTGTTGCAGCATGGGATGTGTGTTGAAAATGCCTCAAATATTGCAACACACATTCCCAAGTGGCCAACATGAGATGTATTTTCAATTCCTGTTAGTCATACTTGAGTACACTCTGAAAGCAATGCCACAGAACACAAAACTTCTTCCTCCACCTTTGGCTTTTGTGAATATTTTTTCCTCACCCTTTATAGTCTGTGGCTGTTTTCTTCTCCTTGTATTAACTTCTTTGCTCCTTTTGTTCAATTTCTTGAAACCTATTATCTCAGTTGATATAGCATGGCACTAATAATGCCAGGGTCACGAATTCAATCCCTGTATGGGCCATTCACTTCAGAGCTGGAATTGATGATCCTTGTGGGTGTCTTTCAGCTCAGAATGTTCTCTGATCTGTGAGCTTTATGAGTTGCTAAAAAGGAATAAGCCTATTGCTGTCCTAGAAAGAGCCCACTAGATGTCACACTGCTACCTCTAATTCAGGCACATCAGCTCTTGCTTGTGGGCTGTCTAACATATACCTGTTTTTTACAATAACGAAATGTAAGTTCTGCCGAAGGTAGAAAAATAATTCACTTAGACAGGCCTCTGGTACCAGTTGTGGGGGCAGCCCCTTGGGTCCCAGAGCTCATCTCTAATAGGAGCCATAGTATTCCCAAACCTAAAGAAATTATTGGTGACAAAAGTCCTTTTTAAAATGTCTAACAGTGGTTTAGGAGTTTATATATAGGTTTTTCCATTGGAAAAAAATTAACACATATTCATGCATGTATTTTTGGGAATGCATTCTGAAGATTTTGGGTAATATGTAAATGTTTAAGTATGATAGTTCTAAATAACTAGATTTGTTGAGAAGTGTGATTTCTAAAATTTGCCACAAATCTGCCACTTAGAAGTATTCCAGTTTGCCATATTTTATGTGAACTGTATCACAGAAAAAATTTCTTCTCCCTTTGTTGGGCATAGCAATCTTTTTGTCCACCCAGAAGGAGTGAACATGATGTACAAATGAGGTCATAATTAGTCAAGTAAAGTCAGAAATCATTAGGCAGTTATGCATAATAATGTATCAAAATGTAATAATATATAATTCAGAACATGGTACTATGGCTGTTATGAGAGCTGATGATGTACAGTTTGTTCTTACTTCATGTTTGCAGGATGTCTGGTACAGGGTTTTTTTTTATGTTGTTGTTGTCATATTGATGCTTCTTTCTTGCTCAGTCCTTTGGCAGCTGAATCCTCTCCTACATTGTTATATGCACATTATAGCTGATAATCTCTTATTCTTTTAGTAAAATGATTAGAATTTTCATGAAGGAAAAAAAAGGTTCTGCGTCACCTCTAATTAAGAACATCCACTTATGTGTATAAAATCATGCAGAGGACTTACAGAAAAAAAAAGGGTAAATAGGCCAAGCAGGCTTTCAATTCTCCTACTCTGTGCTTCAAAATGTTTAGGGCTTTCCAGTTGAAAAAAGATAGAACTTAACTTTTTTGTTTGTTTGTTTGTTTTTGTTCTGATAATACATATTTTTCTTAACAGTAGTACTTATTTTTATACAATCGACCTGTTACTGGAATCTTTGTGTATACTAATAATCACTTGGTGGTTTTCATTTGTGTTGTGCATGCATAACCTGTTACAGCCAGGAATGAATTGTCCTTGTCCTGTCTGGGAGCACCCTGCAAGTTAACAGGAAAGCTTCCTGATTTAATTTGAATTTATTTAAACAAAAGTTAGAGCAGTTGTTTGGTGGCAGTAAACATTAAAACAAGGCTCTGAATTTTGGAGTTGGTCTTAAAAGTGGGAGCCCAGTCTGTTTAAGCACAATCTCCACTCTCTTCTGAATTAGGTCTTTTGTATAATGGAGGATGTTCCCATTCTCTTTCCTTTCTGCTTTCACCCACAGGTTTTGTGTCTTTGTTCGTTTGTGAGGTGGTTTCCATCACCTTTTGTATTGGCTAATATCTAATAATGGCTTTCTGATAGTTTAGCTTAAGCACAATACCTCATCTAACACTTCAAAGCACTGGCAGACTTTCACACACGTATTTCAAAGACACACTTAAAAAATTGGTCAGGACTAGTGTTCTCATCATGTTTTGTCATGGAGGCTAACAAAACATTGAAGACTGGGAAAAAAACGCCTAAAAGGCATGGTCTGAAAAAGACACAAATAGGCTCAGGGCAGTGCCACAGTAGGTCTGACATGTAAAACAGTTTTATAATAGCTTGCAACCACCATTCTCCTGGACTTAAGGGACCCCAGTTATTCACTGGTAGTGGGCACCTTGAATTATACTTGCAGAGTCCTATTTTGCACAGGAATGAGACTTGTGAAGGTCTCTGCTGAAAACCTAGCTGGGACCAGAGGTCACAGGTATCTATTGTTATGCTTGTTGAAGTGGCCAGGCTTGTTTTATCTGAGCAGTAAATAAGTCTGCTTGCTCTGGAGGTTTGTGAGTGTAAGGAGAGAGGAGTGGAATATAAGTATGGATGAAGTGCTTAATTTTGTTTCCCTCATGGACTCTGTTAATAAAACAGTCAGAAAGAAATTATCTGCGAATACTGCCCTTTCCTCTCTGGGACATAAAATGGAGGTGTGTTAAGGGGTGTCATTGTCCTGGCTGAAAGAACTGGTTTTAGAAGTTCTCTTCACTGTAGATACACATTAGGTATAAGTATTCTGCACCAAAGAGAGGTGCTTGATTTTCTTCTGCTGCAGTAGTTAGAGCTGAGGGTGTCAGAAGTGGTCAGATGTTTCTAGTTCTGTCTGCCTTTGAACAGTACCTCTTTACCTCCTTGTAGGTGAGGCTGGTAGTTTTTCTCCCTGTGAGTCTTTCAATTTAATTAATTTGTAAAATATTTACGTAGTATTTCCATAATTTAACTCATTATACCATGAATATTCAGCAGAAGTAATCTTGTTTAAGCCTTTATTAAGTCCAAGGTTGGGATTTATGACACATTCCCAGAGAACATTAGCACTGTACCTAGTTCTAGCACTGTGATCTTTTCTTAGCTTGCTCCTTCTGTTGTGCATAAGAGATTCATTGCAATTAGTCTATTTTTTCACTATGTGTTATCTAAAAACTTAACAACCCTACTTAGGAAGTTGTTGCTATTGTATTTTCTGCTAAATTTATTTTTACTCTTTTACCTGGTACTTCTCTGAAAAAACAGTGTTTGGACTGATCACTGAAATTTCTCTCCAGATGGCTAAGGGGAAAATCTATGGCTCTTTATTTACACATACTCTGTGCTTGTGCTAGAGTGACCTACTTAAGAAACTCTTCCCTTACTTTTTTCTCTCATAACTGTGTGGAAAGAGAAAGTGAAACAGTATGATTGGTTTCTCAACTGCTTGTTCTTAGAAAATCTCAGAAAAATGAACAAAAGGTATGCAGGTGGTTGCATTCACACACCCCTTCCCCTATTTTGAAGAATAAACAAAGATTTTGTGATGCAGTACAACCTTCTGCATTACATAGGCAATTAACATTTAATCTAATTTAATCTAATTTAATCTAATTTAATCTAATGCTAGTGTCCCTATTCTAAATTCAGTGATTTAAGCTTGACTAAAGCATCCATGCTTGACCTGGAGTTTGCAAGAATTAGTCTACCCATAGTAAAAAACAGCCACCTGACCAACGAGGATAATTATTTTCACTGGTTTTATCTTCAAGGCACAGAAGGTTTTTAATCTAATTTGTATAATTTTAACTCTAAGCTTTTTTGTTGTCTCCTTCTCATGTTGTGATAATAGTATTTGATACTGGTGTTTTGTCTCTCAAATGGTTCTAATACTTCCTCTAACCCATGCTTATTAGTCTTTATGTTCTTTTCTTTAGAAAGAGAAGTTGTAATTGCGCCATATACTTCCTTATGTGCGTTCTCTGAAAATCAAAGTGCAACAACACCAAATGTCAAATACCTAAACGTGGAAAGAAATGTACAAATTTCTTTACTCTCAGCCTCTGAGTAGAGTGATTTAAGTAGAATTTCACCTTTAAACCTAGCCAAAGCTGCCTAAGTACATTTGTGGTTTTATCTGAAGCTTATGTGATACTCTCTGTATGCTTCTCTCACACCTTGTGCTCTGCTAAACAATCCCAGAGTTGCATATATTTGTATAGATCATGGTTTTTTCTGCTGCCTCATAGAAGACACAAGCTGGTTTTTCTCACTTTTCCAGTTACTGGATTATGACATTTCATCAGTAGAATAGTTACCTGAGTACATTTTATTGCATTCAAATCTAACTTTTTTTTTAATTAATCAATTAAATTACTGTAATCTGTGGATGTAAGAAATTTTTCCACATTCTTACAACAGCATTCTTACTCCAGCATTTTTGATGTTAATGGAGATCATTCCAGAGACTTCATTGTCCCTTTCACAGTGTGAAACAGTATGCAGCCACTGCTTCCTGCAGCAGTGGAGTTCTCTTCTCTGTGCATCTGAAAATCACAAAACCATGATAGATCTTTCTCCTGCCCTATTTTTCCTACCCTCTTGGCATTTTTCAACAGGATTCATATCCTTTTCTAGTAAGCCCCCTAGATGGTTTTCAGCTGGTGCTTTCCAGGCTACATCTCCTTGGGCTGGAAGTGTGACAAGTCTTTGTTCTCTACAATCACCTTCTGGAGAGCTGGATTCCATGGGGCTGTGGCTGAAAATGTACCATCCNAAGTGTGACAAGTCTTTGTTCTCTGGAGAGCTGGATTCTATGGAGCTCTGGCTGAAAATGTACCATCTGTTGAATCGCTCCCATATATTTCTGTTCTCATGGCAGATTTCCAAGGTACCATAGTTTACACATTTCTTCAGCAGTGATTCTGTGTTTCTCTAAACTTGCTAAATGTAATGGTGGGTCTGCAACCAATTCCTGAGACACTCCTTAGAAACCAGCTTATGTGCTAGTTGTTCTTTGTGTGAATTTAACAGAATAGGTTGCAAAAAACAGTAAACCTGCAAGTAATATACTCGCTGTTTTCACACTGCTATTAAAAAACATTTATTAGGATCTGGGATTTTTTTGGTGAAATTATGGTTAAGTTTGAGATTATGCACATTGATGGTTAACATTTCAATTTTTTACTTTGCTAGGTTTAAAAAACAACTTTCATTGGAAATACATTGAATCTTTCATCACCAAGAAGTTTCAGTGTGTGTTTGAATTTCCANCTTTTTATTCTTACATCTAGGTGTCCTCTCTGGAGTAATATATATGGTCTATATATAGCCACCATTCTGGACACTTTAGATAAATCGTGGAAATCATAAATTATTTTTACTGAATACTACAGTTTAAAAAAAAATCAGGCTATGTATTGAAGTGAGGCTAATCAGCTGTCAAAATAATTTGCCAGAAGTTGTAGTGAGCTCTCTAAGATTTAAATCAAGTTCAGCAGTTCCTTCAGAATATCTTTAATGCAGCCTGTTTTAATGGATTACCTGCCAGCAATAACAAATGGTAGGTAGGATAAAACTACATGTTGTCAGGAAGCTTGAACTTTACAGCAATGTGTGTTACTGTTGAAAAATTTGTAGTGTGTCTGTGAATTGAAAAATATGACAACTCCTGATAACTCAGAAAGGAATTAATTTAGGCACTGTCTACAATGCGTGTTCTGCAGGAAGAGAGAATAGCTAATCACAAGGTTGCCTTCTGGCTTTCTAATCTGTAAAGCTCCTTGTAATTAGAGAACTGTCCTTAGCTTCAGGAAACCCATATCCAATTCCTCTCCTTGCCTCTGACTTCCTGCCTGATGTTGTATGAGTCATCGACATAGGAATCATTAAAGAAACTTGGGATATGTCTGTGAAGACAGTAAGTGTGAATCTAAGTGTCAGCTTCTTTGTAAAAGACAGGGAAGACAGCTTTGCCAGGAAACATGGGTGTTTGAAGAAGAGATGCTAGAAGTTATTCAGGAGTATTCAGTGATACTTGGGTATTTGGTATTGTTCCAAGTCAGCTCCTTTATCCTTCCCAGACTTCTGTAACTGGACAGGAGGCATCCCGCAGGCATCCCTTGAGGCATCCCTCAGGCAAGGTTTGGTAACCTAAATTCTTGGGTTTCTTTATCTCAACAATCTCTGCAGATTTGCTAGTAAGAGTGTACTGGAGTTTCTGAAGTGTGACTTGAGGTTTAACCTTTAGACCAATCCAATAAAGATGGGATTTGGTTTCCAGTTTTTACTTATGGGATTGAAAAGCAGAAGCTACTGGAAAAACAAACAAACTGTACTCCTGTAGATATTTAACGTAATTCCCTGCAATTACTTCTGCATCCACTGCCTCTGATTGCCTGGGCTGGTTCTAAATGAGAGCAACACTGCATCTGTCCTACTCCAGTGCTCCCAAAGCTCTGGTTCATCACTAGACGAGTGGGGAGGTGGAAGGATTACCCTTCCAGTCACCTGTTCAGGTTCTGCTCACCCTGCCCAGCTCTCACTTGTCTTCTTCACCAAGTACTGTAGGATTTCTTTTAGTTCCAGGTTTTACACCATTTCAATGATTTACTCATTTTTCAGTGAGATTCTGTGTTTGATTTTTCTTCTTTAACTATAAAATGAAGGTGATGATGGTGTCTTGCATTGAAACAGAGCAGTCAATTAAGCAGTCTGTCCTCAGCCTGTGCAGTTGGGCTATGGCATCTTTTCCGGTTTTTTCACCCCAAGGAAACAGCTCTTCCAGCTATATATAATACCAAGACATGCAAGCCTGTGCTTGATGCACAACTGGGTTTGCTATTGCTGCTGCTCAGCTTTAAGAGGTGTGGTGTGGTGTGGTGTGGAGTGGCAGCTGTCTTTGGGATGGTTGTTGAAAAGGATGAAAAAATAGACATTTTTGTACTATTTGGACTGGGAAAGAAGGCTATGGTGGCATCCTAAATGGTAGTTTGAACTCCAGGGCTGCCAGGATCAACCTCTTCATTTAATTATTTACAAGGTACTGAAATAATTTGTAATTTGACTTATTATTGCAATCAAAAATGTGTGATGTTTTCTGTCATGGAGCCAGTAGGAAAGAAGAAAAACAGCTTTTTCTTCCTCCTTCTTCTTTCCTTCTCTCTCTCTCGTTCTTTCTAATAGCTTTTTAATTTTGTTCCATATACTTTTCTCCAGAATGTTTCTTTAAAAATACCTTCCCCCTTTGATGCCAAGACTCTGGCATAGATAATATGTCCCAAACATATTATCTCCCAAACATATAATACGTCTTTTTTGGGACATTCCAGCTTGGTCTAGTGGTGTTCAACCGCTTGCGTCCTGTAATGTAATGGTTAGCATATTACAATAACTTATCTTTTTTTTTTACAATTTTTATTTATCTTTTTTTCTGAAGGCTCTAAAGGAGAGGTTTATAAAGACTTTTCCCATCTTTCATAAAACTGGGACAAAAATTTAATGGATAACATGGAAACTAGGAAAGGCCCCTGCACTATTACTGCTACTGCTGCTACTATCTTGAGTCTACTGACTGCAGTTAAGCTATTCCTAGTTTAAATCTAAGCACATGTGAACAGAAGCAGAGTGAAGGGATTGTATCTTGAATAATAAGCACATCTGGATGTGGAAGCAAAAAGAGAGACAGGAATAAAGCATGTTTGTGAAGACATATGAGTAAAGTTTACTACCTCATGGCTTGCAGTATTTGGAGATGTTAGCTAAGTTTCATGCAGTTTTCTGAGGTCTGTGCATGTCCTGTCAAGATTCTGTAGTTATTTTTCTTGTAGCACAAGGGCTGCTTGTAAGAAAGTAATATGTCTTGTCAGAGCTAATATTTATGTTAATTCTGGGTTCCCAGAGTCAGGAACATTAGGCAATGTGCACAAATAAGAGATGTGTAGTTTTCCACGGTGATAGAGAAAAATTATATCTTGAGGAATGTCAGCTTCTTGGAGGGAGAAAATCATTCATGTTAAGGTCAGGAATTAGTGATACAAATGGAGATCCACAACAAAAATCTGTAAAATGCAGATGAAAAAAAATAGTAGGAGCGAAAAGTGTCCAAATTATGTGGGAGAGAAACCATATTTAGGCTATTATTGGTACACTGAATGCTTATAAAATATGCTAATAAAAAGGAAAAACAGGCAAACATGGGTTACATAGCTACTGTGAGTGCTCATAATATTCACTAATTCTTTATTTGGGCTAGTGAATCCAACATGCTCAACAGTGTTTGAAACAAAACATACTCTTATAAAATCTTGTGTTTGGTAGGAGCTTATAAGAGTGAAGCTGCAAAAGCCTGACATACAGGAATAAAGGGGCTTTGTAGAGTGGGTCACAAAGTGTCATGTCTTGGAGTGAAAGGTGACTGTTAGATGAAGCAGAGAAGCCTGACAGAAGGCTGTGCTGCAGAGCAAAAATAAGTCGAAGATCTCAGGACTTCTGTGTGCAGTGTGGTAGAACTGAAGGGAATGGCTCAGATCTCTGTGGTTCAGGATGCAGCAGTATCTGTGGTGTCAGCTGCATCCCCTGGGACCAGTGTGTGTCAGAAATCCCATTCTGTTTCAAGAAAATCTAATTAATTAAAATATTTTATTTTCACTAATCAGTATATTGTTTTTTTGGTTAAATTAGAAATTCCCCGGGTATAACAAAAGGGCAAAGAGTTAAATTAACCCTATCATGAAGGGCATAGAGGTTTCTTCACACTATGCTGTCTATCCCACTATGCTGTAGTGCATCAGAATAATACTTTCTTGTGTAATGAAATCCAAACTTAGTAGTTTCTGTGACAATATCCATGTGACCATTTATTTAAAATGCTATAATTTGTATTTTCTAAGTGCTGACTGATTTAGAAGTAGATCTAAGAATCAATGCTTTATTCCTGCAGGAGTTCTTAGAATGGGATTATGTACATATGCATAATATGTATAATATACATATGTACATAAAAGCTTTTCTTTGCTTCTGGGAACAGTATGGAAAACACCCTTTCCAAAATTCCTATCATCATCCTTCTGATCTCCTTTTTCACCAGGCTTTGTCAGTACATAAAAAGAAAAAAAATTGAACACCCACACCTTGCCCAGATCTCAGCCATGAGTAATGTGTACAAGCTACCAACAGGTTTTCTGGCACTGGGTATTGTTTTGAAAATACTACCATTGAATTCTTTCACTACCAGGATGATTACTGAATTTGTTTTCTCTACCATGTTCAGGAAGTAAATTTGTAAATTTTTAAAGCAAATCCTCCCCAGCTGCCCAAGTACAAGAGGATATGAAGAGGACATGAAATCCCTCCCCCAGATCTGAGTAATGAAGATCTGACCTATTTTCTACTGAAGTCAACGAAGTACGTGCTGCTGAGTTCAGATGCAAGGGCTGTGGATCTGCTCCTGAGAGCTGCTGTACACGCCCGCCCCCTGCAAGCAAATAGCATTACCTCCATTACCGCCTCAGTTTGTACACAGCTGATATTGGTACTTTATCCTTGAAGAGTAAACAGCAAATTGCAAATCGTACCCAGCTGCTTTGCATTTCCAGTACATCTTGCTCTGTTTTCACTTGACAAAACAACGTGATATCCATCCCCAAAGAAGTTCCTTTGTCTTGCCTGCAGAAGGACAGTCCTGTGGGTGTTTGTGACTATGGATTAGCTGTAAGTGAGTGTACAAAGCAGCATTCAGGCACTACTTTGTGCTAGTTCCCGGTGAGGGTAAAGGATACTTGGTTTGGCCTCTTTTAACACAAGGCCCTCAGAAGACACAAAGGAGCCTGTTTGCTGGGAGGAAAAGATGCAGAGCACTTGCAGTGTTTGTATTTCATAAAGCACAGCCTTTAAATGGGGTTTGTCATGGCTGTCACCCCACCGGCTCAGCTGTGAGAGAGGAAGGGCAGGTGTTAAATCTGTATTGTGGAGAGGCAGAAACCCTGAGAATAAATCCTTTATAAAGTAATATCAAAACCCAATATGTGTTAGTGCTTTGGAACCGTTGCTACTGGTAATAACATAAATCTGGAGTAACTGTCACTGAGACTAGAATCTACCAGCAAAATAGCAAATCTAGAAGATATTCACTCAGACTGCTGCTACTTATTTTTTGCTCTTGTCTGTCCCTTTGTACTCATGCAAACACAGTCTCTCTCTATTGTTCTATCTTGTTTTCCTCCTCTCTTTCTGCTGCTTCCATCTCTTCTCCAGGGAGCTCTAAAGAGGTGTTACAGGCATCCTCACAACAGCATTGTCACTTGGGCCTGTTGAGACTATACCTGATCCCTTCTGTAGTAAATGGTTCTGTGGAAAATCACTGAAGGAAGCTTAAAGCATAGTACTATTCCATCATGGCACAGGTCAAGAAAAACTTCTGTAAGGACTTACATCAACATATGCATATCAGTTTAGGACAAGTATAACATATGCACCAGTGCTGGTTAATAAGAGTACTTGGTTCCAGAATTCTTTCTAAGAAATCTGGCTCCATCAATTGCTGATATCCCAGACTACTTTACCATTCTTTTGGGCAAAAAGAACAGATTCTGGGACAGAGGATGACATGAAGAAGGTGTGTATGCCCAGAATTTAAAGACTCCATTGTCAAGAAGTATTTTCAGAAGTATTGTTCAGATGGCTGTGTATTTTTTTAGTTTTATTTTTAAAGCTGCTTGATAATGCTAATTTGAAAGCACAGCTAGCTATACTAGGTAGCATACTTATATTTTTATGTATGTGACTGTTCTTTGTATGGACAGGGAGAACAGCAGAGAGGTGAAAAAACAATAATCAAGTTTTTTCCTATAAGAGAGGCACATATTGTCTTTATTCTCCAGTCCTAAGGAGACTGTTGGATCTTCTGTTTGCAGTTTTACAGGAAGTCACTATCCCAGCTGGATCTTGTTTTTCCCCAACATCCTCAGCCTACTTGGATGGCTAAGCAAAGATCTGCTTATGTGAGCATCCAAGAAGCAAACAAAGTTGGGGGAAGACAAGTCCAGGCAGCTGGCTGGAGACAGGATCCCATTTTATTATTTGTTCCGAGGCTTCCCAACACCTTTGTACAACTGAGCACACTAGCAGCTGTCTTAGCAGGAAAGGTTCCCAAAATGATAACAGAGCTCAACAGTGTAAAAAAAAAAATCTTTATTGTCTTTAACATATGTGTATTTTCATAGAATATCTGTAATATCACATACAATGATTTATTTTTTGAAAAATCAGCAGTATTATCTTCATGAGATATGACTATGACATATAATATAACCCTTCAAATAAAAGGATTGTCCTTCAGTTTCTTTTCTTACAATTCACTGCTTACACAAAAAATCGCAGACCATTTTTTGCCTATACTTAAAAAGCTGAGGTTTGTAAGTGCTTCTCACATCTCTGCCATTTTGATCTCTACTCCTTCCCCTTGTCCCTGAATGTCTGGTACAAGCAGAAATTCAGCAGTCCTTGACCCACACACTTTGAACATCAGAGTTCCTGTACACAAACCAGTCTTACTCAACTATCTCTAAGGCATCAACATAGCTCTCCTTGGATCAGGTATTAATGGAGGATAAACAATGCTAAGAGGTAAAGCTCTGTTCCTTAGCTAGCATCCATCATGCACCTGTTTTGTTGGTGCTGGTGATTTCTGGGGTTAGAAACAGGGAAATGTGTGGAAACTCATGCAGGCCTGCATATGGATCTCTGGATGTGTGTAGGTGCACGTAGAGCTGAGTCCTGATGGGCAGGATAAGAAAGAGGAGCAAACACTGTCTAACAACAAAGGTTTCTGAGGTTTTGCTTAGCTGTGGAGGAGTTCAGAACAACATAAGAGGGACATGGAACACCACCTACTTCTCACATACCCTTCTCAGGGTGGAGGGTAAATAGGCAAGGGGAAATAAACAAAGCAAAGGGGAGGGTCTGCACCTGTGTGAAAGCATGCCTGAGGTGCAGAAACTCAATGGCCTCATTTGTATTTAAAGCTTGTCATTGAGGTGGCTTTGTTTATATGGAGTCTGGACAAGTTTTCACTTTTTTTCTCCCTCTCCACATAGAGTAGGCTTAAGACTTCACTTTGATATGCCCTCATAATATTTTTAATAATACAGTTTAGTCTAATTATACAGCAGACTTGTTGATAATGTAATTTGACTTTTCTGAGTATTTGGGATTTCTCTCCCAGCCCTGACGAATTCGTGTGAGAGGTTTGTCTACACAAGGAAATATCAGCACAAATTTGACAACCAGTACAGCACATGGAACAATGAGGGAGAGCATATAGATGTCTGGAAGATACCATTTGTATGCTAATGGGTTCAGGAACCATTTTCCACCATAAACCAGCGTGTGTGCAGTGCACAAAATCAGTGCCAGATATCCCAGTTTGGACTAAAGGAGAAGGAAGGAAAAAAAGAAAGAAAGAAATGGAGGTTAAAACAGTAAATTAAACTAGAACAAATGCAAATTTAAGGATGCAGTAAGATTTGTGGCATGGGCCAACTTGGGGACTGGTAAAATGAAACTGTTTTATATAAGATAAAGGCTCTTATAATTAAAAAAAATTAAAATGGATATAGATGAAATAGTTTGGGTTTTTTCTCCCTTATAGTTTTTCTAGCTCACATGTACTACCTAGTGGCTGTCATATTTTTGAAAAAGCAGAGAAAACACTGACATTCAGTGAAGAGATCCAAGATTTTTTTATGCTCTAACGCTAATTCATCCAGAATTATCATACTGTGCAAGTTTTTTGCCTTGATAAAACATTCATTGATAGCAATTTCCCCTTCTCTTGCCTCCCCTCCCCTCCAGCCCAGCTCCTGCAGAGGCATGGCAGCTTGCACCACACTTCCTCCAAATGGAGAGCTGAGATTATAGTGTTACCAAGGGCAGCCTGTTTATAGTCACAGCAGTTTTTACATTTAGTCTGCAGAAACTGCAGATTGTCTTTAGATGCTTGGCATTGAGAAGATTTGAGTTATAAAGTAATTTTCAGATTCATTTTAACTGAATTATCTTGTGAACCAATAAAATTGGCCCAATAAAATGACTAAATTATTTTGTGACTTGGTACAATTGTGGAATTTGATGTCAAAGTCAGCTTTCTGTTTTTCATTTAGGAGCTCACATCTTCCCAGCTTTCTCTTGTTAATGCAGTAATTCCAGTTTTACCATAAGCAGCCTTCAGAGCAGTTGTGGGTTTTTACATCTGTATGGCCATGTAGATGTTTTTTCCACTGTGTGATAGGGGATAACGCACAGACCACTTTTGGAGATACTAATGGAGGAACGCCATAAGTCTCCAGTAAACCTGCCCATGACCACTGTTGATAAGGGAAGGACGTTTTTTAAGAAGGTATTTTAGAGATGGTCTTCTTACCTGAACAAATCGAAATTCTCGCCAGTTGACGTTGTTGCTGACTGAAGGTAAGGAAGTTATTCCCAGAAGAACAAATAAAAAATATCCTAAAATTCCCAAAGCCAAGTAAGAGTCACTAAGCCAGGCATTAGTGTTGTTGAGCAGTTCTGTTTTATTGTTTAGTGCCTGAAGAGAAGACCAGGTGTATTTTAGTCATAGCAGTTTTAGCACCAATAGGTAGAAAAATTTTTGTTACAGGTAAATAGGAGATAAATGTTATTGTACATTAACTCTCTGAGCATCAGAGATTTACTTTGGATGCCTGCTCAAAAAGCAGGAGAGGAATTATATAACATATAGATTACATGTAACTGTAATTGAGGTACATATTTTACTCTTCTGTAGACCTTTTGAAGAGAGATATGTGATCCTTTGTTAAGTAAGATCAGAAAGTCATAATATATTCTATTCTTGAAGGTATATGAAGAAATAGTGTTTACATTTTCCCCGATTATTTTATTAATATGTCAACTATCTAGGACAAAGACTGAGGCCAGAAATCCCCTCAGCTCAACATAATATCAGCAAGACGTAGCTATATCAATGTTTAAAAGAAATACAAGCTAGGAATATTACTCTAGTTTTAAGAACATTGGATTTCTGAAGCTCAAGATAGATGGTAGTATTTTAAGAGGGCCAGAAGAAAGGAAGACAGAGCAGGGAACAAAACATACCTGAGAGATGATTCTGTTGCTGGTCCTCCAACTTACGTAGGTGCGCAGTGGAGCAACAAGAGTGAACAGAACATGCAGGGAAGCAAATGCCAAGGCTATTAGTCCAAGTTGTTTCCTGCACAGCATCCATTTGTCCAGCCAGTTTGGAAAACGGCGGTATTTGGTACCTCTGTATAACTGAATAATTGCAGCAAATATACCAGGAAGATAAACCAAGGCAAGAAGGATGAGTGCCATTACAGGGCAGACCCGATTTGGAATGGTAATTGCAATAAAAAATGAAAAATTATTGTTTTCATAAATATAAGTGTGAATTACATCAAGAGCCAAACAGTAGATGAAGAAGAATGCAGTTAGTCCAAGGGACAGAAAGATGGGAACTTTCCACATTGGAAAGAGTTGCAGAGGATAATTTTCTATTTCCTGAGCAGCCAAGAGGGATCCCTTATCTAGTGGAGTGAGACCCAGTGCACGAACAATGTTCATGACCATTTGTTTAGCTTCCACATCATCTCCACAGACAAACACCTGCAGACAAAAACAGAGGTTTATTTTTTTTACAGGGCTTTTTGACTTTTGACCCTACTGCCATCCTGCCTGGATATGGACAGTAAGCACAAGCTTCCTAGGCTGCTTCTTTTCTTACTTGGCTTACTGCTGACCTTAATTAATATAGGCAAAAACGTAGCCTATAGGTACTTCTGGCAAACAAGTAAAAGAACTTTGAATATGATTCTTTAGGAAAGATTGTTTCAAGTGGCAAAATTTTATATCTGGAAAAAACAATGTGTAACAGGCTTGGTATGTCTTTGAGTAGAAGACTTAACATACTTTCCTGAAGATCTGCAAGTAGTTTGTAAGCACAAGATTTTATAGGACTAAATTGGAGCAAAATTTTCAATAGCAGTAAGTAATAGCAAAATTTTCAGTTCCTGCTATAGTGGTTCATAAATACTCTAGGGAAATGAGGACAGAGATCATTAAAATATTATTTCCCTCTCATAAAAGTAAATATTCTTTCCAGGTCTAGTAAAATGGTGAAAAAATCATCTTTTCTGTGAGTGTGTGAGATAATAGTCCTTTTGGAACTGGGGGAAAGGGGGAAATTTCTGCTCATGTTGAGATGGTGAAGGCTGATAGAACCTTGGCTTGGAAGCCCTTAGGTCTCTAGCCAAAACCATTTAGCTGGCAGCAGAGAGCAAAGTTGGCAATGGTTTGAGTAGCTGGATGATTTAATGTGTTGTACAAGTGCACTGTCCTTTGAAGTGGCAGAAAACAAAGGCATAATAAATGATTTGTCTTCAAGTAATCTGCTGCCTTGCTTCCTATGCCCAGCTCTGTGTTTACTGGCCTGTAGTTGAGGAGCTGGTTAAAACAGTTTGTACAAACTGTGTTAAACTTAGGTGGTGATGGTTTAAAAAGCTTCAGTAATTTTTTCACCTTTCAGAATACTTCTTTTGCCCATACTCATTGCCCTATCATATTCCTTGCCTCCCTTGTTTTGCTTTCTTCATTTTATTCTTGCTCTGAAAATTCCTCCCATCTCATTTCTGTTTAGCTTTATAACTCTGATGAACAATTGATGTAACCCTCCTGATCTGTTGTCTTCTTGAAGCTCTGCTGTCTTTCTTCTCTTGCTTCTCTAGAGTCTCTAAACACCTTTCTGAGATCAGAGGCAAGCTATATATATTCCTTGTCATACCATATTAAAACTCCAAAGTAAATTTTAGCTCACATTTAATTTGAAATGGGAGATTATAGTGAAAATGCCATCTCAACTCTGCCTAATTCTGATGCCCCAGGTGTGCTTTGTGTAGCTGCCAAGAAGGCGTGGGCTGTGTAACTCTGTGACAGAGGAAATCCCCGTTGCTCACCTGCCGGCTTGCATCCAGCGTGCCTGACTGCAGGGCCCAGGCTGACACGGTGTTAAAGGCTTTCACAACCTTGCTGCCAGGCATCAGCTGAGCCAGGTACTCTGCGTTGGATTCGGGATACTGGTTTAATTTCAAGTTGTTGCTTATGTCCACCAAGACTTTTCCACGGAGGACTTCTGCTAGTGGTGTAAGAAAGTTGTAATGCTGCCTCTGGATTGCTATAATGATGATGGCAGCTCTCTGCGCTGCCTCTGCGTGGCCCAACACTTCTGCATCCTTGGGAATCAGGTTGGATATCTGGGTGCTTCGGCTTCCATACACCACGGGGTAGCCAGACTGAATCATCTTATGCCCCAGAGCTCGTCCAAAATCTCCAGTTCCAAATATGCACACTGTCTCTCTTTTGTTAGAGGTGTTAGGAGCCAAAGCCATTATGTTGGAAGAATTTTTATTCATCTGTTAAAAAAACCCAACAAGTAATTTGAACAAACTAAGCAAAACATGAATCTCTTGAAAATAAAGGTTTAAATTCAGTCTGGATGTACAAAATATACATCTTAGGCTCTTCTTATCCTTTAATATGATTCCTGCACACTCTTCTGCATACACATTCTCAGAAGATTTATGTACAGTTTTTAAAAAACCATTCTGAATATACAGTCCTCCATCTCTTATGGCATTCTCTTTTCCATTCATTTTATGGATTTTAACATCTAGCTGAACTGCTTCAGTTTTCCTCTCTCAAAGAGAAAATAGGAGGGAAAGACACAGGAGCACAGAGAGCAAGGGTAGCACAATTTTCAGACCAATTGTTCCTTACTCATGCTATGGAAAAGCATTGAGGAGGAGTCTGTTTTTAATCAGATTAGAACCTGGAAGGTCTTTTTCAAAATACTTTATGACGGGTTATTAAAAAAGGTAGCTATAAACCTGTCTGTCTCAGTATTTCCTTAATGCAAGTAGTCAATGCCAATTTGTTTTATTATTGTTCTTCAATTTCCTGAAAAATGTTCCATGAAGCATTTGGATAGTGGACTTGAATGTTTCATATTGAAAGTAGATTTTTGATATTTATATATTACTTGTAGTAAAATTCTCTTTGAGGTTTTATCTCTCTTCCTTTGTCACTGTACCTGGCAACTTCAAAGTCTTTAATGTATTATCCATGCAATAGCAGTGTGTTTGCTCTCTGCTTGCAGAGTGAGACCCATGATATAATCACAAAATCAAAAAGGTCTGCTACATAGGTCTTGCACTGGGTTCACACGCGGTTCTCCCTTAATAAAAAAAGGTGTACTCAGAGCAGAAGACTTCCAACAGAGGACCTTGGTCTCAGGATCTGCCCATCCAACAGACCTGTCTGACCCATCTCTTGGACTGTCCATCTATTTGGTTCTTAGAATAGCATTTTAATTTACTGGAGCCCCAGTTCAAATCTTTTACTGCCTTATAGCTAACTGTACTAATTAGAGCTGTGGAAATAACAGGTTTTACAATTTTCAGGAAAGAAATGCATGAAATGGTTAGAGTAGATAGAAGGTTAGCTAGAATAGCTAGAACCAAAACAACTTCTTTGCTCCTGTTGATCTGAACCTTTTGCTTACATTCTTCTGTGAAGCATCATTCAGAATGCTGCAATATATACATACTGCCTTTTAAAAACACTGAGATGATGTTCTTTACTTTCTTTTGTGTTTTTCTCTAGCAAGAACAGTTTTTGCTTTTTAAAAACCTGACATGACTTTAAATTATTTGACCCAGAACTTGCATTTGTTTGGTGAATAAAAAAAAATCTATCCTCAGCTTCCCCCTACCTGCCATAACATGGGGTAAGAGCTGTGAGTCAAGGATGCAAACAGCCGTGGCTTATCATGTAGGGTGCAACGTTTGCTTGCAAGATAGACTCATAAATTCTTATTCTGAGAATTACATGTGAAGATTTTGTCTTAGACTATTTCTGAATGTAGCTATGTAGCCCTCAGCTGGCATCAGTGCTACATTCTTGCAGTGAGCTGTGGGAGCCCTGGTTTACAGAGGTGCCAAGGCAGTTGCTTCTGCTCGTTAGGGAAATGGAGTATTCAGGTAGAGAAGGACTGAGCAGCTCAGTGCTGGAGGATCTGCGTGGCTCAGACAGGTCCCATGGGAGGCTTTGCAGTGCAGCAGGGTGTCAACTCTGGCTCTCTGCAGCTGGACTCCATGTACTTTGACAAGAAGTACACTGAGCATGAAAATAGATCCTTAAAGGGACCCATCTGAATGTGTCTTGCATATTTGTGTGCTCTGACACATGCATAAAATTGCAAAGTCCTTTGACATATTTGAAAATCATTCTCTAAGGGCTTTATTAATGTCCCATGAGGCTCTAATATGACTAAAACAATGAAATTCCTTTCTGGGGATAGTCTATATTTCAAAAACAACAGAAGGGTTGCTTATATAATATTAATAAATGGTCCAACTCGGTACCTAATAAGACAACTCTCTTTCCTTAGTTTTTGTTTTTAACAAAGTACTCTCCTATCTCAAAAAAAAGTAAAACTTATTTGTGACATACAGTCATCCAGTTGAAAACATCTGTGTTTGTCCTCAAGAAATCCTCAAGTTATTGCTGAGTCAACTGTGGATTCATTCCTCTCTCCAAACTAAGGCTAGAAAAACCAAAAATTCAGACAGATGACATCAGGTATTATATTTGGTAGGTCAGTCAAATTATGTTTTGTTTGGGTTTATAAACATATTTAACATAGAAATGGATCCACCAGCAAAAAATGAATCTATAAAGTACTTACATTGTTCATTTATACTGAACTGTAATTTACTAGTGAACTCTGAACGTTTTTTGCCAGAGAAGAAAAAAAGAAGGACATGAAAAGAAAAAATAATGGAAGAAATGTTGTATTTTCAAAATATGGTTTCTTGAAGTGCTATCTAAGATGTAAAGGGAATGTACAAGGCATAGAAAGCTAAAGAGAGTTAAGGTTTTCTTTAGTACTTGTGGTCTAATATAGCTTAATACCATTTTTAACAAGAGAGACAATTTCCTTGAATAAATTGAGCAGAATACACCTTTTCTTTTTAAGAGGTAATAAGGATGCCCGTAGCTGTTATGAAAGCATATATTATATATTAGAAATAAACTACTCACCAATTAACTTTTTGACAAATGGATTATATTGTAAAACTGATAGTGCATCTGTTACAGTAATTAAATTAATTTTCTCCACAGAGTCCTTCTTTTTCTTCCTTTTGATACGCCTTTGTGTTAGCTGGCTCTAATTGAACTAAAAGAAGGTTGTAGGCTTGGCAGTGAATATCTGGAGGTTAATTCAGGCAGTAGGATACAAGCATATAGAGAGATTATAGACACATCCTGGCACTGCTGCATGTGCTTGAAGAAAATGAAGCATCTCATGGCAACTGTGTGGTTTCAAAGTCAAAAGAAGGAAATTGGACTCCCAGATTCATGTCAGCAGTATCTGGAATCTAAGAAGATAGTGATTCTCTGCAGAATGAGGTCTTTTATTGTGGTGTATCAGCATGAAAGATGGGAAGCAGAAATATATCAGAAGGGACACAAGGATTTTTTGGTAACTGGGAGCTCAGCCCAAAGGCTGACACTGGGCTGTCACTCAGCAGCCGGTGGCAGTGAAGCTCTGCTCCATGCCCATGGGTTATGCTGGGTGCTTTTAAAGCACCAGAGGAAAGCAGAAATACCAGCAAAGAAACATGCAGTAATCATTATCTGTTCTTTTACATATGTAGCTGTATATTATGTGAGAAAAAGCCTTAGAGATTTGTATACACATATACTATTTTTCCTTATATCCATCCCCCTAACATTAGAGGACTAGTAATGCCTTTTGTTATTTGAAAGATAATCTGTGTAAACTTCTGCAATGATTAACTGTGTCCTTTCTCCTCTGCATTGTTGCTTTATTCTTCTACACTGTGTTATCCTATTTTAAGGAAAATGGTGGTAATCTCTGAGTTTTCTTGGCCAGTAAAGATAAAAGGAGATGCTGAAAGAAAAAAAGAAGGGGGATGTGACCAATGGGGAAGGGGAAGGTACAATGTTTAGTTAAGCAGTTTTGTGCAAATACTTGATTATGGAGGAAATTGAATTAAGACAGGCACATTACTTTGTCCGAGAGAAAAATGAGGGATATCCTAGTAGAAGCAGTACCACAGGTGAAGTACAATGCCAAAAGTGGAAAGGTGGAGATGAGATGGATAATGGAAATATCAGAAAGATGTAACATGAAATGCAGATGGAAGATCAATGGAATGACTCAAAAGTTAGAAAGACAAGATGAAAGGAACAGGAAATAGTAATTAGAAGGGAACAAAACAAATTTCTCTGGTTGTGGTCTCAAGAGGTCCTTTCTAAGGCAGAATGAACTGTGTTTAAACCAAGTCTGACAGATGCTTGTCTAACCTGTTTGAGAGAGCTTCCTGTGCTGTGGATGCTGAAGCTCCTTGCTTACTGCTTTCTCAGCCATTTTATTAGGAAAATTTTTGTATGAGAAATCTGTATTGCCTCCCCCCCAATACACACAGCTGTCAAAGCTGTCAATTTATTCCCCTTCTCTTTGCAGCAGCCTTTGTTGGACATGAAAGCTGTTACCATTGCACTTTTTTTCTAGAGAGAAAACAGACCAACATTTTTCCTGCAACTTGTGTTTCTGAGAGTGGGGATTTTTCTCATGGCTTTCTTCTGGTCTTTCTAGGCTAAACCACTCCAACTCTTAATTAAAAGTGTGATGCTGACTGCAGTATCCTCATAGAGATCTTATCAAATAGAAAAAGATTGCTTTCATTGCCTCACAGTCCAGGTGTAATCTTGCTGTCACATTTGTCTCATTCACAGCAGTGATTCAATAATCAGCTTGTGATGATTTAGGTGATGAGTGCTTTAACAAGAGGTGTGTGGCAACAGGGACCAAGATGTGGAGTGCAACACCTGGTGCTGACCTAATGATTTGCGCACCATCCATGTGTCAGATTTCCACCTTGGACTAACTTTAGTCTAGCACTGCAGCCTGTGTGCCCACTAGCAGCTGAATGCATTTGGGCCCACCTAAAGCACATCATCTGGCTCGCCTTTTGTGGTAAGGAATCTAGTTTCATATGTTCCAAGATAACTCTGTAGTGTAAAGCAAAGCTTAAAAAGTGATGACCTGCTTCTATATCTGACCAGAACTGAAATACCAATGCAAATGCATCCCATCCTTTAACTGGATTTCTCCCATGCCACTTGCTCCATCCTTGATTTCTCTAGTGTTTTCTGATTCAGCTGTATCGTGCATTTGTCCCTGTTGAATAGTACCATAGTTTTTCAAACTGTAGCTTCAATTTGTCAAGATCATTCTGATTTCCAGGCTGTCTTCTAACTTGCTTGCAGCCCATTTCAGCTCTGTCAGATTGTCATCTTTAATGAGTCAAGTGCTTATTCCGACATCTATGTCATTTAATGGAAGGAATAGGAGTTTTGCCAGGAGAAACCCCCTGTATATCTGCAGTAAATGCAGTCTTCTGTTTTGATAGTGGTTAACTGAAAAAATGTTTATTTTGCTAGTTCCACAGAACCTTACCTTATATCAGTTTAATCTGAGCTGCATTTTTGTAGTTTGCTTTTGAAATATTTTTCTTACATTTACCATACTGAAAAATTTGCTCATGTCAAGTTGTATCACTTCTGTGATTAACAAGACCTGCTATTTTTTTACAAGAAACAACGAGGTTGGTTTGGAATGACTTATTCTTGATTAATCCAACTGCCTATCATCTATTTCTTTCTTATTGTCTATTTGCTTCCTCTATTTGCTTGAGAATTGTATTTAAACGGATTATTTCAAAGGTCCGTAATTCTGCACCTCTTCTTTCTTCTTGAATTTAAAGTAGGTGTTATTATCTTTCCAGTCTTTCAAAACTTTACCTCTCCCACTCAATTCTTAAAGATACTTATTTACCACTGCGGAAATGCTTCAGTTATCACCTGAACAGTGTGAGATTAATTCCATCAGCCTCTCTGATCTCAGGTCATTTAACTCATACAAGCATGGCCTAATCTCATTCTTCTGTCATTTAGCAAGTATTTCCAGCTCTTTGCTACTGATGTAAACCCTTCCATCATGGTTGACCCTTCTAGTAAACAAAAGCAAAATATCCATTACAGAGTTGCTTTCTCGGAGTCATTAGTCAATAATTTCCCTCAGCTGAGTGATGGATCAGTTCTCTCCTTGATATTTCTTTAACAGTTTATGTTTTTACAAGAAACTTTTTAAATTCTATATGTACCTTACTAATTATATTTCTTTTTGTGCTGTGGCTTTTCAAATCGTATCAATGTATTGGCACTATTCTGTGCTTGTCCACAGATTTTGGTTTATGTGTATTATTTAAATTTGAAGTTCAGCCACATGGCTCTCTTATGGCAGTCCTTGCTCTGCATCACGATCTTTATGTCTCTGTTTTTAACAGTTTCTTTAAGCAGCTGCCAATCTCCTGACCTCATTTTCTTCTCAAATTGTACTTCTGTAACACCACCTTCCCACCTTCCGAATCTAGTATACTGTGCTTGTTATTCTGTTGGGGGAACAAATCCATTTTTGAGCACTTGACGTTTCGCCTATGGTGGCTCCAAGCTGTGATAGAACCTCTGTATTTTCCCCTCTTTTTCCACAGTCTTCTACTGGGATTGTATTCTTTTATCTCTTGATTCAGGGCAAAAGTTTAGAAGATAAAACAGGATATAAGGAATATGAGAAGAGAAAAGGCCAAAGAAATTTGACCTGTTGCCATGTAAAAGAAAGGTTTATAAGTAGGTTATGGCAGGTCATGGTATTGTCTACTCTAGGAACTGGTGCCAGGATTTATAATTTATATGACTGGTCCATTTATGTTTCTCTCCTTTTTTTTTTTTTTTTTTTTTTTAAATTTTTTTTTCATTTTTACTGCTCCTCTCGGAGGACAGGATTTGGAGCATTAAGGGCGGGCGTGCTGCCAGACCGCCTACCCTGGACGTGCGAGGTGGGGAGAGAGGAAGGGAGAGGAGATGCCTCTGATTAGAGGGAAAGTCGTGCTCATCCTCGGATTCGTCTTCCTGACAACTTTCCTGGCTGCGNTAGTAGAATATGGGTATGAAATCTGTTTTCTAGGTTCACCTGTCCAGGAAAACCTTGTTTTTCCATATTTCAAAAGGGTTATTCTCCTATAATGATAGAGAGATGCTTGGTTTGGGTTCAGGCTAAAAATGCCTTCATTTTAAGCTACTGACATGAGTTCTTACATTGCTCATAATCACACTGCTCTTTTAACATGGAGGATTTAGCTGTTTCTGTTCTCACTTTTTT
>VXBU01017033.1:46949-134124 GCA_013400315.1 Bombycilla garrulus | reverse complement strand
TTTTTTTTTTTTTTGCTTCTGTATCTCTTGCTTTCATTTCAGCAAAGATCAACTGAGCTTTCTCAGACATCATACACATAGGTAAGTCCCCAAGCCTCTGCTAGAGGCTTTTTTCAGCCAAAGTTCTGCATCTCTCTAGTCAGGAAACACCTGGAAGCATGCAGTTCCTTACATGGATTCGGGAACTTGCTTACATAATTTGAACCACTTAGGCAGGGCTGAGCACATGACAACTCATTTCAATAACAGAGGTTCAGAGTATTCTCTTCCAAAAAATTTTGAAAAGAGATTCCCACCACCACTACAGAGAGTAATCGCTGAACACTGTTGGACTTGATGTGATTATTAATTCCAATTTTGCTGGGCTACTGTGAGCTGACCTTGCATTGGCATTTAATGTGGAATTGGTGAAAATAAACCCTTGTCTCATGTCGTGCAGACCTTCCTCATACCCCTTTGAACAGACCAAGCAGGTTCAGTTAGGTTTGCTCTCTTGATGCCTCCATGCACACCTAATCCCTCCCTACCTGATAAACATACATCCTTCTCAATCATGGTTGAGCACTCCTGGTAACCGCAACGCGTTGGCACCATCCCAATGGCATGTTCTTGTGCTGGTGGCAAAAAAGAGTACTGCCTATGATCAAAGGTGCCAAAGGCAGGGGACATGGCCAGGATTATTTTTTACTTATTTCCTTTATTTTTTTTTTAATATCAGGCCTCTTTCTACGTACCTGTTGGTGGGCATGGTGAACTTGAGCCAGATAAGTAGGTGTGTTTATTTGGATTTATACTTTTTTCCTCTGATAATTTTTAGTTTCCCATACTGTCCAGTTCTTCAAAGTTAAACATTTTCTTTCTCAAACAGATTAAATTGTCATTATTGTCTTAAATGTTTATTGCATGTACTGACAAGCAGAAGTCATCCCCAACTGCAGGAGGTTTTTTGTAAGTAAGACTCCTGCTTTGTCTTGTAATCTCTGATCAAAAGGTGTATATTAGATAAAAATGCCCTAATACAGTAAAATTACACATAGTAGCCCATTAAATATAGTACAAAAAGAGAGAAATTACTACTTTATTTCTTCCATAAGTAGTACTGCATATTTTGAATACTTTATGAAGTATTTCACACATGCTTAATATACAGTAGTCCTGTTGTAATGTGGAAAAAAGGTGAAATTCTCCTCAGAGAGACAGGTACACTATGCTGAGGCAATCCCATTTACTTAAAATTTCATTTTACTATTTCCACAGAGAGAGAAAGAACATATTCTATAACAAATGCTATTTCTTATAAGCTGACAGCTGTGGAACCAAATCTACCCTAAATTACAAATTACATTTTCTGTTTCTTGATACACCTAAAAGACATATGGCTAAACTACTGTCCCATGATGAATCCAGTACTTAAACATATAAAGAAATCAGCAGAATATCTTCAACAAACCTATTACAACAAATTATGCATAAAGTTTCTT
This sequence comes from Bombycilla garrulus, assembly GCA_013400315.1. NCBI lineage: Eukaryota > Metazoa > Chordata > Aves > Passeriformes > Bombycillidae > Bombycilla > Bombycilla garrulus. Next base: position 132,643 of record VXBU01017033.1, on the reverse strand, counting down.
TCAAGCAAATGAATATCTGCTGTTCATCTCAGCAGAAAATCCTGGACTCCGAGTTTTGACAAAGCTGATAAAAAAAAGATTTTTGAGACAATAAATTCTCCTATGGAGGACATTGCATTTCCCACATCTTCATTTTTTATCAGGAGGACACTAAAACTGCCTGGAAGCTCTTCAAACAGATCAAATATAGTCCTAAATAGATGTGCTTAATGTTGTCTAAATCATAGCAAAATACTGAGAGGGCTGGAAATTTCACCATCTCCAGCTGCTCCCATAAACATGTAATACACAGCTATAACTTGAGTAATTTCCTCAGTCTCTTCAGGGCTGTTCTATTTTGAGGTTTGTAGGTATTAAGCTTTAATCCAGTCTATTTGACTGCAAGAAGAATGAAAATATTTCTTAAAACATGTGAAGGTGAGCAAGTGTGAGGGAGAGAGAGAACTGCCTACAGTGCAGGGTCACCGTGTTTATTCCAGCTAGCCCAGGAGATAATCTGAGGCCTTGAAAGCCATGCCTGCAGATCCGCCAGGCATGGAGAGGCACCTCTTGGATTCCTGCCAAGTCATTCCCTCACTGTGAAGCCATTCTCTTGAGCATCTTTTATCTGCCATTTAGAGACAGTAACAAGGAGCTGTATCTCACAGAGAAATAACACTAGAAATAATGAAGCCTGGCTTCCTAGGGATTTGTGTTTCTTGGCTGATTACAGGCACTGATTGAAATTGTTTCTAATCACAGGAGATGACTCCTATAACATTTCTTCTAGTGGATTTCAGGTATTTCAAATGTATATAGTCACATTATAGTCTTTCATTTTTCAGGACTCATCTGTGGGGTCTTGAGCTGCCCTGTTTCATGCAACATGAGAAGTGAGCAGCCTGCCCTCCTGGTATATTTGTTTGAAATCATCACTAAAAAAAATGATTGAGGAACATACATAAATGTGAGACACTCATGTACCTCTGCATGAGGGAGAGGATTTCTCACTTCCTACAGAAATCAAGTTAAAATAATGAAGTACACACACCCAAATGCATGTCTGTACTACCAAAAGAGAATGAAGTGAGTGAAGCAGTTTTGACCCAAAGTCATTGTGGTCTCTCGAAAGTAATGGAGAATGAGGCAGGAGATGTTATTTGGGAGGCTTTTACTGACAGCCACCAGTGCCTTGCAGTGAGACTGTAATTAGCTGAAATTACACCAGCAACCTACCAAAACCAGATCTTCCAAACACTAAAATATGTAAGAGTTTATGCCACATATTTATTATTAGCTCTCAGAGGGCATGAAAAGCCAGACTCTCTTCCCATTTACACTAATGGATTCTTGATTTGCAGTTCTCTTGCTGTTGGACTGGATTGCACAAATGGGGAAATGAAGCCCAGTTGTTTTGTTGCACCTTTAACACAAGAAAGGGCAAGGTGGCTGCAGCGGTGCAGTAACAATGTTCTTGACTGTCTTATGCTCTTAGAAATCTGAGAAGCGAGAATATGATGAAAGATTTAAGGAAATAGAGCATGAATATGAAGTTTTGTTGCCAAAACAAATAAATGTGGATTTGCAACATTTCTGGAATGGGGCCAAGCACATTTTACAGAAAATTCATTAATCTATGTTTAAAGACATACAATTGAACAATCCAGGACAGTGGATAACTTCATTAGTTCCCTTACTCACTTCATGTGATGTGTACTAATAGTATTCACTTGCTCCTTTTGGTTTCCTTTCTTTGTTTTACACGGACTTGAGCATTTTCCTCTCACATCTGACTGAGTCTGAGTGGCATCTGTAGAGGCATGCCTACCTCCAGGACAAAATGAACACTGATATTTTCAGAAGAAATTATTCCATAAAAAAAAAAATAAAAAGAGTGAAATAGGTATTCTTATATGCTGTTGCGTTTTTCAACAAGGAAAAATTCTTATCAGGCAATCTTTTAAATTCTTCGCAAGATGGAATAAGTTCCCCTTCTTACTGAGCACTGATTTAAAACTCTTTAGGCAATAACCTTAAGTTAAGGCTTTGAAAATTAATTGCTAAGAAGCCTGAATTTAGAAAGATGCTTTTAAAATGGTAAAAAAAACCCCCAGTGATGGGATTAGTAAAAAATTGACAGAGCTGTTCAGGGCAGCATCCTATGCTGAGAAAAGGAAAGATCTAGGGTTTGTGAGGGTTTTTCTCGTATGGTTTTTGTGGTTTTATGTTTATTTTTTTTTTTTCTTTTTTTAACCAGAGCCTCCTTTGCCAGGTTTTGCAGATGCTTGAGCTGCTGTTGGTAATTCCTACCTGGCAAGCAGGGATGGGTGTGCACAGCAGTGAGTCATTAGCTCCTCTCCCAGCCTAGATGTTGGAACAAATTATATCTCTCTGCCAGAGTACTGCCTTGAGGCACTGCTCTTAGGGCACAGCACTGCCACCAGCGTGCTTACAGGGCAGCCAGAGTTATCCTGTGCCTCTGCATGGGGGACAGGAAACCTTACAAAACATGTCCTACAAATCCCTGCTGCCTATGCCCGTTTACACAGGGTCTGTGGCCTTCAGAGAGAACTTACCAAGATTTCTGTCTTCTACTTGCTCCTGGGTCTCAGTCAAGGTCACAGTTTCTACCCTTGTGAAATGTGTGGGGTCAAGGCAGAGGTCACTCTTGGTTCTGCATGTCAAGACCATGCAATAAGCAAAAAAGGAGTGAAGGAAAAAGTGGATATTTGGAACAGAGACAAATGAATAGCTTTTTATGAAACTTAGCTGAAGAGCAAAGAAGAGGGTGCCAGGAGGTACAAAACAAAGTATCATGCTGCTTTTGTAATTGCCTAATTGGACAAAATAATTCCCTCCTGCAGGGTGACCCTCTCTTGCATCTCCAGCAAGGAAATGCAATACAAAATAAGGAACAGAGTTTTCTGAATAAACTCATTGTCTTTATTGAATTACCATTTTATGCTATTATGATTATTGCATAATTATCCACTTGTTGTGAGTACTCATGTCTTTTTACATATTTCCTGCTTTCACAGTCATCATAGCATGGGACCACCCCAGAGAAATAATTTATCAAACTTTAATGCTTTAATGATGCCAGAAGGCGTTTTGCTCTTTGGCAATCAACTTCTCCACTTAATTTCTTAGCTCTTGAGTCTTGTTTATCTAGTGGCCTCCAGAAACTTGCTCACATATTTGGCATCACTAAAGGTTACAGGCAGCAGTAAAACACTTTGATCCCAGTTCTCAGGTGCTGTAACTTGTCTGAATTGGATGGCTGAGCCTTTTCACCATTGATCAAGCAGTTTGTAGCAGATTATTATAATTAAGCACCTTTGAAGTGCCAAGTTATATGACGCTCTGGAGCAGTTCAGGTTTCAGTACTCAAAATAATCTCATTTTTTAGGGGTATCGTGCTGTTTATGGAAGTGGTTTTTCTGTACATTCTTATTTGTCCTGGTGAGGCTGCTCCACATGGGAAAAGCACACGTAGGGAAATAATCTATAGCTAAGAACCTGTCCTTACTCCTGATTTAATATTAACCTCATGTTTTCCAAAGACAGTCATGGGAACTGCAAGAACCAGTGGAAGGTTAGACCTAGCCTTGCTGCTGAACCAGGCTGATCTGTGTTGCTCTGCCAGTGCACCAAACAGGGCAGCTCAGCCAAACATTGGAAGAGCAGTCCCAGGCTAGGTGGCCTGAGCCTGCCTCCAGCAGAGTGCCACCATCAAAGTCAGGGCATTTCTCTGGCATTTCATATTCATTTTCATGCAGGGAGAAAAAGCTCCCCACATCTGAACTGCAATAAGCCTGCAAATTTTATATTTATATACCTGTCCTTACCTTTTGTGCCCAGAACTTAGCTTTTGAACGCCAAAGTCAATATACATTAAAATCTGAATAGAATAAAAATGAAGTCAAAATGCCAATGCCTCTAGAATGTCCCACAGAAAATAAGATCATGAAAATGTTGCAGTTCCATTCTGCTAGTTCAGCAACCAAGATGAGAAAGGAAGAAATGTTGGCTCAAATCTTGAAGTAACCAAATAAAGAGGTTTAAATAAAAACAGACTGAGGAGCAATGAAAGAGGCCTTAAAATATGTAGATTTTAATTACTCTGCTTGAAAGTCTCAGTTGCTTTCAAGAGATTTTTAAGAGACTGTGTTCAAAGGGAGCACCCAATGCCCACACTGATAGGGTTTTTACTATGGAGTATCTCTGGTCTGGTCCTGTGAGCTTGCAATTAGCTGTGAGATTGTTTTGTTTCACCCATGAGCAGCCAAGACTGCATGGCCTCAGATGCTATGCAATGTGAGACATGGAATGATACATGGTGGAGGGCAGCAGATTCATTCGCAAGTGAGCTCCTGCTCTGAAATTGACTACTAGTGTAGGCTACACATTGTTAATAATTTCTCAACACAAAGTAGACCCTTCATCTGAATATCATTTCTGCCTGTGACTAGAAGTAATTAAAAATATACCATCTGCCTAAAAATGTACCAATATGAAAAGTGCTTAATATATTTTTATGAGAAAATTCCAATATGGAGGAAGAAAACACAGCAATGCTTGATGTCTCAATGACTATTGCAATATTTTGGTATATAGTTACAGTGCTACTTCATGCTAGTCTAAATCATTGCTATTAACAAATCTAGGAGCTTCAGAAAGGCCACATCTGAAAAAGAATTTTCATCTTCCACTAATTGCATGATTTTATGAAGTCTTAACAGACTTGAAAAAATTGCCCTACAGTCTGAGTGACAGTTTGTGTTACAGATTTAGAGGGGATATGAAATTTTTGTATATCAAAGCTGAAGAACAGTTCTGACAGCTGCAAATGTTTCCTGAATTAATAATGTGGAGCTGGTATAAGACAATATTTAAGAAAAATCCATTTCTTTCTGCAGCATTGAAACCCCTTGCTTATAAAATATTAAACAGGATTAAAATTTGTATGCTGCTTGAATGGGAAGAGAAAACTCGAAATCCACATATGAATCCAGAAGTGAAAAGAATCGTTAGTTCCAACTTTTATCAGTGATAACTTATAATTCGGGGTAAAACAACACCTGCCCTTGCTGCTAAAATTCAAACCAATATTTTGGCTCTGGCATAGGAAAGAAAATCCACTTTCTAGCTTCATTATTTAACCCTCACTGACCCTTATTTGCAGAAGCTTTCTTCACTTTAACAAACACCTCTGGAAGAGTAAATAAGCTTGTTATCTGCTATGTAAGCTCTCTGAATATTAACTGACAAATATGAAGTTCTGGTTTGTCCCGACTTAAAGGATAAAATTACTTTCCTATTCCTCAGTGCTTCTTTACATCAGCTCTTCATTATAAATAGGTTGGGTAATGTCAATAAAAACCCAGGAGACATGGTCTGGCTTTGTGGGTTTTTTGTATAGCAGAGAGAAAGGCTGGGCTAAAATTTAATCAAGAGATTTAAAAATTTCACTGTGAGCCCACCTAAACTTCTCAGGCTGACAGTTTAGCCATTTTGTTCCCCATTCTCACTTGCAGAAATGAGAGAAACCTGTATCATCTGTATAAAACTCACCTGTGCACTCAACTGATGCAGTCGCCCTAAGCAAGCCAGTGCTTTCCCAGGTTGTGAGATGCTGTACGTGGAAACTTCAGGAGCTGCAGAAAGGTCCTACTGCCTGGAGCAGACACAGAAGCCCTGACAGCCCAGATGGTATTTATCGAGTGGAAGCCAGGATGAGTGTACAGGGAAGGAACATGTGAGGGGATGTTGCAAGCCTTTTCTGTTTGCGCAGGATGAAAGAACTTCCGGCAAAGTCTCAGGAAAAGTCCCCTGCTGGGATTTACTGCTGAGGTGAAGTTGTGGTTGCTTTTTTCATGCTGGCACTGACTTGCCCCTTGGCTATTGGCCAGACCTAAGGTTTGGCTGCCTTTCTCCATTCTTGGAAGATTAATCAGAACTACACAAGACAGAAATGTAGAAGCACAACAGCAAATACTTGCCTGGAAGGAAAGCTGCTTCTTTGTGTCTTGGCTCTCCTGTGCCATTCCACCTATAGATAAGGAGAGTACGATTGCCACATTGGGATGAAGGGAATTTGGCATGGGGATGGTTGAAAGTAGCTGATTTCTGAAATTCTCTAGATATTCTTGGTAAGCATAGCTATCTTGTGGTGCCAGTCTGTGATGGATAAGTGTTGAGAAATGAGTCTTCAAGGGATAAGCTACTGTGTAGATGCAAATTTTGTGATGTTATGTATCTGCTGGAAATGAGACATAATTCAAAACAGATGACTTGAGCCTCACTGAACTAAATCACAGTCCAGAGAAGAGCAAGGGCTAAAAGCGTCCCACTAGCACTGAAATTTTGTAAGTTTGAAAAATTACTTGAGGCGGAGATTTAAATAATATAGCACTCTAGACTTGCAAGCAATGTCTGATATCAAAGAGGAAGATAGTAAAAGAAAAATATCTTTATACCATCTTGACTTTGGGAGATTTACTAGACACTAATTAGAAAAACACACTACAAAGAAACAGTCATCTAATATATAAAACACAGAGGTAATTTCTAAAAACAGAAAGAGAGGACTATAAGAAGTTTCATTCAGAGCAATCTGTGACTGCAGTAAGGCAGAATAAAGTATATTTGAGAACTTGAGTTCTAGAGAAGAGATCAGGTCACGTTTGAGATTTAGAACAGGAATAGCCTGTGTCACTTGTACACTGTTATAAAAAGCACAAGTCAGTGTGATGCCTAAACCCCTGGAAGAGATGCGAAAACTGAACAAGATGATATCACTTTGAAAGAGCTTGGAAGGTTCACCAAGGTACACCTGACATGTGCAAAGTGTACGACCTGCCTCAGAATGTCACTGAGGCAGTGGATGTGTCTGGGAATAACCAGTGTAGTATTCATTTTCAGGTCACACTTATATGAAGATGCTGACAAGAACTGTGTTTTGCACTTAAATTAAGGGGAATGGAAAGGAAGGTAGTTGACTTGCAAAGTTTAAAAGCACAAGGCTAAGCCCACAGAAGATATATGAGAAATAATTATACAAATTCATAATAGATGGGAAAAAGGGCAGGTGCTATGCAATTCAGTGCCTCAAGTTTATCTAACAAGTTGATTGAGTTCCTGTGTAATAACATAAGCAAAAAAATCTGAAAATAATTTGAAGCTATTTTCCAGAGTATAAATTCTTGTGAATACAAAAAAAACCCCAGGAAAGCATTGAGTTGTCCAACATTTCGCACACCTATGTGATCCCTTCACATTATAAAGCAATGCTTTAAAGAGGAGATGGATATACTCATTGCTCTGGAATGACTGAAAGAACAGACAAAATAGTTCATGTAGTTATAGGAAAGATGGATGAAACTCCTTGTTTGTCCACTGATAGGCCTGAAGAAACAAAACAGGTCTGTTGTAGGGGTCCTGGTGAGGGTTCGTATTAGCAAAAATGAAAGAGGGTTTTTTTAAAATTTTTTTGAAACATTTTGTGAGCTGCCCTGTTTTCTCAGATGTGTATTTAGGCTGCATTTAGCACCTGAGGAAAATTGTGATGAATTTTGCAAACCTTTCAGGTTAGTAAGATTTATACAGATGACATTTAGATTTGATGAAAAAATCTCATAGCAGCCATGGAAAGAAACTGTGCTTCTGGGCTGAAGGTGGGCAAACACTGTAAATACCATGTAACACAAATAATAACATACTTGAACAAAGTTGGCACAAGCCCAAGTAAATCACCAGAAAATATTCAGCAGTTTATGTTCTTCAAAAGTATTTGGGTGCTGAATTATAAAGAGAAATATGTACCTAATGTAGCTTCTTGAGAGCATTGTCATGATCATCTCACATGTAATTATTGAAGAAAATGAAAACCAGAAGGAATTAATTAGACATTTTGGACCTTAAAGTAAATTATCCATGGAGGATTTCAGGGCAGATGTTGATGTGGTCATTTTAAACAGTGTGGAAAATGAAAAAAAAAAAAAAGAGTGCAGTAGTTTATGAGTTAACAAAACTTAGGTATACTCAGAGGGGAAAAAAAGAAGATTTAATCTTAGTCATGGAAATAAACAAACCCATACATTTTTATTTACTAAGGCCAGTGCCATTTGAGACTGATTATAAATCATAAGGAATTACCAAACAAAGCCTGGCCAATGGCTATTTTTCATTATTTTTTAGTATGGAGTGTGACTTGCAGCTTCAATATATCCTTGAAATTATAAGCCGGGTTTCTAGAGCATTTGACAATGGAACCAAGTCCAGAGAGATATTTGCTCATCACTCTTACTGCAACAATAGTTACTGAGGCTAAGGTGCTTTAGAAAATAGTTCACATCACTGAACGCAAGGTTGAATTCAGCCTGAAAACATGAGTGGTGAATTTGAAAGCACTACTGGGGAAGATCTTCCAAAGCATATGTGTCAAAAATTTCAAGATTCAAATGCATAAGGAAAAAAGCCAGGGACATGGGAGGGGTTTGCTCTGCTCTGTATCCATCTCTGGGGTCCTTATATTTGTTTGAGCTCTCATCTCTCAGATTTCACCTTTCTTTTTTTTCTTCTTCTTTTTTTTTCTTTGTTTGTTTGTTTGTTTGTTTGGGGGTTTTGTGTGTGTGTGGTTGTGGTGTTTGTTTTTTTTATTTAATTTTTTTGTTTTGTTTTGTTTTGTTTATTTTCATTTGTTGTTTCCTATCATCACTTGTCTGTGCTCTTGTTTTTAGGGAAGAGAAGAAAAGAGCAATGGTGTTACAAAGGTGCATGTTGTTCGTAGGAAGTTGTTTCCCCAGGCTCGTAGTTACTGTAGAAAAAGAGATGACAACCTTCTAAAAAAAACCCAGAAGGGAAAAAGAGGCACAAAGCCTGTCACTTCGTGCTGCAAAATCTCCATCAGACAGCAAACTCACCCTGGGACCAGGAGGACCCAGGACCTCAGCTAGGATAGCTGTCCTGAGAGAAGCAGTCTTGGTGCCCTAGGGGAGCCAGCATGCCCACAGGGACACCACAGGGCACCTCAAAGGCTGGTGGAAATTTACTGATAAATGCAGCCTCAAGGCTTCTGATAAACATTTGCATCCCTCTGTTATATCCCTGTTAGAAATATACTTGGTTTTATGTTTTCCTTAGCAGGGAAGGTATAGTTTTGGGAATGTACATTGAAGTTTTAGCATGTAAAAAAAATTTCTGGCTATAGCATTGTAAAACCTGTCTTTGCCATGTGCAGCCTTCACAGAGAGAGGAACATCATTTTTCTGGGGGTTTATTCTGAGGCCCAAGATTACACAGGTACTCAGGATGGAAATCAACACATCTTTGCGGATTTATCCATTAGAGATGGTGAAACATCACCAAGCACAGCAGTGAACCGAAATCTCAGATATACCACAATAAATGGACTTCTCCCTGAAAACAGGGTACACAGTAGCATGGTTTAAACGTGAGCTTTGTCCTGTATTCTTTGTCCCTATCATGGCATTTCTGCACAAAGCATAGTTTCTTGAGAGTGTAATACTGATTCCTCAGTGTTTAGGGGTAGCTGACTTGAGTTCAGCTTTCCCAGTAACAGGAAAAAAAAAAATCACACTTCACAAAATCACAGATACAGGTGTCACTTTTAGATCCGTGGATTTTCCATAAAATGGCATTGTCTTTGACTGGAGACAATTCAGAGTAATTTCAGTGAAAGCTGATTTTTAAAAAAAAGTGTTTAGCAGACAAATTAGATTGTATTTCCCTTTCAAATAAGGTAAAAAAAACCCTTTCTTTCTTGAACTTTGCTTCACACTGTTTCATGTGATGGTTCACTTGCTTCCTTGTGTTCAAACTGAAACTGTTGACTGTAAGTGTTTGCTGTCAATTTTGACAGGGTGGGAATATCCAGACCATTTCTGAACGTAAGCTCCACAGCTTCTGACAGCTTAAGATTTCTTTCTTGCACAGCACTTTATCCATGAAGCCTGTGAGGGAAGCACGGGGCATGCAAGCAGGTGGGCAACAGAGGTCACTTGAAGTTGAAGACCCAGATAAACAGAGTTTCTTAAGGTACTCAGTGAGCAAAAAGACAAGCCAAAAACGAACATAGAAAGATGAGCTGTTGTGTGACCAGAGATTCAAAGTCAGGGAACAGGTAAGTTTTTGGAGGAGACAGTAATTTCTAACTTGGTTCTTTGTATATAAATGACTAACCTCATCCAGCCTGTCCATGCTTTGTTTTGATCGTCTTCTAAAAAAGTGTTTGAGAAGGGAAGGACAAGAGAAGGGGTATAATTTTTCTTGTCGGAGGTGAGACTGACACAAGGGAGGCTGAAAGTCAGTAATAGCTGAAGCACTTTTCCACTTGTTCTCATCTTGGCTGAAGCCAAATCCTAGCTTGGAATCCTTTCTCTAAAGTTAATATTTTCAAAGGAACTACACTTGAATGTGTGAGATGTCTCAGGTTTTTATTGTGTCTCATTAGTTTTCAACACTTATGTGAAGATCAGTAAAGATCCTGGAGGGACCTCTTATAGTACTGTCAGTAGGAGATGGGAAAATGTAACTGTATAAGCTTTTACATTCTTAGTGTTATTTTGTTTCTTGGCTATCTGCCATTTGATTTTAAGTGGGGATTAAAGGCACTGAAGACACATGCAGCTAAAATATCACAGGTTTTTTATGCTAAATAAAGGTAATTTTTTTCAGCTGGTGTTTATTGCCTGTTCATGGAGTGACACTTTAATTTCTGAGGTGATAATAACCATTCAGTATCAGCATTCCTTGCTGTTTCAGCACATAAAGTTATACTGTGACCAGAGATGGCTGCTGTGCATGCATTTGTGAAGGCTGCTCTGGATTTCTGTTGCATTCGATCTTGTTGCTTCATTTCTAAACAGTCTTTCCTTAAATTACAACAAAGAATGTGGCATTATTGTTCACTTAGTTTCTGGCAACGTACTCTGCTGATGACAGTGCCTACCAGGAGGCCAAAATATCTTCCAAGATAGCTACTGTCTGATGCAGAGAACTATGCAGGATTTTAACTTAGCACTTCACAGATAAACCATGCTGTGATTTTGTGTGAGATGGAAGGCAAAATACTTGTTACAAGTATTCTGGGAAGAACATTCGCATACAGTTAAAGAAAATCATAAAGTAAAGCACAGTGAAATATTTCAGTCAATGGCCCAAAGCAAAACCTAGCTTATGATCTTCTGACTGACTCATTCTGGACTTGGAAAGGTGTGTTTTTCCTTAGGCTGCAGGGAGGTATGTACACTGCATAAAAGTAATGATGTCATACTGGGAGTGCTTTAGTTCTGTAAACTGTCCTCTACAACTGGAAACAACATAGTTTGAAGCTCATGGGAATGGGAGTTGTATTTTAGGTTGTGTGTTAATGTGCAATACTATTTCAAAATGAGGCTAGGAAGAAAAGGTGAATTGAAGAAATATTTATTTACAGACCATAATGCCTTCGAGCTGAAATCTGCCTAGGCTGTGTTGAATAGATCTTTATGGTCTACTAGCCACATGTGTCCAATAAGTCATCCCTGCATATCTAGTCATTTTTCTTAAAAGGATTGACAAATATTCATACGTTAGGGATGATGATTCTTCCTGCTTTTAACTTCTATCTGAAATGAAGCTGAACTGTCATATTTAGAGGAGGTTAACGAGGGATGTTTGATGTATTCTGAAAAGAAGAATATCTCTTTTGGATATTTATAAAACTGAAAAATTTTGTAGATCCTCCAACTGAAACTATTTTAAAAATTTCACTTACTCCCCCCAGCTCCCCCCCAAATTATATCCTTTTCCAACATTGGGGATGCAACAATATTCTGAAATTTAGAACTGCTTGTGAGAGAGAAAGGATTGTTGTAGAACTTGAGCCCATAACCGTAGCAGATTGTTGCATCCTATTTATGTCATGCCTTTAGAGTTACTGTCCAGCTAATTAAAAAATTAGCCACAAGGAGAAATACATACTCTAATAATAGGAGCATAAAAATGTAGAAAGATCAACTGGTCAATTTTATGGACTCAGAATACAAAAGCCCCCAAATACATTTTAAGCAGCTCACTCCAGCAGCAAGATACACTACTGGCATAGCCAGACTTTTTGCTGAGTTCCATAGCTGTCAAAATCACCTCTACTGCCAAAATGCTCAAATATATGACTGGGTCACAGGAGCTGAACAAATTACTTTGTATCAGTTTTGCCATACTACCTCTTCATGTTCATGCTCTTGACTTGCTCTAGTAAATACTACCATATGAGTTGAAATGTCTTCCTCTGAGCTCTGCAGACCCAAGTCCTCCATGTGACCAAGTCTGACTGCATGTGCATGGTATTTGTGTCCTGCTTTAATCCTTCCTGACACTTTGTAAAAAAAAAAAAAAAATCCAGACAGACTTCTTAATATATATTCCTTTGTATCATCCAGCACAGGATGAGCTTGAAAAATATAATTTTTCTTCTAGACTAGTTAGACATACAGAATCTAATTTTATTTCCCTCCTTTTTTTTTTGTCAATTTCCTTTTAAAAATGGGGACTTTGTTGTCATGTAAATAATAATCACCTGGCACAGACAGAAATAAAAGTTAACACCTAGTCAAGGTGAAATAATTTTGCTATTTTTATAGCTATATTTATTTTAGAAGGGTAGAACTTCTTTTCCAGTGATACATTTATGATATTATAATTATTCAGAGGAAAAGAATTTGTACTGCATTATGAAAGAAAGCAATAAGGAGGGGACATGAAGATGAATAGTCTACTTAAGTGAGTAAACGATTTCTGGTGCCAGCCTGACAGTGACATAGAGGACTCGAGTGTCTAGTGCTACCAGGTCCTTCAGACTCCTCAGTAGTTTTATTCAGGGCTTTTGAGGGCTTATGACATTACTGGTCATCATTGCTCTGCTTGGCCAGCAAGCAGAAGACAGAAGAGGAAGTTATTTGAACAACACAAGGTGCTGCTTTCACTGAGTAAGATGAGTTTCGCTGGAAAGGATGAATTTGATTTCTTCAGAAATGATAGTGAGCTGTTATTAAATGACATAATTCTTCCAAAAGGTCTTGTTTTTGATCATGGCACAACAAACATTCTGTCCTCAGAGTCTCTTGCCTTCACTGTTTTCTCTCACTGATAATTCTCTCTCTGCTCCTCTTCTTTTCTACATTCCCAGTCCTTTCAACTCCCTTTAAAGTATGCTTATTACAAGCAGTGCTCTCCCTGGTTTCTTTATCAGACAGGATCCCAGCCACATTAAGGTTACTTTTTGTGAAGGTGGTGTTTACACCCAACTCAATGAGGCGGGAATGAGAGGTCTCCCAGAACAAGTAGGGATGCAGACTTTCAGGTTTTACAAGAAGCATTTCACAGGCAGAGAATATGGACAGAAAAATATGCTGACAGCAGCCCTGGATATGAGAGTCTGTACATGAACAAGAGGAAAATTTCTGTCCTCCATTTCCCTTGTGCACTTTGTTATTTAGAAAAATGAAAACATCAACAGCCAGAAAGTTCAGATAGACTGTATTTGATGCTAATAATGGGACTGGAAACACCGGCATGTATTGCAGTAAAGCTATTTTCATCTTGACCATTCTCATCTACATCCTTTTATTTCTGTAAGAAGTTATTTAAATGTTTGCATATACCTCAGACAAGTAGTCTGTGTTTTGCATTTTTTTGAAGAATGTCAGGAAGTTACATATATCTCCATGAAATTTGCTTAATAAGAATTTTCAGAAGCATTTTTTATGTTTCTGCTGGCAAAGTCAGCTGAAAGACTAATTTTAACAATGTGAAAAGCTGCTTCTATTGTGACAAAAATTATGGCCTAAGGGACAGAGCTACCCCCTCTTGAAATTAATACTCACAAAACCACATTTCTGTCAACAATCTGATGGTAATGCCATGAGAAGTAACTAATGGGAAGGCAGAGCTGTCAGAATAAAAAGTGTTCATCTTCTCTAAACCAAGGAGGCTTTATTTATTCTTCCAAGCAATAGGCACAATTGAGCTGTCTCTCTCAAATCTCTGTCTCCTGTAGATAATATGCTTGGTTTAGTACTAACTCATACTTCAACTTCTGTTTCATGTACTTGGTATTTTTTGGCATCATGTAGACCCTATGCTCTGGGGAATAACAACTTTCTTAATCTATTTTTGTGTTGCATCTGCAATTACAACTAAGCACTATAGTTACCAAATACACAAGAAAATCCCCCACATCATGAATTTTATATGGGCTGAAAAATGAAATCTTGCATATCAATACATGTATTAAGGTATTAGCAGTCTAATCAAAGCATTCTTATTAGTCCCATTCTGTGAAAACCAAGGCTTCAAATTTTCCAATTATTTTAGCTTACTCCCAGTCATAATGCAATTGATGCTAGTACCCACCATTTCCTCATCTCCACCCCTTTCTCCAGAATCATGCTCACCCTTCTGTTGGTCCTCAAGAAGCAAGGGAGAGGGTTCTGGCGATTTGTTAGTGTCCTGGGTTCTGCACTGCAAGAAGTATGGTGCTGCTGAGGATTTCTTCCATCTTACTCTAGGATCAGTGCAGGGCTACTTTTATATGGTTCTTAGCACGTACTACACGTTACTTTTTATATCTAAACATACTATATATAGTATATTTTAATTATCTGTGTTGAATATTTGTTCTTTGTTCCCTTTGTTATCTCTAAAGCTAGTTTTACTGGCCTCCCAAGGGCTTAATGACCAGTAATTGATCATCAGTAATTTGTTTATAGCTCAGGAGTGTCTTGTTTCACCCCATCTCCACACTTCGAGAACCTCTCCTATAATCTTTTACGTGTATAATCCTCTACACCAGTTCTGTTTCAGGTCATACCTGCCTCTATGCAAAGCAGCTACTGCTCCTCTGCTATCCATTACATACAGAAATAGCAAAAGTCTCATAAAAATAGGCATTAAAATACACAAACCTAGAAAGCCAAGCTAAATCTTAATTTAGGTAATACTCATTTGGCAGGTATATAATTTTGGATACAGCTTGCCTAGGTAAAATGAAGGAAAAGGCAATCCAGGATAATATAAAGTCATCCTGATGTGTCCTAGCTCCCAGACTTTGGAGATGTAACACAAAGTTTTTGGGCTCCTACTCAGAGTAGCAATGCCCTGCTTTTCAGGCTGTGCTGCTCTGTCCTGTGGAAGCAGGCAAAGAAATCTTGGCCATGGGGCTCATCAGCCTTATGAGGTGACCCAAAGAGAAGACCCTGGAGGAAGTGGGTTCCTGTGTTCAGGGTTAATTTGTGTTGTCTAAGAACTGAGAGCTGTGGTTCCTCAATACACAGGAAGCTGCAGGCAGTCAAGCCCCATTCAGTGTAAAATCTGCTATGTGGAAAGAAAATAAAAAGGAACTGGCTTCAAAGTAGCCTCATTTTCTTGCTGAAGTCCTACAGATATCTGCAGCTTATCTCTACTGAGGAGCCTGGTCTGACTGATGCACAATAAAAGTGAATACAGATATTATGGAAATGGGGGAAAAGGGGGATTTCTAATCATCTGCTCTATGTGACAGCATTCCTTCCACGCTGGAGCTTTGTGTCCTGGTTTGGCCTCAGGCTGGTTCAGTGCTTGCCCTGGGAGGGAGAAGGTCAAATTCCAGATGGGAAGAAGGAACACTTTCTGATAGACCACAAACAATTCTTCTCTGTCAAAACTACCTTTTCACTGGCTCCTGCCCAGCAGTGTTGCTTGAATCAAACACAAAAGGAAGTAGAGCTAAGTCTATTAGTGGTGCTTTTTAAACTACTCCCAAAAAATCATGCTCCTTCCCAGTGTTTGTGCTGTCTTAAATGCAGCTTCCTTTTCAGAGTTTGGGTGAGAGGAGGGGTGGGCAAGACGGTGCCAGAGGTGTTGTATGGATGTATATTTATGCATCTCCTGGGTGTCTGGATGTGTGTTGCATGTGGGAGCAGACTTCCAAACTTTCCTCATGGAAGTGAAAACCCTGCTCTTTGCTGCAGAGCTGTGGGCTAAGAGCACTCTCAGGGAATCCTCGTGTGGATTTCTTCTCTCCAGATATATATTGTGGCCCTTCCTGCAGCATGCAATAGCACCTTGCAGTAGAACTCTAGCGTAATAAATGACATAAATCATAAAGCATCTACCAGTAAGGAAAGTAACTGTCCCAGTTCAATATTGCAGAGACTCCTGTTAGTTTATTACAACCACTTTACAGTATTTATTCTGTTTGACACTGGGAATAATTCTCAAAAGCTCTCTAAGACAGAAGAAAATAATTAAATGTTGAATTGCTTCTAGCTTGATGGTTAATGTAATCTCACATCGAGAAGAGAGGTTCAATTTAAACAGTTTCTTAAATTCCATCTTGAATTGTTAGAACTGCATATATTTAATAGATTTTTTTTGTTTTAAATAGAAGAATATGCAGTTCCCATGTAGATTTCTACATTCTGTTTCTCATATTAAATAAGCTTTTTCAATAAAATCCAAGGCTATAAAATTACCAGAGAAAAAGGAATTAAATGAGTGTTTAAAATCAAATGCTTCTTTAAAAAAACCACAAAGGGCTTGGTACTCCAATACTTTACTAGTCATATGGTCACTTAACTCATAACTTTCTGTTAGGCACAAAAAAATTACTGGTTTTTCTGGTAGAGTGTAATTTCTATGCTATACTGACAAATCTGTGACTGCTTGAAATTAAATGTTTAATAGCTTTTAGAAAAATCTGATTTATTGTTACATTTTAGTCCCATGATCAGGTGTAAACTTAAATGATGCCTGTATATGTCATGTTGATATAGAATTGTTTTATGTGGACTTGTTGCACAAATGCCACTAAGAAATGATGCTGAAAAATATTTTATCCTACAGATTTTTTTTCTGCCTATTTTAGAAGTAATTGGAAAAAACAAGGGTGGAAAGTTAAATAACCTAAGCAGAAACTATCCAGTTAGAGGAGCAAAGGTTCAATAGGGAGGTGGTTGTAGAATGTGTTTTCATCACAGAAAGTTGTTAACATTAATCATCACAAGAAATATTTATTTGAAGTGTGCTCAAGTGTAGGACATGGAAGAGACATTCCTTTTAAGTGACAGTGATTGAACTGAAGATGAAAAAGCCCATCTTGTTATGTATTATGAAATTAATTTTGCAATGATCCCTTATAAACTGAGAAGTGTATATCTGAATATTGCATTTGGTGCACAAAAGAGCATGTTGGTCATTTTATTATAACTCTGGTGTCTGAAGTCTATTATATGATTTTGTAATTTAGCTATACGTAGCTAGAGATCACAGAATAAAAATCTTCATAATCTACCTAAAAATCTTCCACATTGGTCGTAAAAACATGCTGAACTGGAGTGGGACTATACATGCCGATTACCCTGCAAACTGGGAGAAAGCATGTCAGATTGAGTGGGTCTCACTCTCCCCACAAGCAATGTTCTACTGTGAACAGGCAGTGTCACTGAGGTAACAAAAACAGTGTCTTCAAATGAAAGCATAACATAAATGCAAATATAAATATGAAAGAGGCCATGTGGATGCTCTATGAAATTGGTACATGGTCCTGCAGACCCAGTGAAAAATGTTTTGACAGAGTTTGTAGAGGTATGAGTAATACTTTGGCAGATTTGTAGTAGGAAAACCAAGCTCTGTCAGAAGTGATTATCTGTTAAATACAAAAAATGCATCACACGGCAGAATTTTCTTCATTTACAGAGGTTTTGTGCTTCTAATATGTAATTTCATGTTGTAGAAAACTCTACTATCAAACACTTCCTGGAAAACTCTTTGAAAGAGATCACTTAGAAAAACAGGTTGAAGTACTTTGAAAATAGTGTGAATAGACTGAAAAGACAGTTGAAAGAAGGCAATGTAGAAGTCTGTTATGGTCTAAGTAGTGTAGCACACTGTTATAGGAGCTTGTTCTTTTCCCAGGAACAAAAGCAGACAACCTCAGAGCAATGGAAATATCTAAACCAAGAGCCACTTGTGCCAGTATTCTCCAGGTGCGACAAACACTTGACCTCAATCTAACCAACATCTAAATATAATAAGTATATCTAAATATAATAAGTAAAATGCATAAGTATTTTATAACTATTTCCTAGTTGAAGAAAAGTATTCCTAATAGCCACCTTTTCTTTGCATCATTTATGCAATGTATTATAGGAAGTTCTTAGTCACTGTTTTTAAGTATAACTTAGTGAGATACGTTTTCTCTGGCCTTGTATTGCTCTGGGAGCCTAATGGCTCTCACTGGAATGACAGGTGGCAAGATCTAATGCTCTTAGAAAGGAGTCTTGTGAGATGTGCAATTCAACAATGAACACTTCAGTACCAAGAAACAGTCTAAATGAAAAAATAATTGCCATTTCCCATGACAAATAGAAAGCTAAACCTTTTGGCTCCCAGTGTTTTAATTGTACCTGTTAGTTTAGATGACTATGTGATAGTGTCAGTAGTACTTAAAACTTTGGTATATGTTGGTATTGTTAAAATTACATTAATCAGTAACCTCTTGGTCAAAAATTGCTTTTCATCTTAATCTGTGTCTTTTAATATTCTTAAAACTATTGTGTAAGAATTGTCTTTAATTTTAACTACATGGATCTGATATATTAACATTATTAATGTACTGGATGAGTACTTATCTTTTAATTTTGGCCAAGGATGTAGGTTGTCTAGAGGCTCCCATGAAAGTTCCCATTGACTTCAGCTGTATAATTTGAAAACACTAATTTATGTATCCACTAATCACACTGGTTGGATTTTTTCCCCTGTGAGTAACTCAAAGGTTCCTGGATTTTATTTTTTTTTTTCTCATCATGAGTGTAAGTAGGGCTGTAAGATCTAGCTTTAGGTAACTGTATTATCCCAGCTTTAAAATGACAGGTTAGTATTAATCAGGAGTCAGTATCACACCAACAGAATTTCCTGGGACTCTGTTAGCACTGCAAATAAGAATAAAGGATATATTCTTAAGTCATACAGCTGTGTGAACAACTGAAATCGATTGGAGCCATTATTGAGCTCCCTTGGATCCCTAGTCTCACAGATATTTATGGAAACAATTACTCAACTGGAGTAGAAAAAAAGCATTAAGAGGGATTATGCTGATATTCTAGTTTCACTGTCTAGGGGTGAAACCACATCTCTTATCTACTCAAGAGCAAGAAAACTTGCTCTTCTAGGAAAAAAAAAGGGGTCAATACAGAAAATCTTTTATTGTGTGATGTGTTTAGGTTTAACCAGAGATTTGGCAAGAAAAAACACAATAGAAAGCCTAATGACTAATTCAATTAGAAAAAAAAAGTCTTGTTTTTTATTTCAGGAGGTGGGCCAATTGTTCACTCATTTTTAAATTGTAGATGATTTCTTATTTATTCATGCTATTCCATTATCCCTCCTGGAGCTCTTTACTCAAAGGCCGATGTTCATTCCCCTGTGCCTGGTCCCACAGCCTGCTGTACTGGACACTGCTGCTGAGCTTTCTGTTTACTGCTGAGTGAGGCAGCACTGTTGATAGGTTTGGCCGTGCTTTTGCAAGTGCTGCAAAGATTTGAGAATATGCCACGTCAGAAGATAAAGTCGACATCAAATGAAGACTTTTTAATGCCTCGGTATTACTCTGTGGCTTAAGAGACTCTTATTGCCTACAGCTTAATTGTCCTAATATGAAAGATTTGATTTCTGTTTATTGCACTGTCATAACTGGATATTACTCAAGCTGTCATTATGGATTATCAGCGCTGCTGTCACTAATTAAGGCTGTCTGTGGAGAGCACCCGGCAGGGCTACCCGGGAGCGAAGGCAGGGCTGGCCCCAGGGCCGTGCTGGGGAGCAGGGACGCGGCGTGCGGGCTGGATGCGCGCCGGAGCACGGCGGCACCGTGGCTGCTCTGCCGGCGTGGGCCGCCTTTGATTTCTCCCCCCGCCTGCACGCAGAGAGGCAGGGCCACACCAGTGTCTTTCCTCCGCAGAGGAACCGTGTGCAGGGGAGGCACAACCTCCAGGACGCAGGTAGCCCTAAGGGGATGGCAACGGGATATTTAATCATACATATAATGACTGTATAATTGGAGATCTCCTGCATCTCTGTGTCCTGCTGGATGCTGTTGCATTCAGCAGTACTTTGCCAAATCCCTTTGTAAACTTTTCAATATCTTCATCTCCACCTGGATTTGGATTTGTGTTTGCAATTCTCTATTTAAGGGAGCTGCTACAGTACCTTATTTTCTAATGTGTGGGAAATTTGACTTCTATTTCTAGCCTGGGCAGGCCAGAGTGGTTTCTAATACTTAAACAGTTAACAGTAATTAAGATATAAAAGTCGTAGTTCCTGTATGTGAGAAGAAACATCAAAACAGAAGAGAGTAATAAAGGACATGTGTGAAACTGTTTTCTTTTGAGAAGAAAAATATGGATACCTCTGCTGTGATTGATATCAAAGCATAATACATAAATATCTGTTGTTCTAAAAGCTGACAACCTTGCCTGGACTGATGAATGTTCAATTTCTGTAGAGATAGTATAATAACATATCAGAAACATCCTTTAAAATAATAATGTCTGACTCATTTTGAATGATCTGAAAGCGTTAAAGAGAGAACAAATGAGTATTGAAAACCCTACAATGTTTCTGTATTTGACAGTTATAAATATTTTTTAAAGATCTCAACTAGTTGCTTGCCTGACAATTCAATTATTCAACCTTGAGCTGGAGAACATCATAACAAAATTTGTCTCTGGACTGACATTGTAGTAAATTTGAAATAAAAGATGTCTTTGGAATGAACTAAGAATCTGCTTGTTAATTTTATTTATGTGATATCAAAGGAAAAACCAGCCAATTCACTTACTCCTGTGATATCTCTTTCAGCAGTCTAGCACACTAAAATGTAGGATTTTTATCCTTCCGTCGTAAGAACTGCCTTTTTCCTGACTGCACAGTAGTTCTTTGCATGAGATTTGTACTGCACAATAAAAAAAAGTATATTAGCCCTTAAAAAAACAGGAACCCTAAGGAGGACCTGGATGTAGCTGCTGGAGGCAAAGTGGTTCCTGTGGTGGTGTGGGGCCTGAACTGGTGCTGATGCATGGCTGCAGTACTGTGGATGTGATCAGTGCAGTGCCAGTGCCAGCGTTCCCCCCGCAGACAAATGCCCCTTGTCTGTTCATGGGGCAGTGAAACCCGGT
This sequence comes from Bombycilla garrulus, assembly GCA_013400315.1. Taxonomy (NCBI): domain Eukaryota; kingdom Metazoa; phylum Chordata; class Aves; order Passeriformes; family Bombycillidae; genus Bombycilla; species Bombycilla garrulus. Next base: position 111,449 of record VXBU01017033.1, on the reverse strand, counting down.
GTTTCTGAAGTCCTTCACTCTCCACTAATAGCATATGAGCCAGAAATAGCGCTGATCATACACCTTGGAAGACCTTCACAGTGACTGAGACAAATTTGGTGACAGTATAATATGTAGCCATCACTCTGGGATCTCCATTAGTTTTTGTAGCAGGGAGTAGTGCGCAATCCTTAGTGATGGCAATCCCTTGCTCTGGGCCTTGGTAGTCCACCTCTGTTCTCCAGGTTCCTGAGGATAAAACAAATCAAAGTGCTCACTTTGAAATGCTTACCCTTCTGTGCTTTTTACTGTAAGCATGGGAGGAGCATTGGCACCAGGGTGCAAAATTGTAATTGAAATATTTTAAATTCCTAAAAATATTTAAATTCTGGTCTTAAGCTCACAGAAATGAATGGCTTCCTCCAATTCCTTCACTTGCATTTATGTGGGATGAGAAAAGAGGAAAAAAAGGTAAAAAAATTTGTTTTTGAAGATATGCAGGACTTTTAAGGGAAAAGCCATTAGTCATTGGGGAGAAAATAAAAACCTCAGATGTTAATTGACTCTTGATCAGTGCTCAGACTTAGACTTGAAGACTAAAAGAGGAAGAAGTCACAACAATATGGATCATTGTGAAAGGGAAATACAGAAGAGAGCAGTTATAGGGAGGTAATTAGCTGGTGACTGCAAGGAAGAGAGGACACATTTGAAGCTCAGTGCCCTTTGTGTGCTGTTTGTAGAAGAGCTTGGTTTACTAGAGGCAGCCTCTGCTCTTTGCAGGGGAGCAGGTATGGACAAGTTTCCAAGGCAGAAAAGTGTCTGGAGAAAACAAACAATTATAGACAAAAAGAGTATTTTCTAGAAAGTTCTGTCTTTTGACTTTGTATGCAAACACTCAGATCTCATATCTGACACTCATAACCCAAAGCTTCTCTTTCTTTCTGGGTCTCACCCATGGGTCAATGTTGCAGAGTGACCTGGCACATTACAGGGGGAATACCTAATGAGTTTAGCTGCTCCTGGCGTGAGCATGGCAACATTTCTTTGGCACTTTTGCACTAGTTTCTGTTTCGTGGTATTACTGTTTCACTCATATCACTCTCTGCAAAGAAGATTTGTTATTTGTATGGATATAACTCTTATGGATGGCATTCCGCGGGCAAAGATGAAAGGATTACAGTGCAGATGAGATAGAAGAAAGGAATAAAATGTGTGTTTTGAGAAAAATGCCATAGTTCAGTGCAAGACATTTTCTGGGACTATTCTACTTGTACTGATAATTATATTTCTTGTATGTATAGCAACAGACAGTACAAAGATAAGGTTAAACAGCCCTCTTCTTGAGAAGTTGGACTTTAACATTCTACCATATCAGCAATAAATGCAGAAGCCAAAGACTGTATTTATATTGATTCCTGCCTGACTACTGGTGAGAGAGCTGCCAACGGTTAACTTCACACACGCTATCAGCTCTGATAAAGACTGAGGATGAGGAGTGTGGTAAGCAGAAGATGAGGAATGAGCCAAAGAAAATGCTCATGTCTGCACAGATGATGTTGTGATGAGCGTGTAGGTCTTAGTTCAGCTCGTTAGCACAGGTGAACTTTGTGAGCGCGGTGCTCGGACGTGAGGCAGGGCAGGCGAGGCGGGCTGGACACCTCTCGATGCTGCCACTGTCCGGCCTGCAGCAGGTGAGTGCCAGTGCTGCAGGGCAAAGCTTCAGTGCAGCCACTTCAGAAAAATTCATAGGTACCAATGGCCAATTCATAGGTACCTTCTGGCTTTCTGAGGCATGGAAGACCTTGCATGTAATCAGTACTGTACAGCAGGGCTCTCCTGTGAAAGGCAGCAGGAGAGCTCAGGTCAGGACAAGCAGCAGGGAATAAGAGGTCACAAGCCTGGGAGTCTCTGGGCTGTTTTCCCATTGGACCACTGTGCTTACAACTGTCTTTGGTGATGGTTAATGTGAATGATGTGCACAGGAAGATGAATCACAAAGAATAAAAGACTTGCACATTAGCTGGACAGAGAGTTTTGTGGAAGCAGTCTGGGTTTCTCCCTAGCCTCCTTATTTTGTGAATGCTAATTATTCTTTATAAATCATTTGCTGCACCACATAAAGGCAAGGGTAATTGTTTTTCTTCCTTCAACTGATTGCTCACCATTATAGCAAAAAAGCGTGGGATTGCTTAGAAGGAAATCCGGTCCCACTAATTCTTTTCCTGATTGTGTTAGTACGTTCTTTATTTAGGCTTTTGTCCGAAACACAGTTTTATTACTTTAAATATTACTACACCCTCTCACTATTAGTCTTTTATGATATTATCTTTGTTTTGATGATGGTTGTCATTATATATCAATTTGAAGAGATCCTCAAGGAACATCATATTCAGGTTGTTTTTTCTCATCACAGTGGGCAGCTGCTTTTCTTTACTGTTTTCTGGTAAGGTGCCCATTTCTTTCAGCCACAAGGGTGTATTTTTGCTGGTGCAGATAATGAGTGCAAGATTAACTCACAAGGCAGGCACTTGCTGAGAAGCTTAGCATTAGCTCATGGAATAGGAAACCTAACACTGTAACTGCCTATCCTGTAAAAGCTGAAATTAAATGAGCTTCCATTGTTATGGGAGCAAAAGGGCCATGAATTGTCTTGAGAAGTATACATTCACATTCTAATAAATTTATCATGTTTATAATAAATAAATCATGTTTCATATGCATATGAAGAATATATTTCATAAATAAAAATAAAAGTAAAAATAGAAATAGAAATAGAAATAGAAATAGAAATAGAAATAGAAATAGAAATAGAAACATAAATATATACCATAACCTTCTCAAATTTTACTGAAAATTTTGAGGTATCAGCACATGTGACTTACCAGTGTTCTCAGAAAAAGCAGCTGATTATCAGGAAAAAAGGCAAAATGAGCAGTCTTGTGCCTAGTTTTCAGAAAATTCCACCTCCACAATGGGAGCCAAGCATCTGATAATCTCTAAAGAAAGCAAATCAGTTAACCTGAAAAAAAAGATTAAGGGCTGAACTTTTTAGAGCAGATAGCCTCAACCTACAATATTTTTTGCAGCAGATTTCCGGAGTTTTTAGAAATAGTTATGAATAAGAATATTTATAATATGAATAAGTATATTTATTATATGAGTTGAGATAAAATTATTATTTCTATTATTCTCTAAAGCATCTGGTTCTGCATTTATAAGAGACTGGAAGTTTCAGAGCCTGGAAAAAGGAAGATCTGTTGTGTCATCAGATTTGGTGCTGTTTTTATCTTGTTCTTTCTCTTTAGAGAAAGAAAACAGCAAAACGGAGGTTTTAAATTATCCTCACTAGCCAAAGTTAGCTGGGAGCTGGCTCAGTGCCACAAGTGCATATGCCCACAGAGGAATCCAAACTGGGGTATGGATGCTAAGGCAAAGTCTACCTCACCTTCTGAGACTGCGGCAGTCAAGGGCTGAGAAAGGGCAGCTTCAGGTAAACCCAAATCAGAGCCCATCTCCCCCTACTCCTCTGGGCTGCAAGCTGTGATGCTACAGTCATTGATTTCCACTAACACAATTCTCTGCTGGGAGAGATCAATGTGTCTCAGAGAGGTTGAGCCACACCTGCAGGTAGTAGTTCAATTTCCAGCTGCCATGGCATATTGGTCAGGATGTCCACTATGGCATGGGCAGAGAGTCTCGGTGCACCTATGGTGGCCTTGCAACCACTGTAGTTCCCAGGACAGGGGAGATGAGTGCTTAGTGCTCCAAGAACTTTGAGTGCAGCACAAAGTGCACTGGAAATGACTGGTTGTTGTTTAGAGATATGACTGGCATCAGACTAACTCCTGCTTCCAAAACATCTTATGAATTTTACATTGGAGGAATTGTTGGATAATGCACACAGATGCTTGTTGGGAGCTTGGTGAAAAACATCAGTGCCCCGTGTAGCACTGTCCAAGTGAAAGCAGATGTGGTTAGCTTGATATTTTTCTGAGTTTTTGTTGGTTCTTCCCATCTCACGTATTTGTGTCAACTGAAGTCATGCTGACCTGCTTTCTTGTGGCTTAAATGCTTATGTAAGACAGATGCTAAGGCTGTAAGATAATTACAATACTAATTACTACTTTTTACATATATTTCTAGTGATTAGGACTGTTTCCAGAATGCCTTTGATGCTATTTTGCAAAGGCACTAAGCTGAGATTTTATTTTTCATATTATTTTTCAATGCTGACATTTACTTGTTCTGTTCTTTTAGATGTAGAAATATAACAGCAGAAAGTAAAGAAAATTCAGCCATAGGTTTTCCATGTAATAGGAGGCACAAAATAAACCAACCAATAGATTTTTGCTACAGGGAAAAGATATTTCTGTTTTCCTCAGTAGTTCTGCTATGCAATACCCTTATTTAATTTATTCTTCTTGTATCCTTAAAAATGGGACAAGAATCACCTAAAGGTAAAAGCTGAGAGTCATTACTAAACATAACCATGTATCTCTTGCCAGTTCCAGCTAAAACTTCCTCATCAGCAGTTCTTTCACATCATTGTTACTTTTGCTCTCTTTATTAAGGAGAGACTTTGCACACATGAACTGTACTTGTCTACTTGTCAGTCCACTCAAGGACTGACACTGGTTCAGCTGGGAGGCAAGACAGCTTCAGGGGAGACAAACTGCCCCAGACCAGACAAGGAAGTTATGAAAACACTTCACGGAGGTGTGTGCTGGTGAGGGTATGGGACAGTGTAAATTGAACAACTGTGATCCAGACTGGACACAGTGAGAAGCTTGTTCTCCATGGGGACAGTGGAGCTATGGAAGAGTTGGAGAATATAAGTGGTGCTATCTCTGTCCTTGCAGGTTTTCAAGACTTTACTAGACAATGTTCCAAGAAAGTTCTTCTGGTCTCATCTTAATCCTTCCTTGAGCAGGAAGGTGGATCAGAGACTTTCTGGGGCTGGTTCCACCCTAAATTATCTCTGAGAAGTACTTGATTCCTGTTCAGAGCTCAGTTATTTCATGGAACTCAGAAAAGTATTGGGAAATCAAAGGGTCAAGGCAGATGGGGAGCATGTGGTGAATTCAAGGCTGGCTGTTTGTTTTAAAATTTTTCTTTCAAAACGGACTTGACTCATCTTACTGCTTTGAACAGCATTGATCCTTACAGTGTTTATTCCTCTGTAGGACTTCATAGGCAGATGAATATGGAGCGCCAGATGCAGCACAGTTTCTAGTGGAGCTGGGTAGAAAAGCAACAGATCGTCCATTGCTTTTCCATTTCTTTCATAAATAAGCAATGGGTTTTTGAATGCTTAACTTTGTTCCTAATGAGTCTCATGTGACAGCATTTCCTGTCCTTTACTAATAGTGCTGAAACCCACGGCCTAATTGCAACCAAATCTGTTGGAGCATCGTAGTGAAAGGCTATCTTTAAAGGCCTCCATCCCACTATTCCTCTTGTGATTTTGCTTTGTTCTGGGGACGAGGATGAGTGGGAGCCTCAGTGACATGCTGCCTCTAGATGGCATGGTGATACTATAAAATGTGCAAGATATTTTTTTATACATATGAAGCAGTCATTAAACTATTGTCATGGTAAGGACATATTCCAAGGACTAACTGCCAGGACCCCTACCTGATGATACTGATTCCTAGCATGCCTGGAGTGGTCATGATGCTAAATTTAAAGAGCCAAAAGAAAATACCTGGAAGTGTAGCATAGACACATTTTCAAATATTACTTATTCATTAATTTCTCAAGTGCCAAGAGGGAATAATCTCATAATTTATGAAAGCATCAGTTCATGATTCAGTTCTTGTAGCAGTCGTGTTTGTGTTGCAAGAATGCAAAATAAGGCTGTTTTTGCTAACTTCTGACACCATTTTCATTCTCTAGATCAAGTTGTGTTTGAAGAAAAATAAAATGTAATAATATCTGTTCATACTGGTCATATAGATTCTAGAAAGTCTGCAAATAAACATTAGTGGCTCACAGAAAATTATTTACACTTCCCTAAGAGTATGAAACTCCTTACAAACTTCAGTAGGAGCTGTGCACAGATGTTTGAATGCATTCCTAAATTTTGCTTGAGGGCATGAAAGAAGTCCAAATGATAATTTTAAAGATAAAAAAAAATAAAAATCAGTGGCTTTGTGTTTTGTAGTTTTGTTGTTGTTTTTGGGTTGTTTTTGGTTGTTTTTGGTTTTTTCTATTGAGTAATTTTTCTGGATGGTGCTTTCTCTAAGCTCATCAGTTCATAGCTGTCAAAGAATGCCTCAAATGCCAAATCTCAAGTAGTCTTCACTTTTGAACCATCACTGAAATGAGTTCCATAATAAGAAGAATTTGCAGTAGCTCAGGAGATCCCCTGTGGTTTTCTGCTCTGAAAACCAACAAAAACAGGACTGAGATAGGTAGATAAAGTATATTATTTGACAGAGAAAACCCCGTGGTAGTGAGAAATTGCTTAAGGAAGCATCTGTAGAAATGAAAAGTAATTATATATTGCAGAAGAAGAAATAGTTCCAAAAATAACTTTCTGCTCTGCAGTCTCCTGTGACACTAGACAGCCTCTTTGGGTCCTGTCATGTTTTGCAGAAGCCACTCTACATCTGCTCCAGCATTTAGATTGGCACTTTTAAAACCAGATCTGCCAGGCTGGAAATGGGATGCCTGGTTTTGCAGACAACTCAGTTCCTGTATCTCAGGAGGCACTGCTCTTTATGTCATAAGATGACTTTGAGGAAGAGAAGCAATTCCCAGAAATGCTTAAAACTGTGGTGCACTGACTCTGAAAATGAGCTTATAACTTCCCTCTTCTGTAGTAGTTACAAATCTTTGTCTGCTTTGTAAGAAAGGTGATGAGAAAATCCCTGTGGCTTGTGCACCACAGTTTGCATAATTCCCTTAGTACATTACCCAGTAAGCAAATATTTAGGTGCAGATCAAATTGGGAAAGTTATGAAATTCTAGATTGAAGGTTTTCTTTGCAAAATAAATTCAGCTACCTCGGATTTTGCATGCAGCATGTTACTGCCTTGAACCACATGCTCCTTTCTCCAACGGGAGCCTTTGTTCATTCCATGTACAGATAACTATGGGATATGTCTTTCAGCTTTCTGAAATTGGGTTTTTAATGCCCAACCAAATAAGTAACAAAACCAAAAACCCCCACCAAACTGAATACACAGAAATTCAGTCATACAATATGCGCGGACTTATTCCTACGGTCTGCCAACATGAATGCATCCTCATTTGTCTTCTAGCTATTGTAAAATCCATTAATATTCTGAGTGCCTCAGCGATGGCAGACCCTCGCAAGGCATAATCATGTGAGGCAGCTCCCAGTCGCTTGCTCAGCTCACACTTATGTGATGGATTTCAGATGACTGGCCCTTAGGATAGGTCCATATGGTGTGGTATGACACAGTTTCTGTTTTTTCCAGCCTGGCTGAGAAAAACAGTACAGAAGAAGAATTTTAAGAAAGAAATTCAAAACAAGTGCTTCCAGTTTGGGGTTTCAGAGGAGCATTCTGTGCTGCATGTCCTGCTCTGACCCGTCCTCTCATCACTGCAGGACCCTGCCCTGGTCCATATCACCACTCTGCCTCCAACCTATTTGCTGACATCCCACCTGGCCTCCAGTCCCCTGCTTCCAGAACTTCTCTGTTTTGTTTGCTCTCTCTCAAAACCCAGCTATTTCTTCCACTCTGCTAATAGACTACCTTTTATTTTCTTTCCCCTGACACTTTCTGTGTCTTCCCTATTCCCGAATAGATTTCTCTGTGCTGTGAGTTCTTGGTTACCTCTTCTCTGAAGCACATGGACGGTATTTCAGGGGCCACAGAGAGCAGTCCTTAACACCCTTAGTCCTTGGTGCTCCCTTTCCCACATGAATCCCTCCTGAGACTGTCTCCACTCTTTACCCAGGACCTTCATAATTTTATGTCAAATAAGATTTGCTTTGAAGGCTTGCAGTTTTGGTTGACCTTCCAGTTCTCACAGGAACAATGGCATTTCCAACACCTCAGTAGATCCTGTCATGCTAATTTTCAAAACTTTATTTCAGATCTTAACAACAAAACAGATGAGAATAGTGTATGATACAAGTGTTATATATTTTCCTCATGCTCATGGAACTGTGGGAATACTCCTGTGGTCAGATCTGTGAACCTGAAGGTTTAATTGCCTTATCATGCCTAATCATGCCTGTTACTCAGTACTAGTTGATGGTGCAAGCTTTGGTTGCTGCAGTGGTAATGGAAACATGTTGACTAGGTGATTTCTCAGACCACTTGAAGCCAATTGCACTCACCTCACTGGTAATATCCTTGTTCAAACATTTGATCTGAGATTTTAATTAAGACAGGTGTCAGAAAACCTCTGACTCAATAGCAAAATTATAAGCAACTGAATATGGAGCTTGATAAAAGACATTAATTGCAGGCATTGCTCACACCTCAGCTTATATTTTGCATCCCTAACCTCCCTGTGCAGCTTCACTGGATATATTGTTCAGTATTTGGTGCTTACAACAACCGTGTGGTGTGAGTTGTGAAAGGCTGTTCTGCTGGGCTGCAATCATAGTAGAGATTTCTATAGTGCTCTCTATGAAGGTTTATGTATGTATAGAGTTTGTTGCAATTTGAAAGCACTTTAGGTCCTTGAGACTGGGCAAAGCTCAGTAAAGGATGTCAAAATTCAGGTTTTGTAATAGCACTTAAGAAATGGCAAATCGTTTGTACTGTTTAGCTAATACATCCTGTTCTGCTGCTGCTGAGAGTGTAAAAAGTTGCAAAAAATCCAAAAAACCAAAAAACCCACAAACAAACAAAAACCCCCAACAGTGTTCCCTACTAAGAATAACACAGATTGAAGCAGTGATTTTCTTGTTCTGGGAGACAAACTGTAGCATGTTGTCAACAGTAATATTGGCCTGCATGGTACTCTAAGCAGATTCAGCAATAATATTAGGAAGGGCAGAAAAGTGCATGGAAGAGAAATGTGACTGTTTTTTCCTTCTCCCTTACTTCTGAGGGAATATAATGGGATTCCCTTTACATTTGTGGGAATATAGATGTTGGTTTAGCTTTCTGAAATAGCTGCAAACTGATGCCTAAAAACCACTGCTGTATGTATTTTTCCCTGATTTACATTTTAAAAATCTTGTTTATTCTTAAAGTCTCACATGACTTGAAAAATTTCATATTTAATAAGATGGGATTGCAACTGCTACTGTCTTATGAATGCATGGATTTATGCAGCTTCCAGAGGGGAAGCTCATTGCACCAGAGACAGTGTGGAGCTGGGGGTAGCTGTCTATCTGCCCATCACACTCCAGGCTTGAAGTTGGGAATTTCTTCTCATGGAAAAATTTCTTCATTATCCAGTCTCAGAGAATTATAAGGTACTAGACTGTGATATCTAATACCACTAGACTACATTTTTTCAGGCATGAGAAAAAATTATAGGCCCTGGAATGGATTCCAACTCCTATTCACAAAAATTATTTAAAATAAATTATTTGCTTCAACATGAATTTCCACTAGTGTAAATTAGGTCTGACTCCAGCTATATTTCTTTTGAGCAGAGTCTGCAGATTGCAAGAGCCTGAAAATGATGATATCTCTCTGTGCTGAGGCTGGTTTTTTGTGATGATGTCCCTGTAATTTTCTTTAGTTGAGGGGCATCTGTTATCTCCTCAGCGCATTAGTGATTCTTGTAGCAATGTTTAAATCAAGGGAAATTTGAGTGGACAATGTGCTTTGAGTACATCCACCAATTCCTTGATTCCTTAAAAAAGTCCTATATCCTCATCCATATTTATTACTTTATTATAGGGTCAAGGAAGGTCTTTATTATGGCAAACGTAAACCTCTTTTCTTCATAAAATTTTCATTTCACATTTCTTATTTTCATTAGAAAAAAGAGAAACAAAAGGGACACATGATATTTTTCCTCACTAATTCACTCACTCAATCCCTAAGGCAGCTATTTCACTCCATTTGGACAGCACCCCCATACTGATCTTTCAAACAAGCTTGCACCAATATCATAATCTTAGTGCTCTCTCTTCCTCCCCTTCTGCTAGAAATGTCTGAACAGACTAGGGGCTTGTCAATTTGGATCTGGATTTTATACGTTATTTTAATTTTGCTCCACTAGAGGTCAAGGCGTTAACTGGATGCTCCACAATATCAGCTCCATGAAATGTCAAAAAATTTACTACAGCCGATGGGAGCTGTGAAGTCTGTTTGCATTCTGTCTGTGCAGATTTCTCTAGTCCTCACAGTCTTACTCCAAACTGACTGCTGTTCTGCAGAACAGCCTGGTAATGTCCACACCCCTTTTTGCCACTTTTTCCACTTGGGGGGTTGAGTTAATTACTTAACCTGCCTGGGGTTCAGCATCCTCTGCCAACATGCTGTTCATATCAATACCATGTTCACAGAGAAAATCACCACTCTCATTATTTATTATTAATATTTAATTAAAAAAAAATCTGATATACTCAGTAATAACTTGAGAACTCTGAGGTTTTTGATGAATGATAAGCAAGAGTGGTAAAAACTGAAATTAGAAAAGTTGAAAAATGTACAGCTTTAAAACCAGCTTTTGATTTTTTTTTTTCCTGTGGTAATACAATTGCATTACTCTTGCCCCTGTAGTGTTAATTGTTGTCTAGGACTTTAAATTTCTGTCATTAGGAAAATTCAGGAGGCAACATACTTGTGCATTTATGAGAAATATAAAAAGAAGGGATCCAACTGTGAGTGCATCTCCCACTGAGCCAAAATTGACTGTGTTCTCTCTTTTCAAATTGGTCTTTTTGCAACATCAAGTAAAAGTGGCAAAGGAAATGAAAGTAGCTATATTTAATACAGTCTTCATCGAAATCCAAAGAACAAAAACTCTTCTTTCTTAAATTAATTCAGGACAGATAAATAATGCTAACAGAGCAATTAACACAAACAAACCAACTTGCAATTTAGCTACTCTGTAGCACACTCAGTGTCAGTGTTAATTAATTGGGACAAAACTGCATCTTTGTCTCAGGACAGTAGATCTTAGAGTTCTCATATTTTTTAAAATTCTGTCCCTGCCCAATAATTACAGGATTCTCTATGTCAGCAGGCCAATGGACGGCAGGATAGTAAAGGGACTTCAAATAATGTGCTGAAAATTGCATAGCTGCAAAATATAAAACATCATTTGGATGGAAAATAGTAAAAGCTGGTGAGGAGAAAGCTGAGGCTCTCATGAATTTTGTTTTGAAGTAAAAATTTTGTGTTAGAGCATGGAACATATTGATTGATCAAGCTGAACCTTTTGTTCTCATAGAGGCTGGAGTTTCCTGCAGTGAGTACACACACACACAGGGACATCACTGGTTTTCCATTTATTGGAAAAATTAATCTACAGGAATTAACATATTTCACACTGTTTGACAAAGAGAAATAAGTGGTTACAAAGTTCTTTCCTAAAAGAGAACTGATCTGGGGACTAACATCAGTTCTGGATGGACGGCTATTAAAAAATGCGGAGAATTGTCACAATGTGAGTTCTTGTTGCTTGATTAAAAATTATTGAAGAAATTACTTGTGATTGAAGTAACCCCTTGAACTTTCCACAATATATTTCTGTAATTCTTCTTGTGCTACTCCCTCTCTCCCTTCCCTTGCCTTACACTAAGGAAGGAAAGTAAAATAGAAACTATGTGGTGAGAGTAGGATGCAAAAGAACCTGAAACAGGGAGAAAAAGTAGAGTTAGCAATAGTATTAATTGACTTACATTTTCAGTAGGTGGATTGAGTAACTTTACAGTTTAACTCAAATATCATGCACTCTGAAGTGCTGCTTATCCCTAATTGGCCACAAAATAAGTAGCCACACATTTAAGCAATTTGGCAGCTGTACACTGTTGCAAAAAACAAAGATCTTAAAAAAACAAACCCAAAACAATTAGAGATAAAAGACAAATTCAACATAAAAGGGCTTTTTTCAGCTGGCATATGCCATTCAAGCAATGAAAACTCATCAACCCACCTTAACATGTATTCTGACTTGCCCAGTCCTTTCTAAAATATAACAGTTAAAATCTGGCTCTGTGTGCAGCACTGGGAATAGCAAGGGAAGAAGCTGATGTGCCATTTAAAAGGTTTCATACATAACTTCAGATCTTGCATTTGATCCATCTCTGCAGAAGGTTCACAGCATCATAGTCCTGTAATATCTGATGTAACATTTGATTCCTTGTAAAGCTGAAATCATGAGCTTGTGATAAGTCCTGTGGTAACCAATTACTGTGCATCACTTCACCATTGTAGATTACATGAAATTAAATGGCTAGTTGTCACCTAGAAATGTTGTACAGTTGTCATCCTAGATGGGATATACGAGGGTTGTGGATTTGATTGGGTCACAGCAGATTTAACCCTGTATTTGTTTACAGGTCCTTCTCAAACAAATCTTGATTTTATTTCTGACCATCTGTTTACCAGGTAGTTTGAACAGTGTTTCAGTTCTTAAGCTATACATGACTACTTGTTTCAGCTATTTTCTTTTTGCTAATCATAGCATCTATATGCTCACCTAAGTAACACACAAAAATAGATCTATTTTCTTTCTCCAGTTGGAAAGTTTATTTACTGTACAGTGAGCTCCAGTAGATGATAAAGGTTGAAAAAAGGTCTTCAAATACAAAAAAAAAAAAAAAAATTATGAATGCTATGATTAAAAACTGTAAAGATACAGAATGGTGAGCCTTGTGGATTAAATTTTGATCCTCATTTAAATAATTCTATATCCCTTTGTGCCAGCTGGCTGTAGGAAATGGTTCATCCTGATCAATTTTAGCACTTTGTGTTCTACCTTTCTGACTTCATCCACAGTTCAAAGTAAGCTCTTTATTTTAAATCAGTTTCAGTAGATTTCTACCTACCAAGCCTTAGGACTGAAAAGCTATGCTAAATTTACTATGGTGTCTTTGCTTTCTTTGTTTTATATTTCACATAGGTGATTTCCTGGTTGCATAAAGACTCTCCTCAAATATACTGGTCACACTTTCATTGTCTTTTCCCTGGAATATATATGAAGAAGTGTTGTTTTGTTGTTTTTTTCTGCAGCTGTGTGGCTTCCCTTGCTGTGCTTCCTTCTGTTCTTTTTCTTTCTGCTGCATTCATTCTTCCTTGCCTAATATCACCCATTTCAAAGCTGGACAGTTAAAGGAATGGTATTTCCAATATCTGGAATCTATTGATAAGATCCAACTCATCACCCCAGAAAATCATATTGACTAACCTTTTGTGTTTAGGTGATAGGAGAGAGTAGGAACGATGGTTGCAGTCTGTCTCTCTCTTTTACTGCTCGGTCAGTTCAGATCAGTGCCTGCTCTGTGCCTAAGCAGTAGCAAGCTCATCTGTCTGTCTACAGCAGAAACACTCAGAAACCTGGATTCCCCTGTGTGGAGGAGCATTAAATCTTGCTGCAGAAGGACTATAAGATGGTAGTGAATTTTGTGTGCTCTATTGGTATCTGATAGAAGCTGCTGTGGTTGCCAAAACAATTTGGGAATTGTTATCTAATTAGACTTTGCTGTAGCCTTTTCCATCCATGAGCGAGTAATGTGTGGGTCTGTTGTCACCAGCTGACTCTTGGGCTGTGTTACTCAGAGAAATCCTCATACTTCCTTCCCTTTTGAAAAAGCCTTCTGTTAGGAAAGTCATGAGCATCCCAAACCACTGGCAAGCCGGGCCAGAAAGCTTCAGTGAGAAGGGGCTGGGAGATGAGTGCTGCTGAAGGAAAGGTGATGGTTAGCTTGGCTCAGCAGGACTCTGTGGACACAGGAGTGTGTGGATTTGGAGCTCCTGCACCAGGGGCAGCTAGAGAAACACACAGACCTTGAGAGAAAATATTCCTTGCTGGCACATGTACTTTTTTTTTGGACACTTGGATTTTATTAAGTGATTTACCACCTAAAGAGCAAACAACATGTAGGGATTAGGGACCATATGTTCAGTGCACTGATCCACCACGCAGTTAGTACAGCAGCCCTTCCCTAGGCAGGAAGAAAGAAGAATATGGTATTTACAAACTGCAGTTGTAGAGACTGCTGGGAACCTTACAAAATCTACGCTTTTGCTATGAAGGTGATGTAATCCCTTTTGTCTGGTGACTTCATAAGCACCAGATTAATACTTTATTCTGCACCCAAACTTCCCAAGAGAGAGCAAATTACAATAAAAATCAGTATTATAAGGATAAGATGCTAATGCTATGTCTTCATAGAATAATTAAGTTGGAAGGGATCTCTAGAGGCTTTCTAGTCCAAGTTCCTGCTTAAAGTTAGATCAGGCTGCAGGTGGATTTGTACAACTGATTTTCAAATAGCTTCAAAGATGGAGATTTACTGTTCTTCCATTAATAACTGCAAGAGTATGTCTTTGTGTGGATCATGAGAAAAATTAATTTTCTGCAAACGTCTGTCTATAAATCAACTAATAAATGTTAAGATTAGACTATTTTCACCCAAACTCTTTGAATTAATAAATATATTTGTGAAACAAATGAAAACAAGTTGCTCAGAAAATTGTATAACACCAAAGTTTGAACCGTGTGAAGGCTGAAGACTCTTTTGGTGCTACAGGTATGACAGAGAATCAAAATCATAAAGCAGACCCAGGACAGGAAGGCAGAATCAGTTCTGAGATTGAGACTGCAAATATTCAGTACATCTATCAAACCACTCAACCCCGGGCAGTGACATGTGAGAACTAAATTGTGTTGATTTGCTTTGGTAGGGTTTTCATGCACCCTCTGCTCAGAGGACAGTAGCAACAATATTGCCTCATAAAATGTATCATAAGAACCATTGCCAGTATTGCAGAAAAGTTTAGAGAACTGTCAGCATGAAAAGAAATGTGATATTTATTAATTTCAAGCTGGGTAAGGATATGGAGCCAGCATCTGAGATATTACTTTTGAAAGAAAATCCACAAAGAGTAGAGGGTGAGGAGGTAAAATTCATGTTTGCTGAGGTGACCTAACCTCCAATAAGAAATATATGGACTAAATTTACCAGCAAATAAGCTCAAGCAGATGCAATTTTTCCTACTATCAGGAAATAAAAGGCCCGTTATTAGTTTAAGAATATACAAAATCCTTCCTTTTATTTGAGGGTGTGTTCACAGGAAAGGGATTGAAGAGGAGATGAGAAAAATGCTAGAATATCTTTCTTGAATACAAAAGCTCTCAATAGAATATAGAAGAATACACAGGAAATGTTATACATTTCTGATGGTTTTAGAGAGTTCACTTCAAGGTAAACACAGAAAAAGCTTAGTAAGTTCCTTTCTCTGGAAATCATAGAATCAGAGGGAGAAAAAAAAAGATGTGGTGATGCTTTCATTGATTGCTGTATTAACAATAGCTGAGCCCTCCACTTGAGAGTAAAACTCAGTCTAAAAAGGGAAAATAATAAAAAAATTAGGCCGCATATGCTCAGAGATTTATCAATAGAAGAAAAAGCTTTTCCTTTTTTTCTCTTTTTCTTCATTGAAGTACCAGGTAGCCTCTGACAGTTTCCATTAGAGCAATCAAATACATTTTATTTGTACCGTCAATACTTGTTTGTGGGGGCACATCTTCTGCAAATAGTGCTTTTTAAGTGTACATTACCCAAGATGTACCACAAGACGATGTGAGAGTTGCATATAGCGGACATTAATATTCTGCTCCAAAATATATTGGATAATTGCATAAAAAATAAAAAAGTGAAGTAATTCCAACAGGAGAAATGAAAGTGTAATTTAAAAATCAGGATATTCTTGCTGGAAGTCTTGCTGAGTTTATACTGAGATTTCTTGCAAGGTGGAGGAGGAAGAGATATTTAGATCTGGCACTTTTACATCAATAGTGAACAAAACAGCACTAACCTGCCTGGCATGAGGGAAAATGTTGTTGTTGTTGTTGTTGTTGTTGTTGTTGTTGTTGTTGTTGTATTGTTATCCCAAGGTGGTTGATGCTTTCTGAGTTCATTTCCATTTGATCACCAGGTGGAAGGGGTGGGAATGGAGTTGTCTGAGGGTAGTGTGGGGCACGTGCTGGCAGCATGCACATCAGCAAGGGGCTGTGGATGCCTCCATAAGTAGCTAAACATTCAAGCCAGGGACAAGATTTCAGATGAAGTACAGCCTGTTTTCTGGATCTGAATCAGAGCGTGTCAGAATTTCCTCCAGATGGAAAATTAGATGGGCAGGAGGAGGTTAATTTGGGATAGGTTAGACAAGGAGTAAATGTGTGCACTTCCTATAGATATTGCAGGTTCACAGGAGATTTTTTTGGAGTGCTCAAACCTAATTTAAGCTCATGATGAAAAACTGCCACTTCCCTTATTTATAGAGCAGGTTTGTCAGCTCCAGGATTTGAGCTATCGGGAAATTCCTCTCTCAGCCTACAAATTGTAGCCATGAGCTGTGCCCCCAATTGCTCACAAGCTTGAGAAAATAAGAGGAGCAGAAGCTGAGAAGAGCAAAGCTGGTGAAGACTTGAAAAGTACCTTTGTCTTACTCAGTATGGATTGCAGCTTTTTCCAGGCTGCTTGTGTTGGTGGGGTTGCCTTGTGTACAGCAGCTCAGAGTAACAAGCTTCAGTGCAGCTCAACTGCATGATGAGTTGGATGTGTCTGGGGCTACATGCCCACATTGTGGGAGGTCACCCTGCAGCTGGACAGTAAGCCTGATGGGCTCTGGGGTTTCAAATGTTTCATGTGTGCCCATAGAGTAGCTCTGGGCAGCTGTACAGCCTCTGCAGAAGTAAGAGATTCCATTTTGGTCAGACTCTTCTACTGATGGCAAGTATCTTGTAGGGCAAGGTATGAAAAGAAACATATGTATTTTTAAATAATTCTGCTGTTAACTTTATTTGAATTAGCCTTTTGGGGAGGGCACAACATGAGATAGGACTCATTTATTGGGTATCCTTGAATTTCACAGTGCAAGATGAGAAAGGTGGGATTTAGACATGAAACACTCTTACAGTGTCTAAAATGTTTCTATATTCTCTGACACTGTCAGTGCCTGCCTGCCACAGTGATGTCTACTTCACTTGTCAAGCCTGCCTTGAGTTACAGTTTGAGAGATATCAATTTCAAAGTGCTTTGGGGACACCAGACTACACAATCTTTTTGCAGAAGGCTTGGAGAGCTGGTGCCTCCAGATGGAGGGGCTGTTTTCCTTGTTGTGGTGGTGATTTATCATCCTCCCTTGCTTCTTCAACACCATTTAGGAATGAACATTTAGTATGGCCGCTATGCAGGGTAGATTACAATTTCTATGTATTCAAGGATCAAACTTACTTGATAGTTCATTTAAATACTTACATTGTTCAAATACATGGTGTAGGGGTAGTTGCTGTCCTGTTCTGTGAACTTCACTGTTTTTCATCAGGAAAGAAACCTGCAGATTTGGAACTTCAAAGTTAGATGTTAAAAACAGGATAAACATTTATTTTTTTCCTCTTTTTTACAAAGCCCTAAAGAGAGAAAGCCATTTAAAATAGAACATATCTCTTCATTTGTCATGTATTGTCACTCATAAAATAGCTTTTGTCAAGTCTTTAACTTTAACCTGTCAATAAGTAAGTAAATAAAATAGAACAATAGTATCCCAATGAGTCATGATGAAGAATTTAATGGTTTATTAAAAAAAGAATATTTATGCTCAAGATTTCAGAAGCAGTCAAGAGTTAAGATCTGCAACTTTTTAATATCAAGGGAAATGCTGAAACTGGACACACACACTGAGTCCCCTGGCATTGATTCACACATTGTGTGGCTGTAATGGCTGAAGAGCCTCAATATCCTATATACTTCTTTTGATAGATTTTGTGATAATGCAGCTGCATATTAGGTTATGCTGGCAACCTGGGGTGAAATAGTAAAGGAAAGCATGCTAGTATTGCTATTTTACCCTATGACTCCTTTGCAATGGTAAGTCCTTTAAAGCCTGTCTTCCTGGAAAAGAAAGCAAGCTCACCTCGCTCCTCACGGTGAAATGAAGGACAGTCTGCTCCTCATGGTGCATACTGTTAGAAGCAAGAATGTCTCTGAATCTTTGCATGTTCAGTCAGTACTTGGAGAGAAGTAGAAAAGACTGTCATTAACTCTGGCCCCCATCTTCATACGAATGTATTTTTAAAGCTGTAAAATTTCTGCTTCTGGTAGATGGTTTGAGAAGGAACAGGTAAATCAAGTTTAAAATAAATTCTTACTCTGAGTAAGGGAACCTATAAGACTGTTGAATTTTTGATTACTATTGGGACTTAGAGAGAAACAATAGAAAACAGGGAAAAAATGTGTCAAAAATTACCAGTATTGCACTTGCATATCTTATTCTTGACTGCCATAGCAGCTGGCATGCATTTATAAAAGGACTGAATGATCTGCTGTTGAATACTGTTCTATCTTGCTCACCAGTGGTAGTTTTTTTATGATATTAATAAACAATAATCTTGCTATTCAAACACTTATCTGTCTAGCTCAGTATTTTGCCTCCAGTAACAGGAGGTACCAGATGTGTTACAGAAATACAAAGTTTCCAGTTATTTAATATTCTGAGTAGACAGAATTTTCTTTTTTGTCTGCTTGAGTGAGAAGTTTTGTACCTTGAAGGAAGAATGAGGAGATATATTCCACCAAAGCTCTTGACATTATGATACCTCTGGGTATTTTCTTCATCAGTATGAATGCATAATAATTCGGGGGATCTAGGAAAGATGTTGACATGGAGGAATATTGTGAAATAAGTTGGCTACAGGCTATTCGTGCTTTGCCTGGAGACATTGTTCCTCATCTGCCTTTCAGTATTAGGAAATTCCCTTTCTCTTGTATTAGGAGAGAGGACAACAGAAACATGAGGGATCATTTTAGATGTTGTGTAGGAGAGAAACATGCATGATAATCAGTGGGAAACATCGGAATTGCTCATAATCAACGCTGAAGCCCTGCTGCTGTGAACCCCAGGCTCAGGCCTATGTTCATGTGCATTTTTGTGAATCATCCTGATATTCCAGGGGAAAACAAAGAGCTTTTGTGAGTGAGGGTGGAAAGCAGAAGGCACGGATGTGCCAGTGGTGACAACACAAAAGGCATGTTGGCTGAATGATTTGTACACTGGGCCTAGCATAGTCCTGGCCTTTCTAATCTTCCCCTAGTTTTCTTTTGCACAAATGCTGACTTTTACAGAAAAAATTCTGAGAAAGACAAAGAACTGCATTAAGCAGACAGCATGTGGCAAGCATGTCATCACTGAAGCCCTGGAGGAATATAATAATTCAGGCCATAAATCAGGCCAATGACTTTTAGGACTACACTAACACTTTTTGCTTGGGTCTGAATACCAATGTGCCTGAATTTGGTTTATTCTATGTTTTATTCGCAATCACTACAACAAAAAGACCTTTAAGAAAATAAGAAACTATTTTTGGATACTGTTCACATTCAGAACCTAACTATGAATTACAACCAGACACCGGATGGGCAGAATACTCTGGTACATTTCAGTATTCACATGAGAAGTGGGATTTAAATCCCGTGAGAAGTGAATCAAAACAGGCCTAGTGATTCAGTTATCTTGCCTGGTCTCAGGTGTCATTACTGTTATCCATAATGCTTTTATAAGACAGAACTTTCTCTCCAGATGTACAACAGCAACATAGTTCCACCCTGAAAACTTCTATGATGGGCAGATTGTCACTCTCAGGTCCCTTGTGTGAGTGCCACATTAGTACTGCATTCCTGGGGCTCAGCCGGGCAGCTTCCACAGCCTCCCACGTCCCAAATCTCCAAAACACTTTATGTACATGACACCACTGACTCAGCTTCTGGCAGTGGGAGGGTATTGAAGAGATGTGCAACAGTGAAATAGAATGGGAAAGAAACTCACCTCACAAAATGGTGGGGGGGAATATAGCAGAAAGAATAATTTCCTCTTTAACAAAAATAGTATGAGCTGTTTGGATGCATGCAAAAGACTGATAAGAGCTTGCAGTGGCCCTGAACCTGAGGGTAGGTGGGATTGAAAACAACCAAAAATTACAAATTTAAAAGCTCTGGTGATCATTAGCTGAATATGGGGGGAAAAAGGAAAACTTTGGACAAAATTATCTGACTCCAAAAGCATGTAATGTATGTTAGTTATGGGAGGAAAAGGAACATAAAACAGCCATTGGTGAGATCTTGGACAGTCTCTAACATCTGAAAGGAAGAATGGAATAGAAATGGTGCCAAAACTGTACGTCAGAGCCTCAAAGCAAATATTTTTGTCTGAAAATACATATTGTTAACATCCCAAAATTGCTAATTATCTTCTCTTTCTCAATCTGCTGCAAGCCTGGCTGTGCAGATAAACCCTCTATTAACCCGCATCTTCAACAAGATTTCTGTGAACTGTCTTGGGTGTGTGGTTTTCTCATGGGCACCATGGGGAGTTAAGTAGCTGAGACAGCATATGAAATGCTACTTGAAACTTTTTCAGACCTTATTGAATGCATTTTGAGACTGAGGCAAGGCTTAAAAGATACTGCATCCAGATTGCCATGCTACCCTGGAGAGGCAATCCATGCCTTCTCTCACACAAGGCCCTACAGGCCTTAGTAAATCCGTAATCTGTGTGCTATCAGAAACCCCTGTCATGCTTTATATTGTGAAGAGGAAAGGAGAGAACAGCATTGAAGATGAGAATTCCTTGCTCTAGTCAAGTTATCCCTCTGTTGTCAGTGCAGAAGGAACAATTCATCAAAATCAGCCTGGAGGAAACTTGGGGGTTTTTCTGTGCGTCCATTGCTGCCTCATGTTGGAAGAACATCAGATCCACATGACAAGGATGGAGCAGATGTTTTCTCTTTCAGTGCTGCCTTGACAGAGTGATTCTGTTCATACACGGCACGTCCAGAGAAGTGTGTGTGTGTGTGATGTGTGTGCACTAGAAAGCACTGGGATTACAGAGGGAAGATAGATGGAGGAAAGCTGAATCCAGGAGGCTTGGGGGCACAGCATCATCTTCTGGGCTTCAGTGGCCTCCTGACAGAAATATGAGAAAAACAACTTTCTTGTTGTTTAGTTGGGATCCAACTATGCTAGCAGATGTCATACACACACAGATACAGTCACAGACACACACACATGCACAAACGGATCTCTCTGGTAGCAGGTCCAGCCTTATGGTGTCCCACACCTCTCAGACCCTGGGATTGCCCAGCGGCTGACTCAGACCTATGGTCCCTCCCTTAGTCAGCTCTCAGACTTCTGGCAGATTTGCATGGACTGGAGAGCACTCTCACCCAGGGTAATACTGAAGAATGGAGTGTTACAATGACATACTGCAGTGGTCAGGCACAGGACTTGGTGGCATTTATCTGCTCTTCTTTCTCCCATTATTTGGTCACCCCTATCTACACTGATGTGTGTATTTCCCCTTCCCTTAAGTATTTCATAGTAAGTTTATTACATTCCCATAATTTTCTCAAATATCCCATAGTAGGTTTGCTTACACCTTTAAGACCCATGGTAACCTTGCTTCCCCCTTTTATCAGGTAAAGAGTTTTGGTGGAACTTGTCAAAGTTTTGTTCCAGCAATGTCCTATCAATAATCATTGTGAGAGCTGGGTTTTTAATGTATTCATTCTCTTCCTGTCTCTTGTCCAGTATTTTATCCTCAACAGCCCTGAACCCAATATCCTCACAAAGGAAATAGCTTCTCATTCCTCACAAGAATATCTTGCAGTCTTCTCTAACAGATGTTCAGAGTATCTTGTGGAGCTGGGGTGGGACAGGAAATGGCTGTTTCTAATTTTGCTCTTGTGCTAATTTTTGACTAAAAATACGTATTGTCTCTATAGCAGCCAAAAAACTTTCAATATCAAGAAATCAAGTTAATGGAGGGAAAGAAAAATTAAACATAAGCTTTGTATTAAGGCTCATTAAATTACAAATCATTGAACAACTTGAAATAGGATTAAAATGTGAGTTCTCTGGTCTATTTTTAAGCTGTTCTACTATTATGGTTTTTTTATTATATAAAAGTTAAGTTAGTAATTTACAAAATCATCTAAATGCACCTTTTTCACCTTCTGTTCTCAGATTTGGCAGTGAAAAATTGTTCTGATTGTGGTTTCTTGAAGTGTAATTACTTTGTCAAAGGAAAATATAACTAGAACTGATATTTGAAATGCACTGTAATTGTACTTAAGCCATTTGGTAATTTGCTCACGTACTGGATGTTTTATTAATTTAACAACAGCTAACAATATAAGTTGAGAATCATCCAACAGTTTCTCTTTCCCATTTAAAAGAAAACGTAATTTGCTTTAGCCTTCCATCTACTCCCAAAGAGAAGCTGTGGACACCCACTTTCTGCGAGCAGTTTCATTTGCTTCACAATGAATTACTCACAGTAGTATTCCTGTTGATAGCCTGGCTGGATCAGGTTCTGTTTGAATGATTGAACTTCTTATTTGACCACTCTAAGATTTTAAAGGAGAGAAGTGTAATATGAACAACAAGGTGGGGGCTGGGAGCTGAGTTTTCATGCCAGCTTGTCACACAAGCAAATTCACACTCTTCAGCTTTACCTTCTTGCAGCACAAGGTTGTTAGATGCTTACCAGCTTCTCTGCATGGTCACAAGAACTCAGCAGATGGTAGCTCGAAAGCTGAAAATAGCTATTCTTATATTAGCTATTTTCTCTATTTGGAATGGACTCTTGATAATGCAAAATAAGGAATTCCCATGAGTCATCTCTAACACACTAAAATACTCCAAGCAGTACTTGCCTTTCCTTGCTAATAGTGGGCGATATCCATCAGTCACCACTGGCTCGTGCAGATTTATTAAATCTTCCTCACTTAGCGAGGAGCTGCCTTCTCCTGTGATGTCAGTGACAAGTCCTTTGCAGTGACAGCAGCCTTGGAACAAGGAGATGGTAGGCACTTCCATGCAGCTGCAACCATGGCAGGGGACATGTAGTGCCCTGATCTGGGAAATTCAGATCCTTGCGTCTCCTAATGTCTGCACTGTGACCAGAGACACATCAGATATAAGAAATGACAGTGTCACCCCCCCAGACGGATTGCAGTAGGGTCTTGGTAGTAGGCACTATGCACGGGAAGCACCAGTTCATTTGGTGCTGCTCAGTGCTGCCCTGGGCACATTGCCATTGTGATGGAGGACCATACATAGTACTCATTTCTATTCAGAATCAGAAATCACATATTTACCTCAGCAACAGAAGCAATAGAAGGCCTGCAATCCATAGACAGCTGCTGCATTAGCAGTCATGAGCAGAACCAGAACAGGCTTTGGGAGGGAGATGAGCAGAAGCTCAAAAAACAGTGGTGATGGTGGTGAGGATGGATGACCTGTTTCTGGTGTCCCGGTAAAAGGGGTATGGCACAATGCAAGGCTGACATTCATTTGTCTGCAGTGTTTTGTAAGAGTAGTACTCAATGTAGCAAGGAGTGAACCTTGGATGCTATTTCTGTAAAAGTATTGAGAGAAGAGGCCCTCATGAGGGAGCTTGCAGCAAAGATGGATGATTGTGGGTATAGCTGTTTTGCCAAAAGAAAGAGGCCAATATTCAAGAGCCTATGCTGTGGAGACAATGTTTATAGAACCTTCACTGGAGCTCTTCCAGATGGTCTCTTAGCAGCTGATGAGACTTAGAAAAATTCAGTAAGAACTGATGGGACTGAGGAGAGTTGTGCTCAGTGATGTTTTTCTCTTTTCTCTTTTTTCTTTTCTTTTCTTTTCTTTTCTTTTCTTTTCTTTTCTTTTCTTTTCTTTTCTTTTCTTTTCTTTTCTTTTCTTTTCTTTTCTTTTCTTTTCTTTTCTTTTCTTTTCTTTTCTTTTCTTTTCTTTTCTTTTCTTTTCTTTTCTTTTCTTTTCTCCTATCAGAAGGTCCAGGTATATTTTTGTGCTAATGTTCTTTGTAGAGGAAAAACCACTAACTCACTCCCCCAAGATAGTCTTTTTCTTTTTTGTGACTCTGCAGAACTTTGCTCTTTGAATTATTTCAAAAGACTTTTCATGGTCCCCATTAAAGTAGTCTTTGATTTGCTTGAGTCTCAGGGTATTTCAGTCTGTTATCACTCAGTCTAGTTTTCATTTCAGGCAGCCAAACAAAATTTAGTTACACTACAAATGTGTTTCCTGTTTTGCTGATAAAGAGATCTAGTCACATAGCCTCTTTGCACTGGACGATATTAAATGTCAGCAGTGGAAAACCACTCACCTGAACACAAGATACAGGAAAAAAAATCTCTGTGAGCAGAGGGAGAGAGGAGGATCTGGCCTTAATGTGCTGAAGCATGAGGGCCAGCAAATTAATGATTCTGATGTATTCATGAGAAAAAGTGCTGCTCCTCAGCTGAGAACTCTTCCCATAAATGTCAGAGGGTGCTCTGCATCTTCCTGTCAGCTCAAACTACATGCTGATCCTCAGGGAATTTTAAAAGGGGACTGCAGCCCCAGGAAGTTTATGATGTTTTCCTGCGCAGGTAGGGTTTGTGGTTGTTTCATCTCTCAGTCTGTTTTTTTTTCCTCACCCTCCCTGTTTTTATTCTTTCTTTTACCATTTTTCTGTCATCCAAATCCCTCCTTCCCATTTATGTGCCTCATTTCCATCTTTTCAGATCCCTTTCTGCTGTGTGATGAGCTGTTTGCTTTTAACTAGTGGTAGGTCCCTCAGCAAGACCTCTCAGGTCCCCAAAGCCCACTGGGATCAGACAATTTCCTCTGATCTCTGGTAAAATCTGTTACTCTAATCTTATCAAACAAGAAGAAAGGAGGCAGCGAGGAGTCTCATGGGCTGATGGGCTGGTGTGTTCCTCTGGTCTCTAAACAGCCATTGCTATTTGGAAAAACATTTCCTCAATATTCATGCTGCCACCTGTGTTCCCACAGCTCCCATAGCTACTGCTTTAACTAGTGCTGTGGAGCCTTTTTACTGATCAGGAGAGATTTCAAGATTATGTTCCAGTAAGTTTCAAGAAATGAGGTTTTGTTTAGACTGAGAGCTCCATTAATAACTAGAGAAAAGTAAAAAAACCTCACTTCAGTAGTTGTTTTGGCTTTTTGTAACACCCAGAGCAAAGGTCCAGAGGTGCTGTGAATAGGTGAGAACAAAAAAGAGAAGAGAGCAGACAAGGTGGCTGGTGTCAGCACAGCCCTGTGCACCAGTGTCATCAGGTACCCTTTTGGTCCTATGTCTAAAAATAGTAGTTTATTATTAAAAAACAAATGTAAATATTTTTATTTTCTTTTATTTTCCTTTTGCACTATAAATAGTTAGTGTTGTAGGTAAAGTGTAGACTAAGAATTTGAATAGACTTTCTGGATTATTTGAATCCCCTACTTGAGACTCTGTTCTCTGGTGGGGCCACAGGGGTATCTCACACACAGGAATGGCAGTCCACCAAGCTGACCTTCAATTTTTTTTTTCTCTCTTCCCTTCTCCCTGGCTGATAGTTGCCCAGCTGTACATGGATAGAGCTTCAAGCAGCATCAACTCCCAAGCAGAGCACTGCATTGCACAGCTGTCTTTCACACCTGGGGGGCTTTGCCACACACAAGGTGCCTGTAGTACAGAATTCTGCATAACGATTTATCAGCCTTTCAGCTGGTACTTTGGACTTCCTGTGGCTGGGAATAGCCCCCATTCATCTCCAAGTAACATGTTCAGGTTAGGAATACAGCACTGTTAATGAGGAATTATGGTATGTTTATAGTTAAATATGTAACATGCAAGTAGTGTTATTTTAGTAATGATAATAATGGTGACGATGTCTTGAATGATGCAGATGAAGCACTGAAGTGATGCAGGCTGGTTTTCCTGCATGATATGAAAACATTTTTTACTGTACTGGGAATTTTAAAGGTTTGAAATCTGTTATAAAATGCTTTATTTTATCACCTTTTGATTAAAGCATAGTTTAGTTTTCTTGGTCTTCAGGTAACTTCCAGTGTGGTAAGTGATCTCTTGTGATTATAATGCACCATTTAAAAACTAGTACTACATAAGAGGATGACAATATGGAAAAAATAAACATATTTTTCCAAGTGATGTTATAAATTCTCACCGCATGAGAATGAGAAATGGAAAAGTGTTACTTTATCAGTTTCTTTTCTGTGATATTTTGAATGATTTAAAAATATGCAAAGGCCCAGAGAGTTCACAACAGATTCTCTCTGTTCCAGACTTCATTAAGGACTTTGGCAAACACATTTTACAGAATAAAGAAGAATCATGTGCAGCCTTGGGTGTGCATGGTGACTTAAACAATTGAATTGAAGTTACACCCTCTGTTTTTCCTATATAAACAGGTTTTTTTGCTTTTGTTTTCTTTATTTTCTGTATTGTTCTCTTCCCTAACACGTACTTATTTTCTGTTTTTTTTAGCATTAATTTCCCCTTTGCTTACTTTTTCTGTAGCTTCATTCTGCCATGTTATTTGTTTTCAGGATTTCTCCCCTTCAGTTTCTTTTTAGCCCCTTTCTTTTTTGGATATTGTTATTTTAGCTCCACAAAGACAGAATTTTAGAAAGTGTTTTAGAAAGCAAGCATGTTCTGCCTTTTTTTTTTTTTCCAAGTTTTGAGTCCGACTCCAAGCCCCAGACCCTGTGGTTTACCTGTAGTTTCCCAATCTTCTGCCTTTCTCTTTCTGAACACACACATGATGTTTGCATTATTTTTTAGCCATGGTAAATAGGTTCTCTGCTTCAGATTCCCAGACTGTACAGATAAACTGATGGACCTCTACCTGAAATGTTCCTGAATCACCTATCTATTCAGATGCAGAGCAGTTTGGCTGGGTACAGCCAGACTCATGTTAGAGCTGTAAGAGATAACATCCAAAAGGGATGGTGACATAATTAAGAACAGGTTTCTTCTCATTATCCATATCTCCTCCAAGCTTGCACTTATTAACTGGTTTTACATGCAAATCTAAATTGTTCATCTTCTACTTCTAAGTAAATTTAAATAAATAAAACTCAAAAAAAGTAATTTGAGATTGTTTGATAAGGAGAAACATGAATTGTGATTTAGAGCTAAGACGGCAAAGCAGGGTAACATGTTCTGCCTGAGTATTCGTGTAAAGGACAGTGTGGTGGAATGGCTGTAAGGGGAGAAATGATCATTCCTCTGTGAGCGAGATGAAAGCCTTCTGCACATTTGGATGTCAGCAGGTGTTGTTCTAATTCTCAGCCATGGCAAAGAGAGCAAGCAGATTTGTTGAGATATTGGCCCATGAGCCTGTAATTGTGGCAATTGTCTCTAGTTTGATGGCATTTATCTAACTATGAATTTCCTGTGCATTAAATCGTTCATTGCATTACTTGAACTTGGGAACAAAACAAGGTAAGTATGCAGACAGGTTAACATTTGGGAATAAAAAAGGNACTGGATTCCTAGAGGAGCAGCCTTCTCTCCCACTGGATTCCCAGAGGAAGGACCAGACCCTTCAACATCACCACTGGACCACTGGAGGAAAAATTCCGCCCTTCTACAGGATCTCTGCTTCAGCAGAACCATCTGTCACTCCAGGAGCACTACTGGAGCCACCATTCAAACTGGACTGCTACCAACACCCTGACTGACAGGGTGTCAGGTTGTATTCTAACTGTCAGGGTTTGTTTTTTGTTTAATACTGCATCTTGGTCTAATTTTCCTGTTAAGTTGTAGTTGTTTTTGTTTTAGTTTATTTTGTTTATACATATTAAAGAACTGTTATTCCTATCCCCATATCTTTGCCTGAGAGCCCCTTTAATTTTAGAAATTATAATAATTTGGAGGGAGGGGGTTTACATTTTCTGTTCCAAGAGAAGCTCCTGCCTTCCTGGGCAGGCACCTGTCTTTCAAAACCAAGACAAGTACAATACTCAAATTTATGCTAAAACTCTTTGCTCATTATCTTTATTTAAAAATACATCATATGCATTGTAACTATTCTGATTTGTTGTTCTGTTGGACAGTATTATCTGAGTGATGGTGGAATGGAATAAGAAAACGAACCAGGAGATTTTCCTAGGAGATCAGAAGGGTCAAAGTCTTTTCTGGTTGAGAATATAGCTGGAAAATAATTTTTGTTTCCAGATTTCAGTATAGGACATAAAGAATGTATGAGATTTAATATGAAAGTCCCTTCTCTGTGAGTGTGTGTGAATGGGTGTGGATGAACAAAAGTTTACCGGGTAACAAGAGCTGAAGAGTGGAAAGTATGTGCTGAGAAGCAACCTGCAAAAATCTCCCATGAAGCTGTAAATGGTCCCATTAAACCCACCAGAAGTGATAAGCCTCCCAAATTAGCCAAGACCTCGAGACCATAGCCCACCAGCATTAGCCAACCTTTGGGTAACTTGGGCATGTCTGAGAGGGCAAGAGCTGCTACCTGCTGACTGTGGAGTCACACATGTACCAGATGTCAGGGACCACATGAGAGACTGTTCCAGCACTACCTAGGAACCACCTATGTGCCAGTGCAGTTCCCTAATTCTGAGTGAACTTCTGACCTTGTCCTCACAGCTGCTCTCACTGCATGATTGTGGGTGAGAACCTGTGGAAACCGTGAGAGAACCACAGAGAGGGGACTTGCTGTCCAAATGGATTTACTGTTAACAACAGCTTCATATTGACCCAGTTAACATAAGGTTTTCTTGGTTTGATCTGTGTCTTCCACAGCTCTATTCCCAGTCAGAGAAAAGGGAGTTCACTACATATTCACAGTTGTCCTGGTTTTCATTGGGATAGAGTTAATTTCTTGTCAGTGTCTGGTACAGCCCTGTGTTTTTGGGATTCAGTATTAGAATAATATTGACAACATACAGCTTTTTTGTTGTTGTTATATAGTGCCTATACTGAGTCAAGGACTTTTTAGTGTCTCATGCTCTGCTAGTGAGGAGGGGCACAAGAAGCTGCTGGGGAGCAAAGCCAGGGCAGCTGAGCAACTGGCCAAAGGGTGGTGGTGGTTGTTGTTGTTGTCCTTCTCCTTCTTTTCCTCCTTCTTCATCTTCTTCTTCAGTTGCCAGTTGAACTTAAACCACAACAGTCCTTTTTGGCCTGCAATGTGGGGCCAGAGGGTTGAGATAATGACAGCACTGTTCCAGCTACTGAGATGAAAGTAACTATCCCAGACAAATACAATGGACAACAGTGAAGCAATAGAGCAAACATTTGATGTTTTCTGATAGTTTGACACATTTAAAAATTTATTTTATCATTATAAGACACTGAGCTGCTTCAGGAAGTGTTCCTCTAGAGGTTTATTTCCAGCATGTCCGGAAAACTCCGGTAACTTTGTTACATTTTTAACAAGGTATTTAATGGCAAAAAGAATTTTAAAAATGCTTAAGAAGCTTTTATATTTTAGATTTGCTATATTTTAATCAGGATGCAAATATAGCAAGGTGGTGGGCATGAATGAAGGAAAACTACATTCACATCAGCAGGCAGTTCAGTGCAACATGCTTTGTAGGGGGAAAGAGCTGGAGCCAAGGACCCTGCAGCTGTGTCACATGTACTGGGACTGACTCTCTTCTGGTCCTGCAGGCTGATTACCTGTCAGGGGTTGGAGCACATCAGGTGAGCATGGGAAGTTCATCTCTTCATTTAGGCCTATACAGTGAAATGGAGCTTGTGTACTCTTAGGTTACTCTGAGAGCTGAAACAGAATGGGGTAATTGGAAATAGCAGGAGATTTGATTCAGAAATGCCCTTCTGCTTTGGGCTATCACGTTAATGTAGACACAGACAATACTAATTAAGAAGCAATGGACCAAATGGACCGAAGGAAGAGGGAGCACATAATCAATATGGCAATTCCTGTTATATTATGTCATGTCTTTTGTATTATTACTTTTTACTCCATTTATGATGCCATTTGTTCTAGTATAGGAATGTCTACATAAATTTGCAACAGGGAAATAATATTTTCTTTGTAAGAATTCCTTTATCTTCAGTAAGATTTTCTTTCACCTTCTAGAACTTGATATCAGTACTTTTATAACCTCTGCTTAGAAAAGCTTACAGTACTTAGAAGTAAAAGGTCCAGTAAAGAAACACAATGGTCTGAAATGTCTTCTGATCACCAGTCATCTTAATAGAAGTGGAACCGATTGACTTCAAAATGAACTGGAGGCATTGAGACTGTAATTTCTGTATTTTTTCTAGGTCCCCGTAACTTCTCCCTCTTTCTCTCACTTCTTTCCACTGTCATTTGTTTGAGCCATTTGTATCTACTGGAAAATTCCCCATAGGCTGTATTTGCTTTCCAGAGGAAGCATAATATGAAGCTGTTAGCAGCTGTTTGTACTTTTATGTTTTTCCTCTTCAGAACTCCAAGAGTGCTTCAAGTTTTTGATGGTATTTCTTATGCTATCTTAGCCATGCAGTCGACTGAGCCCTACTGAGTGCCAAAGGCACGTGACTCCCCATGTGAGATTTAGGACTACACCCGAGCTGGGAGTACTCACTAGGGTAAATTTCAACGAAGCCATGGAAGAGCACAAACCTGAAGTTTCTACTTGATAGGAATATGTTACTCCTTTCAAAGGTTTTAATTTTGTATTTGTGTAATGAATTTAAAGGATGCAACATGTTTAAGGAATGTAATGAATTTAAGGGAAATGAAGGGAGATGTTGAGGGTGCATTTCTCAGGAAGACAAACATCTTTATGGTTCTTCTATCTCCCTCACCACAAGCAGGTAACATGCTCATTTCTGGAACAGACCCCATGTGCCAGGCATAGCAGCCCACAGGATTGCCTGCATTCAGGGCAGCAGCAGCAGAGAAGATGCAGTGCTGAGCAGCAATCAGGGACTGCTTCATGGTTGGACCCCTTCAATTTTCTCTTAATATGCCCAGAAAATAGTTTTTGAATTTTTCAGACACCACTGAGCTGTAAAAAAGTTGTCAGCATGACAGGAGCCCTGTCAAATACGTCCAGATGGGCTCTCATGCCTGTATAGTTTGCCACACTGTCTTAAATTTCTGCAGCTTTAATTAAAAATAAAATAAGATGTGGTACTTTGATCCAGGTTCATCTTAATATATGTAAGTTCACCTCTGTTCTTAAATGCATGGCCAGACAGTCTGTTGCCAAACAATTATAAAGAATGCCTGTAAATTGGATTCACTACACTATCTCCAGGGACGGCTACAATTGTCAACTCTCTGTCAGCTAAATGAAAATAATGAAATGTAAGTTACAAACAGCAGGGAAATTGGGTGAGTCATTCTATTTGTACATGTAATTACATCTTAAATTCCAAGTGCCTTGAAATTAAAATAAGGTTGGTTCTGTCAGGTGCTTAACAAGGTTTTCCTGGAGAGGGTCTTCCTAGAGAAAGAGCTGTAGAAAGCATCTGTGTGAGCAAAGCATAAACAGCTCGACACTGTCTGCCAGGATTCAAGTGAAGCAGTGCACATGGGCACATTGCTGCGACAGGGAGAGCGGTGTGACTGAGATGTAGAGTGATAGGCTCTGCTACCCTCCAGCTCTGATAATGAGCATCAGCCAAAAATTGACAAAAGATGGTAGAAAATGCTGAGGACAAGTGGGATCTTCTCTCTTCTTTCTTTGAATCTCTCAGAAGGCCTAGGGGCTCTGGAAGCCTGTTATCAGGATGCATTGCATATTAATAATATATAAAGCACAATTAGCACACATGGTGCTTTGCAGGCTTGTAACTCATGCTTGGCTCCAAACTTCAGCACGGCGCTATGGGGGAATAGGGAAGAGCTACATCATAAATACAAAATAACAGATTGATGCATTATTGAACAATTTAGTTCAGCAAGTCTTGTCAGCCCAGATTTGAAGGAAACAAAGAAGGAGGTTCCATGAGACATTCATACAAATAAAGTAATGGGATTTTGAGGATAGGAAAATAGCTCCAAAAGTGTTGGGTTTTCCTTTTATCAAGTGATTATAATTTTTTTTAAGTAAAAGCTTATAGGATAAAGATTTTTTGAGTATAGATAGAGACAAAACATCTATGGTTGCATCATCAAACATAAAAATTATAAATTGAGTCTTTGTCCTAGTTGCAGCTGAGATAGAGTTAATTTTCTTCCTAATAGCTGGTATAGTGTTGTTTGGATTTAGAATAAAAATGATTTTGATGACATGCTGGTGTTTTACCTGCTGCTGTTCAGTGTTTGCACTAAGCTAAGAACTTTTCAGCTTCATGTGCTTTGCCAGTGAGAAAGCTGGAGAGGCAGAAGAAGGTGTGAGGGGACACAGCCAGGACAGCTAACCAAGAGACCAAAGGGACGCCCCATAACATATGGCATCAGTGGCATCTGGGGGGAAGGCTGGCCAGACTCCACTGCTCAGGAGCCGGCTGGGCATCAGTCACTGACTGGTGAGCAGTTGCCTTGTGCATCACTTGTTTTGTATATTCTAATTCTTTTGTCGTTATTAATATTATTTTCTTCCTTTTCTGCTTCATTAAACTACTTTTATCTCAACACATGGGCTTTCTCTGGTTTGTTCTTCTGATCCTCTCCCCCATCACGTTGTGGGGCAAGTGAGGAGGGTGGGTGAGTGGCTGAATGATGCTGAGCTGTCAGCAGCGGTTAAACCATAACACACTTCTATGTGAAAGAGTGTAATATTTTATATCTCATGTTATGGGACCGGAACCAATTGCCTCACAGAAGTCCTGAGTTTTACAGATATATTGTAATAGGAAGCATCAGTAGGCTGATGTGACTTATTTTGTGTGTCCATTATAGTATGGTGATTTTATTAACATCCAGAGTGTTTTAAAGCACTGCTAGTTGGCACTGTAATTTATGGTGCATCTTAAATATCCACTTATAAAAGCTGAGTATTGGATGTTCCTGTTCATATAACATGAATTTTTAATGCTTTTCAAATAGCTGAAACTGAGCCCATGTGGTACTTTATTTTGGCAGTTTATATAATAGACTTAACAGATATATTGTGGAACATGCTTTTAATGTCCATTATTGTACTTAGGAGTATACATACTACATTACAGATACAATTTTGTAGTACAGTGTTGCTGTAAGAAGTTGCTGAAGGACTATCAAGACCATGGTTATCAATTATGGTTCCTATTTTTTCTGTTGAAAAGATAGCTAAGTAAATTCATTAGTAAAAAGTAACACAGTGACAGGTTGTCACATGAATATTTGTCCTGTTAACCAGATCTGATTTTTGCAAGAAAATATCTAGCTGCTTAAATGTCTATTTGGAATCTGGATTGCTTCAGTGAGAGAGCTAAACACAATATATGTTTCTTTTCAGGAGCCAAATAAAATATAGACTGGCTGCCATTACTTATGCATACTAGTAGCATATTTGTTCATGTTCATTTGTATATTCATCATTATTTTACTTCATAGAGATTTTAAGACAAACTCTCATTTCTTCAACTAGAATGATCTGCCAAGCAAAACCCAGATTTACATTACTTTGAATCTCTTTTTTCCCCTGATAAATAGTATCACAATTGAACAGGTACAGTATCTCAGCAAGGCTGGCTGGAGTTCAGCATGTTCACTCACGTGGAAGGCTTCTGTGACCTCGGTTAGATGGAGATGATTAGAAGAAAGAACTTAATTTCCAAATATACTGGTAAATCCTGTCACAGATGTTTAGATTTCACTGATGTTTCAAAAATTTGTGTTATTTCTCTGTGGGATCTCCCAAATGAAACTTCAGAGAAAACAGCTCAATTTATCTGAACTGGGTATGATTGGTGTATCTGTAAAAAACCCAAAAACACGCAAAAAACCCCAACCCTCAAAAAATTTACAAAGCCCTAAGAACAGCCACTATGGACTTGTTCTCTCTGAATGTATCCGTTAGAACCAAAACCTTGCTATCCCAGCCAGGGGCTGTGCTTCTTGGTTTGGATGAAACAAAATTGGTCAGCAATTTGAACTGTGCCAAGGAAAGGAAGTAAGTTTACTCTTGAAGATTCGGAGTTTTTGATGGTGAAGCATTACATTTTCCTACTTCTGTGGCTCACATAAATTCTTTTGAATTTAGAGAAAACTGACTTGTATCTTGACAAATTTTTAGTCCTTTCTGATAGGTGATATGCTTTTTTTCAGGAGTATGAAATACTGTGTTTGCAAATCTGTTGAGAGTCTCTATTGTGCACTAGGTGCTCTCATTTTCATGTGTTTTAATTCTATTTAATTTTACTTTACTGGGTTAATGCAAGTTGTATCTAAACTTTATATTAAATGGTAAATATTAGGATAGAACAGAACAGCTCTTGAAGTCCCTGAGTTTTACTATTTTATTGACAACAACAAACAGTGCATTAGGTAAAATATTTGTATTGATGATTTTTGCTTAGCATCCAAAAACCATTTATCTCCTCATCTAGCAGCCTTTTCCACTGCCTGACCTACTCATTCTTCTGAGGAAAATGAATCAGTCAGCACTTACTTTGGGGGACTGCAGCAGGAGTTCTACATTAGGAACAGTCTCGGGAATGACAGAAAGACACATTTGTCAATTCAAGAATGGCACCAAGAGGGATCTTAGTTTTTGAATTAAATCAGGACTTGCCTTTATCATACTTTAAAGCTTCCTGTCACATTGTATCAGGTAGGCTGAGTGGCAACATAAGGAGCATGGAAATCTTGAAGGCATACTTCTTTTATTTCTGCCCCTTTGCTTTCTAGGCAGGTAGATATTTGCAGCATTTGGCAGCCTGAGCAAAGCCAAATTGTTACAGATTTGGACAGCAACATTTCACAATTACAAATGTTGGAAGCTTTCTGTTAAAAAAACTGCTCCACATTTTTGTCTTCAATCAACAGTTGCAGGGGTCCACTAATACTCTAGAGGATAAGTGTAGGTGTTTAGCAGACTGCTTGTAGGTAAAAGGTTTTGCTTCAGCAACTCCTTATACTTTTACATAAGTTACAGTCTTTTACATCATACTGGAATATTACTGGAAATCTTCAGTATTCAAATAATTTTTCCCACTGCATATCTGCGTCAGGGTATTCTGGCTAATGCTGAGCACTAAAAGACATCACCTTCAAATCAGTAACCTGTTTTTCAAGTGCAGTTTAATGAAGGAATAGCCTGCTAACACATAGTGTTTCTTGATCTTATGCTAAATACTTGGTCATGTGTCAATATACCAGATTTCTCTTTACAGACCTCTATTCGCCAGTGAATGGTATGCCAGTGTGTTGCGGTGTTCACATCAACAATTTTGAAGGTAAAAGACCTTTGAAAAAACTTTTACAACAACCCAAATACTGACACTCCAGCTCACTTCTGTATATACAAACGCATACAAGTGGAGGAGGATCATACCTTGCAGAAAATCCAACATTGCAGGTTAGCTATGAAAGGTTTTCTACTCTTTCTCCCAGGAAAGGAGCTAAAAAGGTCTTGAGCAGATATTTAATCTGAGATCCAGCTGTTAGACCAGATCGGCATTGCTGGCACTGCTTTCACTGGGAAGAAATGGAATTTTTGACAGGTGCAGCACTAGATGCTCGCTTTCTCCTTGAGAATCTCATCAAATGAAGATCAAATGACCATTGAGATTTGATAAGCTTGGTATTTAGTTCTTAAAATTTGATAATCAATATATCAGATTTTTGTACTACTCCCAAAGCATTACTGGCTGGTTTTAGACTACTAAGATCTTTGACTGTGCAGAGTAGAAGAATCTGGTGGTGACCATGCAGTAAAGGAACTGGAATGATGACTGCCCAAGTACTAATCTCACTATAAACCACTGTCTGCCGATTGCAGAGGCAGTTTTACCTCCTTTCTGTCAGGGTGTGATTGGTCCTGTCTACATGCTGGAAAACTTGCTGTGTACAAACACATGCTCTGACAATCACTGTTTGCATTAAATACTAGCAAATGCTATAATTTCTGGTCTCCCTATAGGTAGTAGGTAATTTTGAGGTAATGCAAAGTTTGGCATAAGTTGGTTTTCACTCCCTGTTGAAGGACACCAGGGTGCAGAGATAACACTTAAGATAGTATCCTGTTTACTGAGAATATAGAATTATGTGTGTCTTTATGTGTTTATATAAATAATAGAATAATTAAAAGTATAAATCATTGGGTTCTGGCCCTATTGGTC
Organism: Bombycilla garrulus; assembly: GCA_013400315.1. NCBI lineage: Eukaryota > Metazoa > Chordata > Aves > Passeriformes > Bombycillidae > Bombycilla > Bombycilla garrulus. The sequence goes on along the minus strand of VXBU01017033.1, from coordinate 75,318 downwards.
TAACAGAAGAGACAGCTAAATTGTGCTTATGTAGGAGAATTTGCAAAGCTAAAAAATGTTAACACAATACCAGTTGCCAGATGATGCAAGAAACAAATATGGGAAAAGTCACATAGAGATCATTCTAACAAAGCTTTACCTCATTATCTATTGCCTTTTTCTGTCCCGTATTCACACATACAGTATCGAGATTGTGGCAACTATTATACTGGCTCAATCTGTAATACAGAATTTTCCATTTTTTTCAAAGTGTATACTTTGATCAACACATGAATAACAGAATGGTTGCTAGGTTATTATGTAGTAGAATCTACTGTTGTGTAGCCTTATTTCTAGCGAAAAAAATTAATTGATTCTTGGTTAATAGACCCGTTTAATGGCAAGATCTACAAATAGTCGAAGATTGCAGTAAGTTTTGGTAGTCAATTGCTAGTTTCATATCTAAAAAGATGAAGATAAAATAGCAGAAATGTAGTAAATATCAATGCAATTTCACCTCCACAGGTACAGTATTTTATATTATTTACATCTCACTCTACTGTATACTGTTTTTTTTTTTTCCACTGGGACAAGACAAAAGAAGAATTTTGTTAATTTCTGTGCATAAAGACATTTTCCCTTGCAATTTGCAGCGTAGACACTACAGCAGCCAATAAGAACAATGCAAGCCTCCTGAAAGTCAAAATACTGTTTTTTAAGGCACGTAAAGAAAAGAGTTTTCAGATGTTTATCTCATCCATTAACAAATCCCATGCTTTAGCTAAGTCCTGTTTAGATGAACTCCCAGCTCCACTAAAGGCAATTGCAGAATTGCTATTGGCATCAAAGCAGAAAGAATATTAATCAGAATGTTCCTCAGGATGGTGACTCTCCTGAAGTCCAGGTGTATTAGACCAAGAGTAAAACCCAAAAGGACTAAAGGAAGAACCTGTCACTTAAGCCAGGTCACAGGAGCTGTGCTATACTTTCTCAGCTGTGAGAAGGTGTGTTTTAAGAATATGATCCTGATTCAGAGGCACTTCTGTTCCAAAGTTCTGAAACTAGAAAAGTATTAACAGTATTACTTTACTTCAGCAGCTGGGGATTTGATTTCACACATTCATTTCTCTTTCTGTGGTTATAATTTTCACAAAACAAAGTGAGTGGAGTTCTCTGTGCTTTGTTGATTTGAGAATACTTAGAGGCCCAAGGATTATTAGCAGATTTTTTGAGACATCCCCCATGTGTGTGCATGTGCACCCACACACATCTCAGGTAAGAGCTCGAGCTCAGTGGTTTGTTTCACATTTACTAACCCCCTCTGTACTTTTTAAAGCTTCTGGTCTCCTGAGGCTGAGATATCTAGATAGTTCTTGTGAAGTAATTGTCTTGTTTTGACACATACATTAAGTTCACCTACATTTCTTGGTAGTCTTCTGTTTAAACTTGTTCACAAACATATACCTCTGGACACTGGATGAGAAACAAATTCTGATAGAAAGTTAAAAGGAAGACTCACAAGAATTCCAAAATTATTTGTACCCTACTGGGTTTTCTTATTTTTTTTTAATCTGTTTCTATGTATTTTGCTCTTAGGATTTATATCCTTTAGAGTAATTTAGTTATTCCTCTACTCTGCAAACTCTCAGTGTATATGTTTTCAAGGCTATCAGCTCTATGAAATGACTAGTACAGGGCATCCATCTATGACAAATCTAGGGAAATTACTAATAAGACTAAATAGACCTGGGACTTACTGGATGACAGGCAGCTGGAGGATAACTGCATATGCTTTTGGAAATCTATCTGTCCCTGTCTGAATTGATTTCCTGGAGTTCCACATTGTGACATACAGCTATTAAACTGGTTCTCAATATATTTATGTAGGCTAAAACTGCTGAAAAATAATGAAGGATTTAAAAATTTGTGTATCCAGCCAATGGTTGGCTTGATATACACACTTTTTTTTGTATATATCTGTAAATCTGGACAGTGAAAAGCATGTATGGCACATCTACACTGGTCTTGAAGGGTGGTAATGTCTCTTCCTACTCTTTGGCTGCTCTGTTTCAAAAAATCACTGGCATTCAGGAGGACATGCAGGTAAAGAGCAGGGTGTGCACACACAGGAGGTAGAAATTGGACTAAAGGATGAAATAGCATAGACTGCTGTGATCAAGGGCTCAAGCAGACAAGTGAATGGACCAGAAGCCTGTTTACATGAATGACTGCTTTAGTGGTTTTTGTCCACTTCTGTTCCCGCCTCATTAACCCAGATCCTTCCCTTTCCCCACCTTTGGTCCTTCCTCTAAACATCCCATAGGAAATCTTGTGTATTTCCACAGTCCCCTTAAACGACGACATAAGAAGTTTTGAGCAAAATCCAAATTCTCTTCCCTCACAAGCCACAATAAATTCTGCAACCCTTTGGGCAGCCATGTCTTAGCCTGCGTGGCATGGCTTTGGAGATAGAGCATGTATAAAGGTTTCTCCTTATGCTTGTGCATGATTCTACCTGGCAAGTGCATATGATGATCCCCGGTCATACATCTTGATTTAAGAATAAGAAGGGTAAGAGTAAGAATAAAGCTTTGGATAAAACCAAGTTAGATGAAGCATGCAATGAATGACAGTTTCAAGGTGACCTCTAATTTTGAATGCTTGATGTCAGCTGTGTGGGGCTTGTGTGCTGTAGCACTGAGTAGTCAGAGATGTCCCTGGGTCAAAGAACCCACTGTAACTCTGATGCAGAACAGGCTAAACACCAGTTTATTTGTGTGGGTGTACAATATTTTTAGAGGCTGTTGCTAACAAGCTGGTCACATTTCTTATTCTTTCTGCGTCTGTATTAGCTGTGGGTAGTTGTGCCAGTGAAAGGAGTGAATTGAATTTAGCTCCAAATTCACCTCACCCATCAGAATGTGACCTGTAGTGTGCATAGATAGGCTGACAAATTACACTGTCATATATTTCATTTTCTCAGTGTTTGGGGATTCCTTCAGTAACCCTTCCATAAGTGACAAAATAGCCCTAGAAAAGCATGTAGCAAATCAGTTCTGACACACTGAAAATAAATTTAGGCTTAATAAAGACTTTATAGCTCATCCTTGTTTTCAGATTGGGCAGACGCTTAGGCTTTTTTGGTGCTACAAACTGGCTAAAAAAATACAGATGCTATAAACTGGATCCAGAATACTTGTAAATAAAGTGAAATGTTGGATGCAGAGCTGGTAGCTGGTAAAGCTGTGTGGATGGGGATGAACATCCTTCCTCTTCTCCCCATGAGGCTGGGGCTGCTGGAGCCCACCCTGAAAACACAGCTCCCAGTTCTCACTTCCTGAATTTTCGGTCTCTGATAGCCAGAGCACTTCTCAATGGGGGGAAATGGGGCCTTGACAACAACTCAGGGCAGCTTAAATTCAAAGCAGTCCATAATTTTTTTAAGCACTTACGGATATTTTTTCCCCCTGTATTTGAAAAGCGAACTATATCCAGGGGAAATGCATTACTGTTATTATTTACTGTTATTAATTGTTGGTATAATTTTTTTAAGTAGAACTGATGCATGCAGAAGAAGTTTTCTTTCATGGCAGCTCAGCCTGTCCTGCAGTCATCCTTGTCTTGGATGGGTTATGAGACTGTTTGACCCAGTGAGATGGATTCCAGCAGGCGTACTCTGGTGCCAGAGTGTTGTCAGTGAAGAGCCCTATAACTAGACAATGTTAGCAATCCTTACTCCCCAAAGCTTTTACTGTGTAGTGTCAGTCTTCAGTGTATGCCCTGTAGGTGCATTGACTTCAGGGTCAAAGTAAAACCACATTATGTATCAAAATTACCCTCCAGATACACTTTCTTTTAGTCATTTTAAGTCTAGGAGAACAAGAAGATTCCTTTTTTAAGAAGGTGAAAAGGAAAAAAATGAGAAACATTAAAGGACAAATGCCTAATTTGAGGGAACAAAACATGAGTCAGAAAATATTACTGGGAGTTCTTGTTAAGGATTCTGTAAAGTTGCATAAGAAGAAAATGAAATGTTTCATAATTAGACTGGAAGTGTCATTGTGTTCTTGGTTTTCTGTGAGACATGAAAGTCAAAATCACTTTAAACTTATTTCTGAATCATATAATAGATTATTCTTCCCTTAGGTCAGGGAAACATTATGTGCCTTAGAAGAAATAAAACTTCTGACACTCCTGTTGCGTTATGAAGTGCCTCCTTTGATAAGGTGGATGAAGAGAGAGCACTTACCCATTTTAATAGTTGTATCAACAGGCGTTGCTGTTCCTCTGTCAAGTCCCTCTTTGTAATTCTGCTAAGGGCCTAACAAAACCTAACTAAAGGGTTGCAAATCTATTTCATAAGGTCATGAGCAGTCATGCATATTGGATGTGCAACAATGTACCACAGTAACTATTCCTCTTCACAACTCAACTATTTACACCAGACCAGCGTAGGCAGCCCCTGTAGTGGGCCCTTGTGATGCAAAATAAAAAGAGTTGTGTGTAGGAGAGAACAAAAAATAGCACAGAATATACAGATGTAAATTATTTTTTTAAAAGAAATAATGGAAGACGTACCAGAAGAGTATAGTGCTGGTAATGCAGTGCTTTCCTGGCTGCGCTTTCTCTCCTGCCAAACTCACTCCCCTGGGAAGGAGGTCATAAGGGTGCTGTCCTTGGCACTGTAGCCAGGCCAGTGCTTGGGTAAATCTGGATACACCCATCAGGGAAAGCACTACCCTGTGATGTTAGGTCATGTGTTTTTGGGGCATAACATTATAAGTTGTTGTTTACTAATCACAGCATACCATTAGCCCAGGCATAAAACAAATTTGCTTTCCTAAAGCAATCAATAATTATAAATGTCTCTCAAAAGGGTAGAATATTCTTGTTTATAACTTGAATTTTTTAGTATTTTAAATGAAGGTTTAATTATTTTATTTTTCTCAATATACTTTTTATTTTGTCAAGGGGACTTATTAAAATAAAATTGAAGGATCTGAAGATGTTGTTTGTAATAATTTGTCATTATTGCTAGAGGTTTAAACTGTGTTGTACATCTAAGGAGGTTAATCACTGTCCTTTTAACAGGAAATCAAGAATAAAATTCTTACTAGAAGACTCTGCCCCAAAGAGCTTATTATTTTTTACACTAATTCCAAGGAACAGCAGCCTGTCAGTTCCTTTCCTGGAGAGGTCTTTGATTAAAGAAAGAAAAACCTCACTCTGTTAGTAGCTGAACTCATGATCAAAGTGAAGTGGCTGTTTTTCCTCAGACCTCTTCCAGTTCAGTGTAGCTCATGTGGACACTGCCACAGTTATATATTTTTGTCTTACCCAAATGAGCACCATTTATATAGCTGTTATTCCACAGATCAGTGAGGTTTTTGCTCTTTACTTGGAAACATTTGAAACACCTGTGACCCAGATTGGACTAAGAGGAGATTCCACATACTTAATTCCTTGAAAAGTAAAGGAAGTATATGGATCTCAAATGAAGTACTTAAAATAGTTTTAAAACCACTTTATTTTTTTATTTTTTATTTTTCTTTCAAAGAAGGTCTTAATGTTAGCAGTATCCTTCCCTTATGCTGTCTGCAAAGGCAGAAAAAATAAAAAAGTTTTCTTTATGTCTCATCACTCAATACAGAGGCTTGTAACTGATGAGAATATTTTCCTAATACTGGCAGTTTTGAAATATGAAAATGGGTGTACCAGCATAAGCACCTAAGGTATTGGAAGTTGGTTAATTTGGCTTATTTCTACACATCATTTCCAGGCTATTAACTTCTAAGAGATAAAAAAACTGGGACATTGATTCAAACAATATCACTGAGTTTTTTTGCTGGTAATGGAGGAAGTTTAGAAGAGATGAGAAGAATCATGACATCCCTCTTCACTTCAAACTGAGAAGCATGTCAGCCTTGAGGCAGATTACCCAACAGTAATGCCACCTTTGTGACTTTTTTATTGTTTCCTAGGGATTCTCATTGCTCTCTTACACCATCATCTCATCTGAACTGTCTGTGAGACATACACAGTCCCATGTGGCCATTTCCATACCTCACTGATAATGTGATCAATCTTGTTGACATCTCAGGGCTTCTTCTGGATCCTGCAGCTTCACTTGACTTGTGCAGTACTGAGACACCCAGGCTGGAGAATCTGTCCTCTCCACGACTTGCACTCTCCTCTCAGATCCAAAATCACCCCTCTGACATGTAATGCTGAAGAAGGACTTCCCACAGAATCACAGGAAATGTCCAAAATCAAAAATCTATGTCCTGAAACATAGGGTCCTTTTTTCTCTGACATTTTCCATTACATGTTTCAGAGCTCTGTGCATCCATATGCACTCATGTACCTGCATGCACACCTTCTCATGGCAGGTTTAAGTGGGAACTGATGCAGGGTTACTCCCTCCCATCTTATTTGGCCTTCCCAAAATTTGGTCTTTCTCTGCTGGTTTGGAAAAAACAGAGCAGATTAAGCAGAGAGTTAGGATGCAGGTGTTCATAGTGGACAAACTGATGAAAAACTTTATTCCTTTTCCTGAGAAGAAAGAGACAGAAGATCAAATTGCAGACCTGCTTCAAAAATTCCCCTTGAATAGTGTTACAGCACTTCGTGTATGGAAGAAAGGAACAGACAAATAACTAATACAGTTTATAATAAGACACACAGAGGGAGAACAATAAGTACACAGTGCATTTTTCCTTAGGTGGACCTTGCAACAGCCCTCCAGTATGCAATTCAACTATTATTAGCTTAAATGCACTATTTCAAATTGTACTTAGGAGCTGTTTTCCTAAACACTAATTCAACTTTAAAATGAGTTATAAAAATTTTTGCATGCGTACTGGAAGACACCTATTTTGAAACTCCTATTTTTTTGCAGTCTGCCAGTCTGTTTACACAGAAAAACAATTATTTCTGCTGCACACTTGACCCAGAAATAGGTACAATGTATTCTGCAAATTTTGAAAGTCATCAAGACATCCAGGATTCAAAAGCAGAATGATAGATCCTCATCTTTTTTTTTTTTTATAACATGGGATTGATAAAGCACTAACATGCGAGTTATACATTCAGCACACAGTAGCCTTTACTAAAAGAAATATATCCAATCTTTTCTTAAGCTATTATTCTTTAATACTGGTTATAATTTCCTAATTGCATTTTCTAAGCAAAGTGGCAAAATCAAGCTAAGGCCATTTGCAGAAATCAAATACGTGAGAACTAATATGTACCACTGTACTAAACACCTTTTTTATTTTTTTTCCAATTCTGCAATGTTATTTTTTAGATAATACTCCAGATAGCTCTGAAGAATCCTTTTGCAAGTCTTTTAGAGGCCACCTTTTCACTTTCTGTATTTTTGTGCTTCCAAGAAACTGAAAAGGTTAACAGTTGTGTACTGATTTTTTTGTGCTACTTTGTTTCTGCAGCTGCCTCATTCACTTGTTGTATAAAGCCTGTTAACACCATAAACAGTTTCCCAGGTACATTAGAATCAGCCAGCTGGGGTGGATGACTTTTCAAACACAAGGAGCCACGTGCAAGATTGATGTGTGAGAACTTGTGCCCCCAAGGGAAGTGTTTTATAACACGGTCTTATGACACTTGTTGCTACCTTCCTTGATCCACATAAAATCTCTTCTTCAGTTGTCCTGGACAGTGTGAAGATTCCTTTCTTCCTGATTGGGCAATGAGGAAAATAATGGAAAGTATACCAGCTACCTCTTGCAGCAGTGATCTGTGGAGTGCTATAACTCTACAGATTATATCTATATCTATATCTATATCTATATCTATATCTATATCTATATCTATATCTATATCTATATCTATATCTATATCTATATCTATATAAACAATATTTTAAAATGTTAAGTCTTGAGTTATGATAATCTTGGTTGAACTCTGAGTGCAGGATTTTCATAAAGGTCTGCTAGAAAAACAAGGAAGGAAATGTTGACTTGTATTCATGCTATTACCCTGACCTACAGAGAGCAGGGGAGTTGGACTTGCTGTGTTGCAAGGACAGAGATCATATTTTTAGTAGGAAACTTTACTGTACCCTCTGTGCTGCTCTATCTCTGCTAGAAAAATCCCATGAATAACAAGAGACATGCATACAAAATTACACAAAATAACTGATAACACAGCCACAATATGGATCTTCAGCTGGACCTGGTTTTAGTATCCTACTCCTTTCCCTTTCTTTTTTTCTTTTAGTAAGGTTCTTCTTAAGCAGCCTCTTTATCTCTGGATTATTTTTCTTCTAATTTCCCAACAAAGGATTGGGACTAAAAGATCTGATGTCCTTTTTAGAACATTATACCATCATCTTGAGAAGGTTTTTCTGCAATGTCAGCTTGATGTCAGTTTTACAAAACTTTCTGTCCATAGAAAATAAACAAAGTACGTGATTTATTTAAATTTTCTGGTTTTATTTTAATGGATATCAATGTATTTTTTGTAAAATGGGCAGAAAAACACAGCCTAATTCTTCGAGTGATTTCTTAAATGTTCCCCATTAAGTCTGACATTTTATGAATATTTCAGTGGATACATTCTGTTGTAGTATCTCCCCTAAAAATTACACTAATTCCATTTGCATGATCCGCATAGAAACAATGCTCAGGTATTGATGAACCATGATTTACAGAAGAGTAAGAAGAAGGAGCAAAAGAGAGAATAATCTTAATTAGATTTTAGGGTGCTAGGGATTAAATATTGCCTATGTATTCGGAAGTAATGTGTGCTGTGTCATTTCCAATAAGTAAAAACCACATTCAAAGTTCATTTCAACACACTTAACGTGCAAACAAATAATGGAAAATATGAAAGCAAACTTGCATTAAATTAGTGGGATTTTTTTACTGTTTCTTAAACACATGTATCATATATTACATAGATATGTACAGTAAGTTGTTCTAAAGCTAGACATGAGAGAAGACTGGATTTGATTTTGAAAATAATTGTTTTTTGGACCAACTACAATATGAATAGATTTCATTGAAGCATTTAATATAAACATTCCAGAATACACATAACTTAAATACCATTACTTTTCCACTAACTGGAAATAAACAGGCTTTCCACTTGATATTTATTGTAACATGATTTCTTTGTAGAAATAAGATGAAATATTTCATTGAAGTGCAGTTCTTACTAAGCATCAGTGTGCTTGCAGAAGAGTAGAATCATTGCAGTAGAAAAGATACCTCTTGGGTCATCTCAGTCCATCAGCCTGAATCATTGGTGGATTTCATTATTCTTAAAATAGATTTGAATATCTTTGGTGATGGAAATGCTGTAACCTTCACTGGCAGGTTGTTTCATTATGTCACTCCTTCTCTAGTTATAAATTTTCCCTGATGCATTTTAATCTAGTTAGCGTTTATTGATCAATCTCTTTGATTAATGAGAGTAATTGATCCTTATTCTCTTTATAGTGTTCTGTTAAGCATTTATACATTCTTTGTTTCTCTTCAACTTACTTCTTAGTTTTGCATGACATTTCTTTAAATCTGCCTCGCATATCTGATTATCCATCTTTTCTCATATGCATTTATATACCCTTTTAATCCCTACTATTTTGGTGGGCTTTTAAAATTAAATTAAAACTGAAGAATTCTGACAGAGTCTGTAATACTATGGAATTCAGTAATACATCACAAATCATTTTGTCTGGATATATATAGGTTATATTTAATAAAAAAGGTCAGTCCAGGTGATTAGAGACACTGCTGGGAGTCATCAAACAAAGCAGTTCTGTACTCCTGTATGGGATATGTAATTCCATTCATAAATTTATCAAGAACCATCTTAAACCAACATATATTTCTTGCACTTTTTCATCCTACTGAAAAGCTGCTTCATCATTTCTGAAACAGAAAAGCTTTTAAAATTTCCTCTCCATCCTACTTAATTTTTTTTGTTTTCCTGCCAGCACTACCCCATATTGTAAACATCTATTTCCTTCCTGCTATTCTCCTTCCTGCTATTCTTCTTCATCCATCCATCCATCCATCCATCCATCCATCCATCCATCCATCCATCCATCCATCCATCCCTTCCAAATCCCCTCCTGTTTATCTCCCACATACACATACAGAAAAAGATCCATGCCCTGATTTTAAATGCCACTTTTGCTGAGGCCTTTCAGGCTTTTATTGCAAACTGCTCTGCCAATTCACCTGGTCATCCCAGCAGCCCTCCTTTGTGTGTATTGCAAAAAATTCAATTTCTCTGGAGTGCAGGCAATGAAGCCTGTGTTCCCTGTTCCTGATGAGACTGATGTGGTTCTTGGGCAATGGCAGTAATAAGTCTCTCTCCCAGTAGAAAGGCCTCGCTTAATGCCTCTTGGGATCACTGTTTTCATTTCATGGCCCCTGTGTAGTGAGGGCTCACTGTATCTCTTACTCTTCCTGGTGAAGGTCTTTCACTTCTTTTATTGCTGTAGAAAGAAATTCTATTATTTCAGAAATTCTTGCTTTTGAGTCATGGTACATGACCCTCTTCTGTGTGCCATTGAATTCCACCTCACTTCATGTATTCCACCTCATTCCACATATTGCAGTCCTGAAGATGTGTTCATATTTTAGGCACAAGGTTGTGGATGAGACAGCAGGTGACTGGAGGCCGGTAACTGCTTTCAAAACAGCTGAGTAATTTTGAGTTTTCTTGTCTTCTTGTGGGAAAGTGCTCTACAGCAACAGCTGTGTGGGTGTGGTGGGTTTTCCATGGCTGGCTGACATGTGCTCCCCAAGCTGCTCTCCCTCCTCAGCAAGACAGGGGGGAAATACAGGATGAGAAATCTTGGACAGGGAGATTGTTCACCAATTATCATCATGGGCGAAACAGACTCACCTTGGGGAAGATTAGTTTAATTTATTGCCAGTTAAAAATGGAGCTAGTGAGAAACAGGAACAAAACTGAAATCATTCTCTTTCTTCCCAGGCTAAATTTCACTCTCAGCTCCTCAATCTCCTTCCTCCCTAATGAGCTCTGCAGGAGGATGGGGATGGGGGAATTCTTTAGTTCATATCCCATAGCTGCCACTCCTGTTGGGGGTTAGGTGTCTTTCCTTTTGTTCTTTCTTACCTATAGAATTTTCCCCATTAGTTGTGGGGAAACCTGGCTGCTGGTGCTTATGTGTACTAGACAAGACAAAGAGTTTGGCCGGGTCGAGGGAGAAGGGGGGAGGAGGCAGGTAAAGGGAGGCCGGGAGCAGCTGTGAAATCATCATCTCGCTCTTCCGCCAGAGAGAAAGACACACTCGGAGCTGTGGTGGCTTGGAAAAAGCCATAACCCAGACAGACCGTCTTTTCTGCTGCTGCTGCTTCTCCTTCTTCCATGGGTCCTTCTGCACCCCGTGCCCTGCACTGCATCCTGCAGTGTCAGCCACTGCTGCGAAGCTGCTGACCCGTCTCGTCCATCCACTGCCCCAGGATTTCTGCTCACTGCTGCCGTTCCAGCTCAGCGTTTCCTCAGAGTCCTGCCGGGCCACCCAGGATCGGCTGCCCACAGGGGGTTTGTGAAGCAAAGCCTCCCCTCCATCCTTTCCTGTCTCTGCCATGGGGTCTCTGATTCTGTTGTGTTGTTAATACCATAGTTATTGTTTTGTTTACCTTGTTATACAAACTAGTAAAGAGCTGTTATTCCTACACCCATATCTTTGCCTGAGAGCTGCTTAATTTAAAAATTAAAATAATTCTGAGGGGGGAAGTTTCCAAGGGAGGCTCCTGCTTTCCCTAGCAGATATCCATCTTTCAACCCAAGACACCTTCCTTCTCATTCCAGCATGAGGTTCCACCTGCGGTATGTGATCCTTCATGAACTTCTGCAGCGTGTTCTGTAGGGACTTCATGGAGTTCTTTAAAAGCTGCTCTCCAAGTCCCTCATGGGCTAAATGTATTGCCAGAAACACTGACCTCATGTGGGCTCCTCTCCAGAGGTCATAGATCCTGCCAAAGGCCTGATCCAGGTGTGGGGTCTCCAAGGGTGCAGCTTCCCTCAGGACACTTCAGTCTGCATCCTCATAGACCTCCAAGGGCTGTGGGGGAGACATCCTGCCTCCCTGGTCTGTACCACAGGCTACAGAGGAATCTACTCCAGTGCTTGCAGCACGTCCTCTCCCTCCCTTTTCTCAGTGACCTTGGTGTCTGCAGAGATGTTTCTCTTACTTTTTATCCTGTTCCTGTCTCCCACAAATGTTGTGCAGTGTATTTTCCCCTCTACTAAGTATGCTATTGACAAGGTGCCCCCAGTGCCACTGATGGGCTTTGCTTTGGGCGGCAGTGAGTTTATTTTGGAGACAGCTGGAACTGGCTCTGTTCAATACAGGAGCAGCTTCTCTTTGTGACTTCTCACAAAGGCCACCTCTGAAGCCCTTCTTCAGAGACCTCATCATGTGCACAAAATGCAGTAGGGAATGCTCCTGTCTCATGCAGTGGATCTGTCAGAGGCTTTGGGTGGAGGTGCCCCAAGCAAACAGCCTTTTTTCCTCCTCCAGTTCCCACGGTTTGGGTACAAGCTGGCTTCAGCAATTTGCACAGCATGAGCTCAGTCCCAGCCTGATACACATAGGCCACAGCAGCTTCACTAAGCAGTATGAACTCCCTTTGTTGGGCATTCTTGGCTCTGAGACTTTATTACAATCAAGCACAAATATTTTGTAAAGAGAACCAGCAATTCTGCACTGATTGTGGTTTATGCTCAGAGGCACAAAGTGAAAACTTGTGTGTCACATAGCCCTTGTTGCTTTCTGGGGGAGAGAGAGTGAGAAATAAGTGATTTTAGTACTATATTTGCAATTCTCCTTTAAAGGACAACTGATGCACAAGATGTTTCCCACATCCTTTTCTGGAATGCTGAGTGTCCCTCCCCTTATCCTGGTTTTTGTTCTGATCCCGGTACTTGGTGAGATGCTCTGTGTGGGAGGGGGCCGTGTACTGCTTTGAGCCTGTTGCAGATGTTTTCAGATGTCTTCAAAATGGTGAGAAAACCCAGTGCCCACCAAAAGTAGAGGCAGGCAGGAAGCCTGTGGCAGCTCTGTGTGCACATGCTTAGGAAAGGGTGTTTGTCACTTGGTTTGTCACCAGAGGGCATCTGTGAGGAGGCACAGCAGAAGATGTAAAAGGACACATGTGAGGGCACTTGGGAGAAGGAGTAAGAAGGAGATGTGAGAGGAGACACAGGAGAATACACAAAACACAGACATATGAGGAGGATTGTGAGGAGACTCTTTTGGAGAGACAAAACAGAATAGACAAAAGGAAAGGGGCACTGTTTGGGTGATGGCTGCACAATATTCATGGAAGGAGTAGATGACTGGGTCTGGGGGCAACCCATGTTGGTGCAAGAACACCTCTGAGGGACTGTGATCAGTGGGTGACACACACGAGCTGAGAGCAGTAACAAGTGAGGAGGAGGGGAGGAAAAGGGTGAGAAACGGGGACTGGTTTAAGAAACTATTATGCACTGACACTGACTTCCTGTGCTGCCCATTGTCCCATCAGTGAGACTGGGAAGGACTGAGATAAGTGCAGTGAAAATAAGAGACATGGAAAGGGGAGGAGTGGCATTGGACTGAACTTGAACCTGTAAATGGGGAATGAAAGGTGATTGCCTTTGTTTTTCGATTGTCTATGTCATTTTTTGTTTCTCAATAACTGAATCAACAAGGAAAAGATTACGCTAATTTACAATAAATCATCCAAAAAATCCCTGGATTAAGACTATCTGCAATAGCAGGTCAGAGTATCAAGGCTGGCCAAAGGGTGTAACGGGCATTGTGTATCCCGTCAAATAAAAGGACAAGCCCTATTCTGTTTTTTTTCTCTGTGGAACCATGCCCTTGCAGTTTTTCTCCTCTTCCATTCAGAAAAACAGGAGGCTCATGAGTGTTAGTATGTAGTACAGAAATTACTTTCATGCCTTTGCTATTTAATTTTCCATTTTTGCTCACTGATAATACTGGCTTAGCTTAATTAAATGCTTTCTAGAAGCAGCTCTCTGCTGAAAGTGTCTGCTGATAGAAAAGACACATGTGGCTTCTACCATGCTACACAAGGGCTTCTGTTGTGTCTGCAGAGGAGAGGAGGGCTTGGGGGTGTCTGGGACACCACAAAGAAATAAAGGATATGTTGGAGCACTGTGCAGCTGCAGTGCTGCCAACAGTGTTCAGGTAAGTCCAGAGCTCCTTTTGAACACAGAAACATGGTGAGGAGGATTCCTTCTGCTCCTCTCTAGCTGCATGTCAACTCCCACTGAGGCAGCTGCTCATAGCCCTACTTCTCCAAGTTTGCTTTTCACTGTGTAGAATTTAGCAGAACCAGACGTGACATGGCTCTCTTTTGTGTTATTCCTTAATTGACAGGAAAGTATTTTGAATTATGAAAGTCTGTTTGAACTTCTGGAAGATCACTGCTCTTTATTTCAGAATAAAGCATTCCCAAATAAGTGGTGAAATCACACAGAGGTATTCAAAACACTTTTTGGCTCTAGTTCTTTTTACAAAATACTCACATTAGTAGGTGAACTACATAGGGTATACTTTAAATTACTTGTTAACTTCCCAATAGTGGTTGTGAGTATGAGTCATTGTATCAGCAGATAAAACTTAGATAAAATGGCAAGACTCCTCTATTCTTTTCTTTCAAAGGGAATATCTCAGTGCTCAATCTTCTGTAAAGAAATAACATTCTCCTGTGGCTGGGACATGATTTGGTGAAGCATCACATTAGCAGAACCATCCTGACCAGCTGTGCTGGGGCTTAACAAAAGACAACTCATTTACAGAATAGCTGTGCTGCATTTTTGGCACTCAGCTCTGGTTTGGAAGGGCCTCTAAAATAATGCACAGGCTGGCCTTTGCCTTCTGCGTCATAAAGCTGTGAGGTCGTTTCTACCCTATGGTCCAATACCCTGGGGAATCAAATGTCCTGCTCTCCCTCTAAATATGTCCCTTGACCACTGAGCCCATTATGAAGTGGACAACCAACTGAAAAACATGGAGATTATTACAAAAAAATCTCACTATAAAAATATAGACTCCATTAAAAATATTGGGTTTTACTTTTATAGAAATGTTCTTGTGTTAATACACTGTGTCAAGTAAAACATCCCAAATATCATCTTTTGTGTGAGCTCTCTAAATGAAAGGAAGAATCAGTTGAAAAATATAGCTGTTTTTGAGTTCAATACCATCTTCTCTTGCTCTGTCATTCCAAATGTTGCAGCCTTCTGAATACATGAAAGCTCAAATAGTTTATGCAGCTAGAGGTGTCACTGGATCTCAGCCTCACTGCAGCACTCAGCCAGCAACACTTCTCATGAAATTCTCCTACAAGTGAGATACCCAAAGTACTCTCTAAGCAATTGAGTTCACGTGAAGTTCACAACTTATGTGTACTGTGGGAAGGGGAATATGATTGTTGGTTTATGTTAGTTATAAACAATTTCTGAGTTCTTGTAAATGGAGAGTATTTGAGGAATCAGTTTTACTATTAATGAGAAAAACCCTATCCTCATTATCTGTCCACGGATCATTGTAGAAAAGTAGCCTGCCAAAACTGGCTGAATGAACTTATCCAATTAACCCTGGAATATTTTATTCCTTTGTTGTACTCTGTTATTGCATCTGACAGTTTTGTTGCTCCTCTGATCTAATTAAGAATTTTTGGCAAGCATCACAGTGTTACAAATTTTGAAAATGTGAATCAAACCTGGCTCACAGCACTTGGTTCAAATGAGCGGGAGAGCTGAACTTTCATTTACTTCTTGAACTGACAGATGAGTTTGCATGAGAAATGTCAACTTCTGTTAATCTTGTATATAAATATGTACTTATTTATGTATTTATATACACACATATAGATACATATTTTAGTATTTATATACACACATCACATTACATGATCATATTATAAATGCTTGTTTCTTCCTCAGAGTTTATTTTCTCAGTTTTTATTAACGAAAATAACACTTTATGATGTGAATAAAGACAATTGCCTTATCTGGCTTTCAAATTCAATGTCAGAACACAACATTTCAGTCTTCCACTTGGCAAACTAGGGGTTTATGATTGGGCTATGTGAAGCTAACCAATTCTTTTGGGTCAGAGGACAGCAGACAGGAGAATTGCAGCGTTCATGCCTTCTCTGAGAAAATCAGGTAGAAAAGAAAGTTTTAACCTGTTCTGGGCTGCTTTTCTATTCTTACATGGTGTTTTTGAGTTCAGTGGCATAAGAGATCTAAAGGTTTTCTTATGATATATATGAGCTTCTAATCTCCTCTACGCTTTCTAGAAAGAAATCTTAAATCTACATGCTAGATTGTGCCCCAAATGCTGGTAGCTCCTCTGGCTGCTCCTTCTACAGCCCCATTCTTCACTTGACTCATATAGCTTGTTTAGCAAAAGTAAAAAGAGTGAGGTGCTGCTGAAAGTGCCTTTTCAGGTGAGAGAGACCCCTGCTCACCCCCAGCTGCAAGCCCGATTTTGGCTTCAGGCTTCTGGCAGGTGAAGTTCAGGAGTGGCAGGTCCAAGCCAGCACCGTGGGTGTCTCTTCGTGGTGCCTCTTGACCCTATGTAATGGGCCTGCTTGAGCCCACCCTGGGACTGCAGTGCTTGCCAGATGAGCACTAGGAGCCTCTGGTTTCATGTGACTGACAGCTCTATGGGAACTTCGAGCAGGTGAGCCAGAAGCACCTGCGCAGCTGTGATAGAGATATATATCCAGGTCTTTACCATGCTCTCTGTCCCCAGCTGCAGCAGATTGCATGCAGGCTGGCTGGCACCCAGCAGGACTTTGATGACTGGCTTTGGCTTTGGCTTTGGCTTTGGCTTTGGCTTTGGCTTTGGCTTTGGCAGCAAACCAGGCTCCTTATCCTCCTTTTATCCTGAAATTCATCTGAAGCAGAAAACATTTTTTTGTGATACAGCACCAAAACATTGTTAGTGTTCATCAAACACTAATGTTATTCTCCTGTTACTATTTAACTGTCACTGTGTTCTGGAAATATATTAGTAAGGTACTCAGTGAAGCTCTCTGTGATGTCTATTGTGCAATAATGACTTGGAGTATGTTTAGGTTACCTCCCCTCTGGTTTTTGTTAATTCAAGTTGCTCTTCTCTCATGTTTCGCTATGCAAATCAATGGCTATAAATGATTTAACTACAGGTTACAGCTATATGAAAAACAGCCCCCCCCCGTTGTTTTGCTGGATCCTAGCCCCTAAGACAGCACAGAAGAAAGCCTGGTCTGCTGTGTGATGCTTAGGGAAGTATTTAGCAGCTGGGATGTGGAGTTGGGCAGTCCCTAGTATTATTCCAGAACCTCTGCAAGTTGTTTTACAGCCATCTTTCAGTAAGTGAAAGCCTTTGATCTCTGTAGCAAGTACATTTAATAAGCTACAACTTCCCCATGAAAATATATCCATTACTTTGACACAAAGAGGAGATTTCCCCAAGAGACTCAGTGTGTGTTTCAGTGGAAAACATGCATTTGTCAATCTCTCTAGAGCAATAAAGAAGCTGGTGTGGAGTCACATCTACTGCCACAAAAGAAGAGGATAATATTTTTGTTGAGAAATGGTACAGAGATCTGTTACTGATGGTGTTAATGAGAATAGATTGTGTTAATGTACAGTAAGGTACAATAAATTTTATGTTGTCAGCAGTATAGAGACCTTCCATGAATTTTCAATGACATCAGCTTCTAATTAGTAGTGGCTTCAAAGAAAGCTCCAGAAAATCATCACCAAAAAAGATATACACTGTTAATTGACATATTCAAAAGCACTTAGCATTGCTTTAACACTAGTCTATTATGAGTCTTATTGGTTTGTTAGTAAAGATTTCAGATAAAAAAGTTTATGATCAATGGCAAACGTTAAAATAATACAACTATAAGCTATTTTTATGAAATATATTATTTTCAAAGAAGAAATAGGGATGACTTCAAACACCTCTGCACAAGCTGAGTTCTAAAAGGTGTATTCTTTTAGGAGACTATTCCCTTTTAAAAATAATCAATCATAAGGAACCATCTTTTTAATACCTGTATTTTCTTAAATGTCTTCGATTATCTGTATTCTGAACAAGCAAATCAGATTAATTTCTGGACTGAGATGTGCACATTTTTGATATAAAAGTACACCTCAGGTTTAGTGCTGCAATCAGTATTTGAAGTACTCCATCTGAGTACTTAGAAAGGAACTTATTTTTCTATCTATCTGTGAAAAGA
Source organism: Bombycilla garrulus (assembly GCA_013400315.1). NCBI lineage: Eukaryota > Metazoa > Chordata > Aves > Passeriformes > Bombycillidae > Bombycilla > Bombycilla garrulus. Next base: position 57,082 of record VXBU01017033.1, on the reverse strand, counting down.
TAGTTAGATATTAAATTTGAAGTGAAAAAACAGAGAACAGACAGATAAGGTTATGGCAACCTTTTCTCCATCTGCTTTCATCCAAAGTTTTCTAGACCTACAAGTGAATTTCCCTGCATTTTATAAACAGTTGCTGTCTTAAAAACTGTCTATTCTCTCCTATGAAACATTAAGTTATGGTTAGAAGGAAAAGTTACACTTTAACCTTACAATACACTTGTTTAAAGTGGGGAGGAGGAGGTTTCCTCTGCATTTTGCAGTAGCTCTTTCATTACAAATGCAAAGGCCAGGGGTCGATTAGCAGAATTTATTAGAATTTCCTAGTTTGCACAGAGCAAGCCTGAGCTCAAGAACAATTATACGGTTAAGGTAGTATCATACTTTGTTCTCCTTGTCAGTCAGAAGAATTTTCAGTGTCAGACAGAAAATCTGTGTATTTGTGAAATGTAAAATACAGTATAGAGACTGTGTGGGAGGAGTGGCCAATTCACCAGAAGGTTATGCTTCTTTCCAGACGGACCCCTACAAGCACAGTCCTGCACCTGGGGAGGAAAAAACCCAGACAACAATGCATACGGGGTGCCACAAAGCTGGAAAGAAGGTTGGTATGAAAGCACTGGGAGGGCTTGGTGGAAACCAAGTTGCGTCCTTGCAGCGGAAGGTGAGTGGTGTCCCAGGCTGCTTTAGGCAAAGCATTGTCAGCAGGTCATGGGAGTTGATCATTCCTTTCCACTCAGCACTGGTGAGACCACACCTGTTGTGTCCAGCTCTGGGCTCAACAAAAGAGAGACATGGACAGGTAGGAGAAAATCCATCAAAGTGACAAAGAGATGATGAAGGGATTGGAGCATCTTGTCTATGAGAAAAGGCTGAGACCTGGAACTGTTTAGCCTGGAGAAGAGAAGGCTCAGGGAAACACCAGAAGGGAGCAGAAAGGACGGAGAGAGGCTCTTTTCAGTTCCCAGTGCCAGGACCAGAGACACAAGCAGAAACACAGAAGTACTCCCTCTGAACATCAGGAGACATTTTTCACTGTGGGCTGACTGAGCACTGGCACAGGTTACCCAGGGATGTTGTGAACTCTCCAGCCTTGGAGATATTCAAGAGCCGTCTGGATACAGGCCTGGGCAAATGGCTCTAAGTGGCCCTGCTTGAGCTGAGGGAATTGGACCAGGTTTTGCCCAGAGCTTCCTTCCAAGTTCAGCCACTCTGTGATTTTTATGGAGATGATAGAAGTGTTTCACACAAGATATACACTGGACCCAAGAATTTGGGAAGTGGCTGTGGAAAGCCTCAGTTGTCCTACACAGGTAGCAATTAGTCCCAGCACTCAAGGCAGGCTGACCAAGCAGGGTATTTCAAAGCTGCTGTGTCACAGCTTGGGAACTATACCCTAACACAAGATCTTACAGTGAAGAGAACAAGCCACTTCTTTTTACTTGTGTAAGCTACCATACCTAACCAGTGCTCCAGCAAGCATGAGGCCTACTCCTGCATCACACACACAGCAAAGATTCATCTTTATGAAACACCTCTACAAAGTGCACTGCCTTTGAGTAGACATCAAGGCTCCTCCTGCAATCAACAGAAAGGGATAAACTCCCCAAGAAAGCCCTTGATCTGTCCCAGATTGTTGTTTGCAGCAGGTAGGATATATTTGGGTCTCCAGTAGGGTCTCCAGTATTGTACGTTTATGGAAAATAAACTAGATTGTACTCTCCATGTCTCCAGCCAGCAATGCCTGTTCCTTACTTCCCAAGTGGGTCAGTACATCTGTGCCATTGGCAGCCCTAAATTACCTTCTGCTGGATAATTTTGGGTCAGTACAGCTTAACATTTTAAGGCACATGCTTAGAAGGTCTTTTCCAGATATGTCACTGTTTTTTTAAACTTTCGTACCAAACAGAACTCTTCATCCTGGAGCAAAACATTTATAACCGGATAAATACACAAACTGTTCAGTTTAAAGCTGTGTAAATCATATTGGCTTCAGTTAAATTTATTCCATCTGCTTTTATCATCTGTTGTTACACTAATTTCTAATTCCCCCATAATATTAAAATGTCAGTGAATAAAAAAAGAAACATCTATGGGCCTCTAGTAGCTAATGGCATTACATTAGAAAGTAAACCAAGTCATATCATTAATTATATTTTATCACCATAGATACTTGTAATTGTGTAATTAATGCATATTTGCATAATCACATCATGAGATCTCTATGATTCATGCTTTATGGTAATCTGGATGCACAAATTTCTATCTCAGAATTGTAACCACTTGCAATGCTGTTATTGTAGTTACTTTTTTCTCATTGAAGAAATATGAAGATCCAATGAATGGTCTGGTCTAGTCTCAGACCTTTTCTGTGACTTATCCATGGAAATAGCTTTCCATGCACACTAGTTACTGTGTGCAGTAACTAGTATGCATGGAAACACAAAGTCACTCCAGGACAGTTACATATCAAGAAATTGCCAGCAATAAAAAATTATCACATGGATGAATCTATTATATAGATTGGGAAAATATATAATGTGATTTCACAGGGTTTCCCAGTTTTTATTAACCAGCTTATCTGTTTTCAGCCTTTTTCAATAATTGAAGAGAGGCTTCTTGTAGATCAAGTTTATGGGAAGGAATGAATATATTTGAATCTACAGACTTCTATCCTTGATAAAAATAATTTTTCATTAACTTACTGAGGCATTTTATTGAATTTAACATTCAATCCACTGTGCTTAACTACATTACCTTCCAGACAAGATGAACTAATCTGGGAAGCTGGGTGGTATTCAAATAAATGTAACCACTTTACAATATTTTTTCTCTCCAGATACTCTTTGTCAGGATTCAACCTGAAAAAAATGCATTTTTAAAGCAGTGTTTAGAAGATGCAAAGCATGCTTAGCTTTTAGACACATTTTATAAAGCCATAAACATTTGTATTTATAAATAAACCAAGTAAAATATAACAAATAAGTAGAATAAGAAACCAGAACTTGTTTAAATCATTATTATAATCTCTATTCCTCAATAATGCAGACCAAGAAAAGACCTATGGAGACCTGTGTGGTGACTGTGAATGGCAAGCATTGCAGTCATGGGCAGAAAAGATGACAGTACTTCTATGAATTCACAAAGGTTGACATTATGTATCAATGACAAATCTCTTCTAAACTGGAAGGGAATGTAAACAACATCCGAACTGTAGTGGGATGTTAACACTGTGCTTGTTCCACTGTCCATGTGTTTCAGAGGGAGATTTATTACAGCAGTCGGGAACTACATGGGTTGGCCCTGTTACCTTATGGCCTTGGACATCAATTTTGTTCTCAACCACTCTACTTGTGAAGGTCTTTTGAGTTTTGTTTCAAACACTGTTTAGGGTTTTGTTTTTTTCTTTGCACTCTGAGGTTCCATTTTTGGCCTGATACATGATCCAGGCCAGTTGCATTTATAAGCCTTGTTTGCTGAAACAATGGGACAAAAGCAGGAGATAGGAGTTTTTGGGAGGGGTTGCAGATTGTCAGTATGACAGCAGCAAGGTGTCCCGACCCTTAGCTGTGCACAACACCAGAAAGAACCAAAGCACATGTACATCAAAAGCTGCAAAAATTATTTGAATGGTTTAGATTCCAAAACAAGGTATTAAAAGTCTTTTGCTCATTCATAATGCATATTTTGATTTTCTTCACCAAGGGCATTATCCAAATAGAATTTACAATTTTACCAATTTCCTTGAGTATAGCTAATAGAACAAAGGATAATTAAAATAACTGCAAAATTTAATTTTCCCAAATCTTGCATGCTCCCCTCTCTATTCAATTATTACTTACATCTCATTTCAGTCCTGCAAGCTACTGCAGTCAGACTGTCTTTTGTTTACATTGTCACTCCATCTCACTCTGTCATTTGTGTAATATTTCAGAGGTAGATCATAAAAAGTATTTCTGCTCTGCTGAAAAGATTCCTCTTAGAATCAGTGGAGTGCTACCAGCTGACATGAAGAACAGATGATATGGATCCTGACTTTGGTCAAGGCAAAACCTTAATTATGGGATTAGGAAAAAAATTCTAATTGTGAATTTTAACCCACTTTTAATTTGTTTTATGGTGATACAGTAAATAGCTAAACATGTTACTTTGGGAAAAGTTGTGCAAAAATGTATTAAAAACAGAACAAAATGGGAAAATTTTGAGGAGGCAATGTTCAAATTTATTTGGAAATAAAGTGGAGATAAATTTACATGAGAAAATGTGCTATTTTTTTTTTTTTTTACTGCTCTATATCCAGGCTGTTAGAGGGTTACTTCTTAGCAAAATAAAAAACAACAGACATCAAATCCCCCAGTGAAATGTAAGATGACTGAACCACTGAAGATTCTGGGAACTCAATACACAAATCTGTCAGGACCTGTACTCACAGCCTAGCAGACCTAGCAGACTCATCTTTCTTTGGTACCTTTTTGATAAGCTACCAGACCCACATTTACTTAACCCTGGCACAATCACAGTTGGAAGCCCATTTTACACAAAGAGAAATTAGTCAAGCAATAACTCTGCTAAAATTTAGAAAGCTTCAGGCTAAGATAGGTACAACTCTGATTTTGCATAGCAGCCAGCCCACTTCTCACGGTACCACACATTTCTCAAATTCCTGCTCTTTCAGTTCCATTTCTCATAATATCTTTTATCTAAGGCAAAGCAGTACAGATTTCCCAGGTAGTATTTATTTCTAGCATTTCTCATCTGTAGATGTGAAGGCATTTTATAAAGTAGATAAGTATCATCCTGCTTTATGATAAATCTGGGGGCAGTTGGTATCATGAACTCTTAAAGAAATTAAGCTGCCTGTGGGACAGAAATAAGTCATATTATAAATTAACAACAGATTAACAGCTAAGAAACAAAGAGAAGGAATGAATGTTTGGGCTTCACAATGGAGAAAAGCCGTAGATCACTGGGATCTTTGCAGTGTCTGTTAGAGTATACAGAAATGGAAAACAGTGGAACAAGGAGACTAATGGTGATGTGAGTTTATTCAGGGTAATAAAAATGAAAGCTGATTGCAAAGAGCTGGGGAAAAATGTCATGGTACTAAGCAGGCAATAGGATGACAGATTATATTCTATATAATAAACATGAAGTAATGCACAAGGGGAAAAACAGTCTGAGACAATGGATCCTAAACTACTTATTTCCATGCAGGAAAGAGAACTTGTGGTTATAATAACAGGTACTTTCAAACACCAGTACAATTCTCAATAGTGGATAAAAAAACCCTACAGTGTATTGTAGCAATTACTGGGAAAAAATAGAAAACAAAGCAAAAAAATCCTCAAGCCATTAATCCACATTGTGAATTCATCTTGAAATGTGGTCTAGAACTGGTCATCTTCACCTCAAGCAGGACTTAGTGGTACTAAGCAAAAAAGCTCAGAGAGGAGAAAGAAGGTCAAAAGTTTGGAACATTTCTTTTTGAGCAATGACACTAATCAGGTAGCTGTGATGGGAATCCACAACTGTACAGACTACAAGGGTAAGTGAAGAAGGAGCAGCTGTAGCAGCTGTTCATTGTTTCTTGTTATCTGAAAAAAAAAAAGTCAGAATCAAATGAAAATGAGAGATGGTATGTTCAAAATAATCAACAGAAGCTATTTTTTTCCTGCTGATTTTCCTTAAACTGTGCATCCTCCTGCGCCAAGATGTAGCGTGAACTTGACAAATGTATGGAAGAAACTTCCTTCAACAGCCATTAAGAAATAAGAAAGCGCATCTGATTTAGAATTCCCCTACAGGTCACTGAAACCTGAGAGCACTTTTGCTCTTACAATGCCAGTCACTCCTGGCCACTGTCACAGACAGGACAGATGGATCCTTAGTCTCTTCCAGTCAACTGTCCTTCAAGGCCCTGAGTTTCCCAGAAGGGCGGTGGTTTGGACCAACAAGCAAAAGCTTCTCTTTATAATTCAGAACTGGCAGTGCAAACCTTTGCAGCGCCTCTTGCAGACAGGAGGGAGATACACTGCTCCTGAAGACACTGACATTTATCCCAGCTGCCAGGGTGTGCAAAGGATGGCTTGTACACCCTGCTGTCTCATGAGCTTTAGTTTAGTAAAAAAANNNAAAAAAAAAAAAAAGAAGATATTATATGTATCTGATAATATAATTAATATAATATAACATAATATAATATAATATATGATATAATATGATATAGTATTATATGATACTATACGATATGATATGATATGATATAATATCATATCATATATCATATCATATCATATGACATAACATAATAGTTTTTATTTATACTATCTATTATATATTGTACATACTATATTTTAGATCTATTATTCTTCTCGGTCAAAAAGAAGAAAAGCTGATTGGTAAGAAGTTAACCAAAGACATCTTCTTGACCAAAGACAAAAGTTGTTTCTGGTTATATAGACCTAGAAGTTTGTTCCCTCAAGACCTCCCCCTAAAACACCACAAAATCCAACAAAACAGAATAGGAGAACCTTCCTAGAAACTCATAACAATGACCAAAAGCAATTTTAGATGTGATGTGATGCATTCCTCTTTTAGTTGCTCTATGGCTCTATGGCATTGGCAAATGAACAGGTGTAATCTATTCCCTTGCTCCCTCCCCTCATGTGATGGATTGTCTTTCTCAATTTTCTGAAACTAAAACTCCTCAAACTTTACTTTTTGCAATTATTTTATTCCCTAAGCATTTACCTTTGATAATGCTGTGTTTTCTTACAGTGCTTCATCACTTATGGCTAGAGTAGCTTACAAGTTCTTTCATTCTTTTGCTCTTTGGAGTTGGATTTAATTCTCCAGCCCTTATGTTTAAGTAAACAAAGCCTCTTCTGTCAGGCTGTAGAAGTGATGAAGTACAAATCTTTATTTGTATTTCAGACATTCAAGTTTGTTCAGTATTAGCACATGACAGCATCTCCTGGCCATTAGTTCTTCAAGAACAACATATGAAATACTAATAATACAAGTGATGGGGCTAACAATCCCTCTTCTGCTAACAATCCTTATATTTGGTTTTAATAATTTTAACCATTCTTATAGAAACTCATTTAAAAATGATGAAAGGCATAGAAAATTAAGTGAGCTGGCTTAGTTGCATCAGAGAAGGGGGCTTTTAATTCTCTTGTCTTCTGATATTTTGTTTCAGGGTCTCATTCTGAGAGAAGCTGGAATCTTACTCTCAATTTTATAAGACTTGGTTTTCCATTTAAAAACAAAACTTTTTTCCCCTGTAATGGTAGGTATCCAATCAGCCTGTTCAAGCTGTCTGTGTCCACAAAAAGATGATGATAAAGTACATGATTTGTGGAAAATTTTGAATACTTCATTATCAAAATGACCTAAATTTCAAAATTCTTATAGGGTAAAATGTTATCAGCAATAAATGGTACCTAGAAAGTATGCAGGCACAATGAAGGAAGGGATACTGAAATTTTGGCTATGGAAAAACTGCATATTCTATATTTGTCTTTAGGGGAATCTGTTTTCCCTCTTCTATACTTTCAACCCCTTTAGGATTTTTGAGTCCCTTCACACTTACTGCAAGCATTGTAGTGATAGCTTCTTTCAGTTGCTCCTACATGCAAGCCCTCAATATCAAGAACAAGGATTGTTCTTGGATTTTTTTGTTGTTGTTGTTGTTTTGTTTGTTTTTTTTTATAGTATATTCAAGGCCCTCATAATCTCTACATCTCTGTTTTTTACCAGTCTATCTCTTGGAACTTCTTCCAGAAATGCCTCGCTTTAGTAAGTAGTTTAGTGTCATACACTAGAAAAAATACTATGGAAAACTGATTTTTCAGGATTACCTCCTTCAGGCAGAAAGTTTGTAATCTATCTAGTGTGTCCAGCTGCTTTAGGAAGCAGCAGATGCATTCCTGATGCAATATACAACAGTCATTGTTAAAAGCAAAAATTATAACATAATTGAAAACATATGAAAACACTAGGATTTCCTCTACCCCATGAAAATTTTATTTACTCTTTTGATTTCACTGTGCTGTAAGGATACATATTCTTTTTGCTGACAGATAAAAGACTTTTTTATTTTCCTTGTATGTATTGCAGACAGCACATGAGATAAGTGAGCTGGGGGAAAACCAATAATTACTGTAAAAAAAAGATTTATGAAGTGATTTTTAATAAAGTGTCAGACTATTTACAATTAAAAGAACAGATTCCCCTAAGTGGTGACTGCTAATGTTAGTCAACTTTACCATTTGCAGCAACAACACCTAAAATGTTTCAGAGTTAAATTTTTGTATAATCTCCTCATATGCAATCTAACAGTCTTTTCATCATCCTCTTTCCTTCAGTTAAAACACTGTGGTCTAAGCTTCAGAGTTAAACCACTGGAGTTAAACAAGTGTCAGAGAAAGGGGGCAAATAAGATTTGTTGAATTAGACTTTAGACACAGTCATGATCAAACGGAGATGAAGGCAAAATTCAAACTGAACTTTCAAACTGCAGGCAGGATTTTAGCCAAACAACAACCGTTAAAGCCGACACAAATCACAGAACTCAAATAATGCAATGGTCTCTGAGGGTCAGATTCAAGCCTGTGCTGAAGTCCACTCACCTGAGGAACATAAAGGGGCCTTGAAGTAGCCTTTAATGTGCAGCAGAGGACTGGCCTAGAATGGAGAAAACTGCAGCTGGCATAAAACTGATGTTGCTATCTCTTCATCAGTCCCTCTGGCCCACAACATATAAGAGGCATGTCAAGGACAAAAGGGAGAGCAGCCAGAATATATTATGCACTGCCAGTCTAATGGGAATTTTTGATACCAGGCACTAAAGAAGCACAGATAGGTGTTATGATGGAAGTTCTCTCCTTACCTATATTTCTCCCCTTTAAGAAATACCTCAGCTTCCAAAATGGTCCCTGCAGCTTGCTGGGCAGAACTAGTTGAAGGATTGGCTGCAGGAGGAGAAACACTACCAGAAACCTTAAAGGTTAAATAATAGAAGTTTATAGCTGTTAAAAAAACAACAACTTGTAACCTTGCAGAGATTTTTTACTATATAAAAATCAGGCTCATTTTTGTTTCTGCTATGGCTGTTATCCAGCTGATAATTCAGAAAAAAAAAAGAGTCTACTGCTAGTTAATATAGAGGTTTCTACCAAAGTGAGTTTGGCTGCAGCTGGCCTGGTGGAGGGGGTCAGGACAGGCTGATAATCTTGCGCTGTGTAGAGTAAATTGGAAATTCATTTTTCATTCCTCTGAAAGCACTCTGAGGTCAAACAGCAGTTCTGAAGTCCTGCATCTTTTAGTGCTCTTAGGTCTTCTGGCAAGACAGATGGGATTCAGATCAAATGTGAGCCTCTGATTGTATTTCTGACAAGTCAACCATTACACATCATAGTGTTCATGTCAGGTGATTGCATGAAGTTGAATGGTACCTGATTGTGGGAATCCAGGACATGAATATCTCCTGTGCCTGTCCTGAGAGATGGTATTCCTCAGTAAAACACAGTTTTCAACTTTGGCCATGGAAAAAGCTTCCAGAACTTTGGGATAAATTGAGTTTTGTTAATGTATATAGTAGTGTGCTGGTTTGAGATTGATTGACATTTTGGTGGGCAGGAAAATAGCCACCCCTGGAAGTGAGGTACGCCCGTGGATTTCCCATGAGCCCAGTGCAACACCAATTGTGGGCCAGATTTAAAGACAGACAGGGAAATGAGCCAATCAAAAGTGAAATTCGTCTCAGTAGGATATACATTTGCACAGGACTGCCCAGGAATCGCTCGCTTTTGTTTCCGGCCTTGAACAGGTAAGATGCGGGCTGTGCCTTAGGCCCGGCTTCTCCCCCCCAAGGCCACGAAGGCCTGTGGGAGGGGGAGGCCAGGCCAGGCTGTGCCGGGAGCCCCTCCTGAGGGAGATATCCCGGCAGGGAGTGGGGAGGATGAAAAGGAAGAGCGATGCCCCGTGCCCTGGCCCAGTTTCCCCTCAATGTCCTGTGGGGGGAGATTGGATCGTGCTGGGCTGGGCTGGGAGAGCCGCCCCGGAGGGAACTGTCCTGGCAGGGAGCAGGGGAACGGAGGGACGGGCTGGCCCCAGGCTGGCAGAGAAGAATT
>VXBU01017033.1:0-46680 GCA_013400315.1 Bombycilla garrulus | reverse complement strand
AGATGGAGCTGATGAGGAGAGGTTTTGTTTTGGACTAGGAAAAAGACATTCTTAAATTGCACCCTAAAAGCTGATACAGCCCATGGGCAGTTGTGAGAGGACTGTCCCATGGCGGGGGGGTGATGTTTCACAATGGCAAATCCATGGGCGAGCCATTTGTGAAGTGTGTGGCCACAAGAAGACTGGTATTCTTGTGGGGGATCTATGGCAAAGCAAAAGGGACTCCACTCTTCCTATTAAATTAGGGAAATGTTCAAGGGGTAGATTGACTAAAAATCCTAGGTTTTGTCTTTTCATGTTGTCAGTAGGAGAGTGAACAGTTGGTGGGGGAGGATGGATATTTTGAAAGTTTCCTTCTGCTTTCTGTTTTTTTTTTCCTTCTTTTTAGTTTAGTTAATAAATTTCTTCTCTATGCTTATATTTGAGTGCTTGTGCTCCTATTTTTAGTCCTACCTCACAGCCGAAATTAAGAAAAATATATTTTCATAGGTGCACTGGCTCTTGGCCAGTGTCAAACAATGACAGGTAGATAATATTGTAGTTTATCACGGGGTGAAAAAGTAGGTTTTGGGTTTTTAATATGAAAGGTAGATGAAAGACAAGATGGAGGATTTTGGGTGTTAACTTAGTCTCCCTCTTTTTTTTTTCATCTACTCCATTGTCTGCAGTTCTGGTAGCACAGTGATTGGTTAGACAAAGTCACAATGCAGATGTTAGGTCACTGACAAATAATTATTAATTGGTAGTAAAATGAAAAATACTAAAGACTAGATACATTGTAAAACCTAATTGGATAAAGTATCTGTATAAAAATCCTTGAAATTCTCCATTTTGCATCTTTCTGGCACATAGCCTTGAATTGCCCAGGTCTTGCTGTGCATGTTTCTCTGTGTGTGCTGAGCCTGTTGTCACCTAAGGCTCTGAATTGTAACAAATAAATAATAAACAGCCGAGGACCGAAGCCAGTGAGTCCTGCTTGTCTCATTTTCAACCCTGGCACAGGACACCTGAGGGGTTCTCCATCAAGAACCCACAAATGTAAAAAGAAAAAGAATTTTTAAATCCTACACCTCATATGGCATGAAATGACATATATTTGGATAAAATAAACTTGCCCATCAAAAATCTGCATGTTAAAGCTATCTTTTGAAAAATTAACTCATTTTTAGGGAGAAAAAGTGACTTCATTGCTTTCACTAAGGTGACTGTGTGTACTCTGTGTCTCTAGGCACCCTACAACTAGACATACCATCTCTAGGAACCTTAAATAAAAGATCCCTTCCCACATAGAAAGACCTAATGTGCAGGATAACAGGCCATAAAGATTGTAAATTCATATCAATAGATATGATAAACTTAGTCTTTCACCAGCAGCAAAGCCAATGAAAACAGTTCATCCTTCTGAACACTTCTCCCAAGCCACTCTCTTATGCCAGTGCAACCACCTGAGTGTTGGACTGTATCCATGTTCATTGAAATACAGAAAGAGTTCTATTTTCTCTTTGATGCAGCACAAACAGCATCATCATCATCTAAAGGAGGCAGAAGAATCTCTGCACAAGAATCAGAATGGTTAGCCAGATTAGGTGAAGGTGAAAATGCCTTAGACTGGTTTTGCCACTAAATAAAATATAGTTTGAATTATTCCCTGAGGAAATCAAGTGCATGGAAGCTTTTTTTTTTTTTTTTTTGCCTGAGAAGGTAATAAAAACCCCCAAAAAACAACAACAACAACAAAAACCAAAACCCACAAAAAAACCCAACAAACAAAAACCAAACAAATAAAAAAAACCCACCAAAATATTGCCATGCTGTTTTCAAGACACTGCAAAAAATAGATGGGTCAGTAGCCAGAATCAGAGATTTTGATGACCCAATTATATTCCTTTAGTGTGCAAGGAGACTGAGGTAGGTGGAGGCAGCAAACTCACACATTGCTGCTTGAGGGGTTTTTTTATACAGAAGAGAGAACATAGACAAATTCACGGTTCTGTAAGTAATCAATAAGCCTGGGCAAAAAGTTTGATTTGCTTAGTATGAGACTTCTGCTGTGTCTTCCTTAGGGAGCTGGCCATGGTTCTGTACCATACCTTCAAGAAGCACACATCCACATAAACACCTTGAATTGCTTGAGAGGAAAAGAGAGAGGATGAATATCCTGTGGAGATGTCTCCATCTCTTCATTGACTGTAGAGGGAGCTGAAATAAATAGCTTAGACTAGGATGAAAATGTTGCATGAATAGCTCAGACTAACATAAAAATCCTGAAAGTTAGGAAAGGTAATTATTGCTCTTAACACTTTCCCTTTGTCTCCTTTTTGTCATACAGTAATTTCATTGTGTCCCTTTCAGCACAAATTCTCTTCAAATCAAAGCACTGGAACTTGCTACTGATGGATGCTTGCGATTACAACTACATGCACTACACAAGTATATGTGCAGCACGTACGTGCAGCTCCTCAGAGCCTTTTCAGACCAGTTCTCCTGGGGGGATGGGTCCTGAAAGCTTCTGTGAGCAGGGAAGAAAACTTCAGGGAGGGAACAGGCCATAGTGACTATTTGCAACGTGTGCTTTGATTCAAACGGTTTCCTGTTGCCTAAAATGAAAGTCCTGGAGGTTTTATTGAGAAGCTAAAACCAACACACTGTGTCATACCTGCTCAGTGTGCAGGTCCTTTGTCTGTATAATTCCTCTTTCTATGCACAGTCTCAGGTCTGCAGCTCCCTCAGTGATGCTGCACTTAGCAGTAATAATACAACATTGCCATTGAAATAATTTTCACTGAAGAAACCTCATTGGACCAGTTAGTTTCTCATAAAATTATTTTCTGATGGATATTTGAGTGGTGGTTCTCAATTTATTGATTTTAGCAGATTCTTTAAACTTTGGAGGATAAACAAATTTATTTCTATTTTAAAATTCTCTTTGTTTGACAGATAAGTTCTTGCATTTCTTTCTTTCTTTTTATTTTTAATGAAAATGGTTTTGTAGATGTGATATTTCTGAATGCAGAATTTTTTTTCCAGGAAATAGAAACATAAACAATAATGAAACTTCTTTAGTTTGTGAATGGATTTTGCTATGAAAAATGAGGGAAGATTTCCATTCAAGCCAGTTTAAATATCTACGATTAATTAAAAAAACACCAGAAAACTTGATTGTAAGAGGATATTTTTACAATATCCCCTCTTTCTATGATACCTTTCTAGTGATACACAAAAATTCATAAATTTTACTTATTATGATCATTATCACATAAAGTAACTTATATATTGTCTAAAACCCACAAGTACTTACATTTCCAGCTAAGAAAAATTAATTCTGCAGGGCACCTTCTAAATGATTTGAGCTCTGCTGCCTCTTCAAGATAACTAGCACCAAGTAAGGAAGGATGATCCATAAAGCCAAAAAAAAAAAAAAAAAAAAAAAGTATGGCAATTTCTTCAGAAATCTGAATATAGCCCAGAGCTCTTACTTCTACTGCAATATATCAATACCTCTTTCAGAATACAGTTAAAATTTTCTTTGCTTCTTTCTTCATCACGGTGGCAAGTTTTGTTCCCCCTTGATGTCAACCAACAGGCTCACTTCAGATTCCATTAGAAAATCAATACTGAATTGAATCAAAAAAGGTCATAATTCCAGTATTTTTCCTCTTCAGTGAAGATATAAATGGAAAATTCTTTCTGTCCATCATATGTTGGAGATAAAAAATTAAAAAGCAGAGCTGCAGGCTGCTACATCTGTAGACTGAATGTATGCATTCAGTATGCTGCTACTAAAAGATTTTTGCTGTTCCACTGCTACCAGCTCTCATTCTGTGCAAATGAGGTGCAGGGCCAGGTTCAATGTGTTACGCATGTGCAGATGTGAAGTTACTCCAAACCTATGGCCTTCTATCACAATTTATGGAGTGCCCATTACAGCAATAGTGAAGAACTCACTGGCAGTAGAATTTTAATGCATTTAATGAAACATGGAAATCAATAACAAGAACTTCAGTGAGAATATTTTTCTGCCAATAGATTTCTTCCAGATTCCTGGGGTGTATAACATGGCTTGCACTTCTAATGTCTTATGTTGGTTGATGGTTATGGAGCACATTAAGTTCCCATTCTTATCTTCATGCACTGAAATAATTTCCAAGATGTCATTGATTCTCATCTCATGCTTTATTGAAAGTTCTGAAGTAATTTTCTCTCTCTCTCCCCCAGTATATATTAAAACCCACAGTTATTTTCATGATAAAGTACAACATGCAATTAAATTTGACTAGTTTAAAGAATTAGTGTGGTTTTAATACCAACTCAAAGAGCTCTTGCTATATTGTCTACAAAGGTAGCAGTCCAGCAAATTTATTTACATTTGATTAATTCTGTTCTTGGAGGCTACTTTTGCTCTCAGCACTTTGTCACGATTGCCCATCAAGCAAGATTTTCGGACAAAAGCATATACTTTGTAATTTGCACAAATGTGATCCTTTCCTAGGTTGGAAATTGGCTCTGATTTCACAGTAACCTGGTGCAATCAAGACAACAAACTGCCCACAACATTATTTACATAGGAGAATTTATATTGGTTACAAGCTACAGCAGAGGCCAAACTCCTTCCTGGACCAGACTTTAGTAGAGCATCTGCTGCTGAGTATGCCTAAAATTTCCTTGTTATAATTTAACTCCCTCCAGCTTCCCTCCAGGGTCTCTTGCTCCTCTATAGCATGTTCATTGTCCTGTAATCTTTGAAATCTGACTCACTATTTAAAATCTCCCACATTTCAGCATGAATTAGTAAGTCATGTCCAAAATCACCAAAAAGGTTTTGCTAGTGCTCTTTCCACCTGCCTTAGCTATTTCCCCTTCTTTATACATAGACTTCAGTTCTTTTTTCCCTCCCTCGGTGTGCTATCAACTGGATTCCTGAGTCCAAGCAAGCAAAATATTATTTTCTCATTTTCTCCTTTCCCCATTGCCAGGAAAAATGAAGTATAAAAGCTGCAACCCCAAGCACAGAGCAGAAGAACTGATTGCCTGAGGAAAAGGAAAGACTGCAGGGGAAGCTTGGTCCATGCCAGGCAGAGAGCAAAGGGGTACTTCGATATGAAAAGAATTCTGCTTGATTGTCCTTCACAGGAAGAAAAAAAAGACAAGCAGGCAAGACATATTGGAGCATTTTCCTTGTGGAGAGACCAGAAAGCCTCTAGCCAAAGTGAGAGCCACACAGTGTTGGCAGCCCCGCATCTCCCACTGATCTCAGTGAAGTGCACTCATGATACTGAGGGGGGAACTAACATCCTTTGAAAGACCTGTGTGTCCCAGGACAGCACACAAATCCAAATTCTAAATCTGTATCCATAAAACATATCCAGACAAAAGCACCAGCCTTGCCAACATGAACTTTGAATGAGTAACACTGCTATTATTTGGACTGCTGCAGCCAGTCATGCAGAGAGCATAGCAAAGCTTTCACTCTTCTTTTAGTACCTCTAGGATTTGTAAGGCAAATCATGAACTTTTACTGGAAGAAACTCATTTGAGTTGCATGAATTTCTGCCCTCAAAATCCAATTTCTGTGGTTTCTTACATGTTAAGAATGTTCTGTCTCTGCTAGTACTTTGGGCTTGATTACCCTGGCAAGGGTTGCCTGCAAGGAGGAATATATGAGATAATGTGGTGGTATGTATAAGACTCACTTAATAATTAAGTGTAATTGCTAATTGATCTCATTATTCAATTAATGCTGAAAGGCTTGTGAAATCTGGCCTAACTTCCCTGCTCCCAGGAGCTAAATTGATAGGAATGTTTTTTATTGCCAAGAATCATCAATATTTACAGACTTGTATATTCACAAACATCTGAGAGGTTTTAGCCTCAGAATCCTTCTGCTCTTTCGTTTGCTCTTTCATCTTCTTTCAAACATGGAGAGAGTGATTGATGTTTGGTCTGCAGAGACTAAAAATAAAATACGTATCACATTCAAGTCTCATTCTAGAAGTTAAATATAATTTTGGCTGTTAAAGTGCCCTTCAATGAAATAATAAAATTCAGTTTATATCTTTGTGTGAAAACAGAAGTACATCACAAGTATCATATTAGCTTGGTTGTTTTTCTCCTATGTTGCAGCTCTTCCTGCAGTAAAGCAGGACCTACATGCAGGCACACACAAAGGCACTTTCAGTGATATCCTTTCTCTTGTCCTTGTACACAATACACAGTTTAGATTTTGGAGTCAACATTGAGCTGTTAAACCTTAATGCAAGCTTGATAAACAGATCATAAAAAAGATGTCATGTGGACTAAAAGTCAAAATATATGAAGCGTGTTGTAAGTAGGTTAGAGTAATGAAGATAAATTACAGGAACAGTTGTGTAAATTCTAGGTGAGGGGAAAGTTGTAAAGGTGTTGCATCAGTTGCTGTCTTATTTTTTCCTTTCATTCTTATTGCCATCAAGTCAAAATTCCCAGTGACTGAACACTAGGAACTGTTTTTTTAATAGCCATTGTCCCAGATAAGAAGAATCACTCTCAGCAACAAGGTGAACATACAATTACAGTTCAATTTTTCTTTTCACCTCTGAACTCAATGAATGAAAACTGTATTTCTGGTGCACTTGAGAGAAATTACTTTGGTGGTAAGCAAGGAAGGAAATTCCCTGCAAAAGTGTGAGAAAATCAGCTACACTTTTATTTTCCCTTGAGAAAGAAAATCTAATTGCCACAGGCATCATAAAGAGATGGAGAATTGAGAAGAGCCTTTGTAAATATACCGGGAAGAATGATTTCTGTTGGAATCCATTATGTGAATGTATTGATGAAGATAAATGAATATCCATTAAAAAATCCATTGCGTTTATCAGAATCCAACATAGCTTGAACTGAAGCTGTGGAAGCTAGGAAAACATACAAAAGCCTCTCTGTTTTATATACAAGTAGATATGAATGAAGGAGTCAGTTCAAAGGACCTTGCAGTTACCCCAGGTAAGGACATATTGATGGGCAATTAATGAGAAGTAGCTGATGAAAACTACTGACTACCAGCAAATTCTTACCACATGGTACATGCAAAGTTTGAAGAAGATCATACCAGACAGCTGACCTCACACATTGAACCAGTAAATAGATGATTTACTTTCTACCACACTCCTTTGTCTTAAACATTTGTAAGCTACTCTGTAAGTGCAGGACAAGAGGAGCATGTTATGAGGGAGAAAAAAAGGGTTCAAACATTACTGACTTCTGCTGCTGAAGTCCTCAATAACTGGGGTGAAACAGAAATGAATGAAAGGAGCAGCACTGAGAAGAAAAGGCTGGGATGGGGTTCAGAGAAAAGTTGTCTCAACAAAGCTTGTTTGCGAGCATAATGGTATGCTGGTTCAAAATTGATTGACATTTTGGTGGGCAGGAAAACAGCCACCCCTGGAAGTGAGATGTGCCTGTGAATTTCCCATGAGCCCAGTGTAACCAATTGTGGGCAGTTTTAAAGACAGACAGGGAAATAAGCCAATCAAAAGTGAAATGTGTCTCAGTAGGATATGCATTTGGCACAGGACTGTCCAGGAATCGCTCTCTTTCCTTTTGGCCTGGAACAGGTACAGACGTACGGCCTCAGCCTGATTCCCCCCAAGGCCACGGAAGCCTACGGGAGGGGGAGGCTGGGCTGGGCCGTGCTGGGAGCCCCTTCCAAGGGAGCTGTCCCAGCAGAGGGAGGGAGGATGGAAAAAAAGAGCTTGCCCCAGCCTGGTTTTCCCCACAATGTTCTGTGGGGGAGGTTGAGTTGTGCCAGGCCAGGCTGGGCCAGGAGAGAGCTCCTCCGAAAGGAACTGTCAGGGCAGGAAGCAGGAGAAACAGAGGGACAGACTGGCTTCAACTTGGCAGAAGAGAAGAATTTCACACACCCCTCCCCCTGGCTCCCTCTCCTGCATTCCAGCAAGCTCAGCAAATCAAGGAGCTAATAAACAGAGCCACTGGCAGAAGTCCCAAAAAATGAGGTTTTAACTGTTTCTCGCCCAAATGGATCTTTTAAAGGCATGCATCCTGCTCAAATGAAAGGGAAGCAACTCAAAAAAGATAAAAGACAGAACCTGAGACCTAAGGTCAAAGAAAAGACAGGAAAGAATCCAAAGTGGGAAGGAAGAATGAAGGAGTGGGCCAGGGTGGCATAAACTTCTCTTCCAAAGCCATAGAAAATGGACTGAATGCTTCTATAACATATATCATGTTTCTTAGGGGGATGTCCTAGTCCTTTGGGTGTGCTAATGAAGCATAAATTTTGTCGTCCCCAGCCCCAGGGATGACCAGACATGGGGAGTGCTAAAGCACTGGTGGAATGATATCCCTGGTGCCAGGGATGAGAGATAACTGTTCCTCGAGATGAAGATGGAGCTGATGAAGAGAGTTTTGTTTTGGACTAGGAAAAAGACATTCTTAAACTATACCCTAAATGCTGATACAGCCCATAGACAGCTGTGACAAGATTGTCCCATGGGGGGTGATGCCTCACAATGGCAAATCTGTGGGTGAGCCATTTGTGAACTGTGTGGCCACAAGAGGACTGGTATTCTTGTGGGGGATCTATGGCAAAGCAAAAGGGACTCCACTCTTCCTATTAAATTAGGGAAATAATTGTTCAAGGGGTGGATTGACAGAAAATCCTAGGTTTTGTCTTTTCATGTTGTCAGTGGGAGAGTGAACAACAGGTTTGGGGGAGGATGCATGTTTTGGAAGTTTCATTCTGGTTTCTGTTTTTTTTTTTCTTCTTCCTTTTAGTGTTAGTTAATATAAGTTTTTTCTCTATACCTTAAATTTGGGCAATTAGTGCTCCTTTTTTGGTCCTAATCTCACAGCAGAAATTAAGACACATATACTTTCATAGGTGCACTAACCCTTGGCTAGTGTCAAACCATGAAAAATGGGTGCTTAGGTTGTGAGCTGGTTATATCTGCATCTGTCTCATTTGTGTGTTAGAGATCATTCGCAATGAGCTCTCTCTTAGAGCTTCCTCTGCAAGGGGAAAGATCGCATTTTACCCTGATGCCCATTGACATATCAAAACCAATTAATTTCTCTGTACATATACTATTTTATGCTTCAGTTAAAATTAATATCATATTATTTCAATTACCTTTTCACTATTTATAGACTTAATTTCTTCACTGACTTCTATTGTTTTGACTGCCAAATAAATTTATGTAAGATTATATGCCAGCTAGTAGTATAAGCCTAATTATGGCAGAGCTCCATGGAAAATTTATTTTACACAGTTGAGAAACAGAATTTGGCAGGATTCTTTTCTTTCTACTGCATAGAAAAAATCTAATGATTCTACCTAGAAAGTCCAAATTTAGATAAATGATCAGTTAATCAGTTGAGAAATGTCTCAGTGTGGGTCAGACCTTCACAATCAATAATTTTTAATATTAGGACACTGCAGAATTATCTTATATCTCTTATAATTTTGGGTATACTCGCTGTGTTGTGGCATTATCATTTCAGTGTATCTCCCCAGCAGTAACCACGTACAAAATTTCACTGCATTACATTTTAAATTATATTTATATTGAATATACATATAACATAAATATATTTTATTGAAAATTCAATTTCCACAATCAGTGTATAATGTTACCACCCTTTTAAATGAATGTAGTAAAGGTACATTGTCCTAGTGCAAAACAGAGAGCAGCCTCTGATAACAGCTCAGCCTTAGTTACCCTTCTTCTGGATTTTTCGAGAGCTGATGGTGGTGCAGCTGGGGCAGGAGAGAACACAGAGACTTAGGATCTCAGGCATTGTTTGCATCCTGCTGTGGAGTACATGCTGCCCATGCAGTGGTGCCCAAGTTAATTTAGATTTAATGAGTGGTTCTCTTAGATCCCAGTGTGAGCACACACCTTGGGCAGCCGGCTTCTCTGGATATTTCACAGAAAATGCAGAGATGACTGTGCACATTCTTCCTCTCCATTTTCCCTCCTGCAGGCTCACAGGGTGAGATAATAGAAAGGGGCTTGACAGAAGTCAGGATTTAAGCCCTGTAAAAGTGGGAAGGAACTGCTGCACCTCATCCCACCTGGGACTGGGCGTCCTCAATTTTCACAGATATGAGGCTGAAACTCATGAAATTCCCACAGCTGATGCTTCACGCTGTCCTGATCCTAGATATTTCTCATGTCTCCTTTTATCAGGTCACAAATTTGG
Source organism: Bombycilla garrulus (assembly GCA_013400315.1). Taxonomy (NCBI): domain Eukaryota; kingdom Metazoa; phylum Chordata; class Aves; order Passeriformes; family Bombycillidae; genus Bombycilla; species Bombycilla garrulus. Next base: position 36,489 of record VXBU01017033.1, on the reverse strand, counting down.
AGACAATGGATTTCCTAATTAAAGTTGACAGCTAAATTTAGAATAGTTAATTAGTGAAGGCACCAGACTCACAGCCTGGGCACAGGTTCAAGGTTTGGAGGACATTGGTGTAGTTTGATTACAATGTTCCCATCAGGCAATAATGCCTGCTGCTGTGGGCAGAAATATGAGAGAGAAATTGATTGTGAGGTTGGAAGTGTACTCTGAGCTGAAAGAGAAGGTGAATTATGTCAATAAGGACAGTAATCTTGTCAATAAGGACAATAATCTCCCCACAGAATAACAAAAAAGAAAATGATCCTTGGAGCTGCCCAAAATTTCCGCAGTAGACGGTGGCATTTGGGTGTTAGGTGCTTCTGAAAAAAATCAGGCTATTTCAGATTTTTATTTACTTTCCCAACAGAAAAAAAATCCACTCATGCAACTATATTATTCAATTGACTGTATAATGTATTTGTATTGTATATAGGGTGATGTTTTTTTCTTCCTTCCTAATAACAAGCTCAACATTAAATAGATTAATTCCCCATGGAGAATAAATTAAAACAGAAACATCCAGAAAAGACAAAACCTCTGGAAAGCAGATGGTGCCATATATAAAATGCCATCAATTTTTATGAATCTGTGTAAAAAGGTTGAGATGTTCCCAGCTTTGATGTAAATTCTACCCATCAACCCCATCAAAATATCACAACTGTATTAATGATTGCAACAAATTACTTTCTTACTCACTAATCCAAACCCACCACACTTGCCTCAGCAGAGGATGGGAGGAACTGTGCATGCTCATATATTACAGTAAGCCTGCAATGGAACCTATTGCTCTTCACGTCAAATGTAAACTTGTAAATTCATTACTTTGTTTATGTTTTCTACTTCTGCTGCCACTAAACTTCCTTCCTAATACCTGATTTATATTTGGGCAAAGAGGAAGAATCCCTAATGACTATCCCTGGGTCTAGTTTAACAATGGATCTTTAAGAATCTTTTGCCTTTCACCTTTCAATTAATTTTTTTCAAATGCCATGTGTCACAGTCTGGGCCTAAATCTGTATTTGTCATTTCTAAGTTCAGAACTTTAATCACAGAAAAAAAAAATCTAATTAGCTTATATAGAAGAATGTATTGACACATGAAATATGTGGTCAAAATTGATTCACGTACCTCCATATCAGAGTTAGTATCTGAGTCTGAATTCCACTGAGCCCAGAAAAGTTCCAGTGTTCAAAAATCACATTCTGGTACATCAAAACCAGGTGCTGATGCATCTTGTCAGCTGTCCAGCCCCAAATTAGCACTGCTGGACTGCATCATATCATGACAGTAGACACACAAATGAAAAATGCTTATGGGTTTAGAGCTAACAGTTAATGCCAACTTACTCCCAGATGTAGAGCTAGTTAAAGAAATAGACTATAGCATTTAAGCAAAAAAATTAACAGTATGAAAAATAAAATATGCATATATGTAATGCAGAACTAGACAGTTTCTAAGGCTGAGCTCTGAATTCTTACTGGGAAAGATGCTTTTCAAGTAATGGCATCATGGGGGTTACCAACTCTTCTCAGTTATCGTTTGAGTCAGTAACAAGTTTATAACTACTGGAATGACATGGCTCAGTACATCTGGTGTGACTCATGGACATCATCAGCGTCAAACTGATGAAAAAAAATATCTTTCTTTCTATATTATTAGCTGCAGCAATTTTACAGCAGTTTGCATATAGTCAGCTTTACTTGTCCCCTGCAGAATAATGTATTTATGTTGTTTCTGTCATTCAAAGTCCTGTGGTGGGTCTAAAGTCATTTTAAAAAGTACAATCTACCACAACTGAAGCTGCAGACCCATATAATACTTGGTATTTCGACTTTTTAAAGATGGGGAAATACCTTACATATCATTAAACTTTTTTTCTTTCTTTAGGCATAATGTCATCAGCTTAATCTATTTTAATACCAAGTTCTGCTGCACACAGGTGTTATTCTGGGTATCTATGGGTTTCTTTTTCTCTGTATATAGAAAACAAACTTGGATCACATGAAGAACTGGTAAAAGAATAATGAGATACTCAGCTATTTTTAATAGAAGGAAGAACTATTGAATACCTAATCAGGGATGTTCCATGACATTCCACATAAAATGGGAACATTTCAAATGGAAGCTGACTAAAAGTATTAATTACCACAGTCTGCTCATGGGATTGGATTTTTCTGCAAAATAGGTAGGATGACAAAGCCTGGGTTTTTATTCACTTTTGATTCAAGTGAAGTCTCACTGAACTCAGGCAAATAACTGGCCATTTTTCTATGACAATTTACCCTCTGTGTTACATGTGTAAACAGAAGTATATGTTCACATTTACATGTTGAACCTTTTTGAAGACTGGTCCTTTAACAAATTGTCCAGGGACAAAAAATGAATCTATAAATAATGTAAATCAAAATTTACTTACTGTTTGGTCACTTCAGTTTTTGTATGCAATACTGTAGTCATACTACAAAAACAGTGTTCAACATTATGTTAGAGTACAGTATTTTCTGTTTTGTGTCATCCATCTCTGAGGTTTTAATGTCTTATTCTCATCACATTTAAAATAGAAAACCTGCATCTCTTTCTATAGTATGATTATAGCTCTTTTGTCATTCCCTCCAGTATAATGTCACAAGGAATTTTCTTCTGCTTCATTACAATTTAATTTCCTTTTTAATTGGCATTGTGTGGTATGGAGTTTGTCAGGAATCTCTACATTTACATTTTTATACCTGCATGTATTTTCAGAACAAAAAAAATTAAAAGTAAGTGAGGAGATTAATGCAAATGTTATCTGAATGGGAGATCTTTAGGTCTCAAACTCTGACTTTCTATATTTGACTGTTATATTCTCTTGAACTCAAAATTCTGCAGAAAGCCATTACCCTTGCTCTTTCCTTGGTCAACATATAGTAAATTAGACTTGTCCCACTACTCTGCACTGAGTGAGTGAACCACAAGCTAATACCATACCTCAAATAGGTTTGATAAGATACCTTTATGTTAAGCTTTTTTTTACCTGAGTTAATCTATATATAGAAAGTAAAATTCAAAAGGTATTTAAATAAAATCTGCTAAACTCCAGGCATAGCTCAATACAAAATTACGAATCTTGTATTATTGCAAATCTTGAATGAAACTAGTAAGATCAGTCTGGATGGCGTATTCCTCCCCCAGAAAAAAACATTTGGTTGTCTTTGCTTGTCAGTGAAAACTTCGAAGAGCAAAAGATATTTCTTCTGAAGGACATTAGAGATCCCAACTTTCTAGTACAGTTCTAGGGTTCCACATGATTTTGGCTCCCCTCACAACAGAATAGAGCCTGAAGTGAGGGGTTCTCTGGTTGTCTTTAGGCCTGTCTCTCTCAGGTATTCGGTGAAAGTTTGGATACAGCTCTGTGGGCTGAGCAGGTGATGGAGGGAAACTTGGTATCATGACAGAGTGTTCAGAATCCAGTTCATGAGTCACTAATTTGATACCTATTTCCTTAGTTCTTCTCTTTCAGCTGAAGTCATTGTGTCCTATGAGGATCATAATTCGAGATGGTCAGGAAACTGTACAGAAAACATGGCTAACATTCCACAATTAAAAGCAACAGGGACATGAATCAACTGAGTCAGTATTTTAAGAATCTGCTTTATGAGTAAAGGTACTTTATTTGTCAGTGAGAAAACTGAGTATCTCACTACACCTAAGGCAGAGGATCTGTCTTTTTTTGTCTGTCTCTGTTTGGGAGTGAATCACAGTCAAAACACTTTGGAGCAAAAAAAAAAGACACTTCTGGGATTCCTTAAAGATACTGCATCATCTCATGATCCCATGGTTATGATTCTTATTAATGTTTTACTTCACTGTAGTTTCAGAGTTGTGATATTTCACATGTTATTTCTAAAATGTAAACATCAAAGAAAAGCAGTAAAATATAAAACAAACTTCTATCAACAGGTTCTCCAGCTGAACCATGACCAGTACCGTTTGGGTCATATTTGGGTGCTGATGTGTAATGCTACTTTTTGAGCAAACAAAGAAATCTGACATATGGGTTTAACCTTGAGAAAAAGGGGAGTAAGAATGGCAATGTTGTTTACAGCTCTATAAAACTATGAGGTACTTAAGTTCTGTTTCGTTAACATAATTCCTGAGTTTTTCATTTTACTTTGTTCACTAGTCAGGGGAGGCACTAGATTTGAGTAGAACACCTACAGCTGGTAAGAGAGAAGAAAGTGAAAGAACCTGTTTTCACTTGTGAAATGCAAATCATTGAACTAAATAATTAATGCAGTGCAGTCTAATTTCTTGGTCCAGAACATTAGCTTTTATAACCTGTGCAAAATCTGAAACACATCCAGGTTTATTTTTGGAAATAATTACATGTGTTAATTGTAGCTTGCAGATTTTATAACTGGATGAAATTCCAGAATATTCATATGGAAAAACAAAATATTGATATTCATAATTAAAAATGTAATTAGTTTTCTAGAACCTAAATAAAAGCTTACTTATACCAATAATGAAAGAGTTTGAGTTCCTGGGGTCAAATTTATAATGTGATGGGTGCAACTGTATTTGCATGCAACTATAATTAAAAATCTCTCTTAATGAAGATAAGTTAGAGGACTTTGATTATTTAGAAATGAAAAAAAACAACAATTAGTACATGAGAAAAATAGAAGAGACCTTATTTTTTATTAAGTTTCTTTTATGGAATATTAATAACAAGAAGTTATCTTTTAAAATAATGGTACTGTAAATGGTAATTTAAGAAAGAGCATATAGTTTTCTTATGCATTAAAGTATAAAGCAATTCAGCAGCTCCTGGTCAAATATGTTGAAGTGGCAGTGTGGCAGGAGCATAACCCATGGTCCAAAAGTCATGTCCATTGTCCAGAAGGATCTGTTAACTCTCAAATTTCCCCAAGGCAGAGAACGTCTTGGTGGCCTAGTGCTGGTGCTGTGACTCTACCACATCAACACACAGGGTTCTGTATGCATTTTGGATAAATAAGAAGGGTTTATCATACGAGTCTGCATGTGTCTACTGATCACTGTGTGAAGGCTCCTTTTAATGAAGGTAAATTAGCATAAATTTTTGGCTCTTCTTTTATTATTATTTTTTTTTGTGACTCTCAGTATACCAAAACTGCGTGTCTCAACAGCGGGAGGATGCACAGGGCATGTTGTACCTTATTCTTGCTTTGCTTTACCTTGTCTCTATGCCAGGACCAAAGAGTAAAACTGTCTCTCAAAACATGAGATGTGGTGGTCCCCACTGAAAAGGAGAAGCAGATCACAGACTTGCATCTGAGGGCACCCGGTGAGTACTGCTCTTCAAAGGATCAAACCCTCTACTCAGTGCATATCTTGAACAATGGTAATTCTGGGGTTGGTAGGGAAGGTGACTCTGGAAAATGGCCTTTCTTTGTCCTCACAGCTCCACTATGTGGCTATGTGGGAGATGTGTTTGTCTAGTTTGTTTAAACATACTGTGGGAACCGTGTGGTAACTGAACCATTAACTGATGTTATTGTCACATGGCAGAGTCCAGACTCAGGGCTAGACAGGTCTTCTATTCCTGCTGATTTCTTCACATTCTCATTTCACTGCTTCCTGGGTTTAGCCTGGGGAAAGAAACCAAGCATGAGAGAGCAGGGAAAAGATCCCTGAAAGTACAGCCCCTGTGCCGAGATCCAGAGGGGATATTTTATCTCTTTCTTTTACTTTTCTAATGTTCTGTTTGCTTGATACTTAAAGAGTTCCTGATTAAGTGTGCACAAATTCTTGGAGCTCTCTGGTCCTTGTCCTTCTCCTCTTTGGGTTGAGTTGCCTATGATCTAAGGCCAATTCCCATTCAGCACAGCTGTATAACCTCGGTGTATACTCCTAAGCAGACTGCTAGGTTGTGAGACAGCTGAGAGAAAGCACGTAGTGTGCAGCCATGTGAGATAAGAAAGATTGTTGAGATGGGGATAGGCAGCAGTTCAAAGATTCAAGAGGAAAAATATTGACATGAAAAGGCATAAAATCCTAAGAGAGAAAACAAAGAACAGGAAGCTGCCAACTCAGCAACATCAAGGGTCAGCCCACTCCAAGGAGACCAGCCCTTCCCCATCTGGCTGGCAATTGCTTGTCCAGCAAAGACTCTCTGGGTGTGGTGAGCCTATTGATGTCTAGTCTAGTAGTCCTCATCAGCCCTAGATATTTATTATGTCTATTAGGAAACAACTATGGAGTTTCTTTACAGGTGGCAAAATTTGCCTGATCAAACCTGTGAGGGCAATGGAGGAGATTTACCCCCAGCTTCATCTTTTTTTCCCCCCAAATCTTTCTTGCCAGAGCTACTTGTTTGTCAAAAGCCTGCTATCCTTCTCCAAATACAGACTGCTCATTTGGAGTTGAGCAGCAGATTTTGAATCTTCAGGTATACTTCAGGAAATAGAAGGCATTTGTCTTCCTAGCCCCTTGACCGCACCTTTTCATGATTATGATGTAAATATTTCTATTTGCTCTCAGTTAAAATCGTACTGGAAAATACTCAAACTATAACCTGGGTAATAGTGCCAAAACTGTGATGAAGTAATTTTCTACTTAAATTTGTATCCAAAGATTCCCCAACTATATTCTTAAATACAGAATATTTCCCAACTATATTCTTAATTTGCAGAGAAGTTGCAGAACCAGTCAGTCTGTTTGCTAGATTTTCTCAATAGAGGAAATTCAACACTGACACATTCAACACTTTCTACTTAAATTTTTTAAAACAAGTAAATATCATTTTGTTAATGTGCATTTACAGTGAATATCATTCAAGCTGGCATTGCAGTGATCAAGAATGATCACAGATGTCAGGTTGTTGATGAAGATAAACATGATTGTTACGTACACTTTTGTTACGTACACTTTGTACCTAAAACTATTGAACCTGATTTTTAGTTAATATACCAGTCCATCCAGCTATTATTGGTGTAGGAAAAACATGAAGGGGGGAACATGTCTGAAGTCGGTTTGTCAATTCTATTTCTTGTCATTAAGTAAAATAAATACACACTTGTCATTTCACTTGCTGGGGGAGGGCATAATCCCTGCATGTTAATGGATTACTAAAGAGTGTTCTTTCTGCTTCACAACCTTTACACCTCATTTATTTGTCAAAACACGAATGCTAAGAGTAGATAGGAGTACAGTCTATGGATTCACTCTCATCTATCTTAGTCTCTAATGAATGAGCAACAAAATACACACACAAGATGTACACAGTACGTTCAAAATTCTGTATAATTTACAAATGGGCACCTGATAAGGCATGGATAATTTAATACATGTCTGCTGAAGGCATGTGAATAGATGAGCTGGCAGGGATTTGTGATAGGTTTCTTCACATAGCTCCTTTACTTCTTTTCATTATAAGTACTGTATATAATCTAAATTCCTAGGAATACTTTCTTTGCAGGGCTTTGTCAGCAGTCCTAAAGAATTTGTAAGTTTGAATAGTGACCTTGAAAAATGCCTTTGAAAAACACACCATTAAAATCACACCATTCTCACTAATCAAGTCAGAATTTCTTAGATGGGAAAGTATTGTCTGCTTATGTGGATATGGAATGAGGAATTTAAATGTAATTGTACACACTCAGCTACAGGAGATCTGCCAGTAGTATTTAAAGAAAATGTACAGGATAATTAGTTGGTACATTTTATTTTGGAGACTTCATTCAAGACTGATAACTACCATTCATGTTTTTCTTTCTGTTTTGGAAACATGAGTTTTTAAAATGACCTTCCAGTTACAAACTAAGGACAGGCCTCCTCTAATTAAAGAGGAAAATTTCTGTTGTACTGGATGCCCTGTCAGAAATTTAGACATCCGTGGTTTGTATCAGGTTTTCTTAGATAATGGCATCATTCACAGAACAGAAACTTACAAACATAGCATAACAGAAGCTCATACTTTATGAAATACACAGTGAATTATTTTATGAACTTGATCCAAAGTCTTCACTAAAGTCAATGAAGATCTCCTGATTTATTCAATTTCTACATGACTTTTATGGACAGGCCTGCATCCTGAGCTCCTCTTCCAAAAGCACTTTACTCACTTAGGCTTAAAGCTACTGATTAATACAGTGACCTTCTGCCTTAGGCATGGTCTACCCAAACCCAGCTTGGAGCCTGGACGGCTTTGTAGTCATGGAGATAGATAGATAGATAGATAGATAGATAGATAGATAGAAAGAAAATCATAGGTAAAATTTTGCTCCTCCTTTAAGCAAGGCAATGACACACCTACTTTGGAGGAGTTATTGGTTAGAAACTGTATAACAAAACACAGGTGCTGATAGTCTTTAGTAACTTCCCACAGCTCTCACTAGTACTTTGTTTCATCACTCTTCATTCTTCTTTTCCATGGCTGCTTTCCAGTTTGCCTTTCAGTGTGTAAATAGTCAGATATTCTCAATGGCTGTATTTCTACTTACCATTTAAAGCAACAAACACCTAGAGATGCCACCTAGAAAAGCCAACACTTCCAGGTACAGCTGTTGGACTTTGGAACTAGCTCTTTGGCAAATTTCTGAGACGAAGCTAGTTAGCTTTCTTGAGCAGCTGTGTTTTAAACATAGGCAGGCTACTGGATGGGGGAAGTATTTCTATGTGCTAATGTTGGGTAAGGAATGATCTCATTGCTGCTAATTATGAGAAGCTAGAAATTTCTGGAACTACTTTCACTCTCCACCTTGGCTAGGTTATCATGTGAGCATAGCACATGCTAGAGAAAGTGGGGGGTCTGTGTCATGATCCACTTTAATATAAAGGCAGAAATTGTGATGGTTCGAGGGATCTCGAGGTGCAAAATAAGAGAGTTTCAGCAGCATGCTAGTGTTAGGTTTGAGTTATGTATGGCTTCTACCAGCGTAGCTAACCAGTGACATCCACAATTCATTGGTTCAGGCACTTTTTTCCTTCAAATGTGAAAACAATATTCTAATATATACTTTATACTAACACAACTTACTAGTGTGAAAAACTTCTACAACTGTACCAGAAGTTGTAATTCACTAAAATTGTTATTCACTAATTTCACTAGAAGCTTCTTAGTGGCTTTAAATTTAAAATACAATTTTCTCAAGCAGATCTGAATATCTGAGCTTTATACAAATGAAGACTATCAGAAGAAAAAAATTAATGATTTAGGTTCTAAACTTTTAAGTGTGAATTCTTAAAAATGAGTAGGAAGAATGTTTTTCTTTGAAACTTTCTTGAGCCTTTTGCCAGGGAAAGAAAAAGGACCACCCACAGGTATTTTGCAGCATGTGAAAATTTCTAAGAAACTCCAATGCAACTACATCAATCCAGGCTGCTGAAACAGACAGTTTAAACATACTTACAGCTTTAAAAGTGACAAGGACCTTTGGATCAAGCATGCTATGGCATATTCCTCTACAGGCATTTGTAGGAATTTATAACTCTAATCTGAGTTGTAAAAAGAAGACTTGACCACAGCCTAAAAACAGAATATTCATTTAGCTTTGACATTGGGTTATTCACAGTGTCCATTAAATAATTTAAATCAAGATTTTGATCAAGACACTGTTCAGAAAGTCAACAATAATTATAGAATGTACTTGCTTCTACCAAATCTTCAAATGTCACTGTGGCAGTGTCATATTGAGTGGTGATATAGACAGCTACTTAACTGCTGTTTCTAGTTAGATTTTGAGGCAACATTTTGGGGTTTTATTAGACAGATCCTTCTTTATGTATATATGAGAGTATGGTTGGTGGACATTGGAATATATGACATACTTTTTAAATGCAAGGAAAACCTTCTTGTTTTCTCTTTAGCACAATGAATGCCAATACTATGTTTTAAAAAAAACCCTTCTTATAAAGTTGGTCTTGAAAGTCTTCTATGTGAAACTGGGAATTTACAAATAGCCCTGCTATAATCAAGCGTCCAGAGTGATTATTTTGTCGCAAAACCCAAATTTGGTTTTTTTGTTGTTGATTTATATGTTACAAACCTCCAAAAGTTTAAAATGCTTGCTTAGGAGTAGCTGGTGGAAATTCAGAAGCAGAACTTTGTCACGGGGGGTGGGGGTCGGAGACAGGGACGAGCCACACCTGCAGATTTTCATGCGACAGCAACTTTGAGTTTGTTATGGCAGTCCCTTTTATAGGGCGTTTGAGTTTCCTGGGCATACACATGTCATTGGCTGAGGTCTTATACCACCCAGCTCCCTGACCAGCGAGATGCCTGCAGCCCAGGGTGGAACATCATTGGGTGAAGTCTCTGTTTGGGTTTGAATGTATCTTATCCTTGCTTATCCATGGCGCAGGGTTTATGGAACCGGGCTGGTTTTCTTATTGATAGCAAAGTTAATTGCTTAGTACATGCCAGCTTGTACAGTGGCAGAATTTAAGTGAATGGAAATCAGGCATGGCAGACACAGGGAAGAGCAATGATGATTCTTGGTCAGTTCTGTGCATGCTGAATGTATAAAAATCAGATCCTCAGGAACACTGAGAGTCTGATGGGACTGGTGATCAGGTTGGCATTAAAGTGATTTTGCGAAACTTGCAATCCATGTGGAAAAGCCATCTAAGTACAAATCAGTAGATGGCAATGGCTGACATTCTGAAGAGCACAGGAAAAGAACCTAGTATGGTCAGGATGCTCTTCTTCAGGTTATATAATTTGACTGTCACCTCTCCTACCACAAAGGCTGCTGTGTTGCTGTCTCTAAGAGGCTCCTCTAGCCTGTTTGCAGCTGTGACATAGTGCCTCTGTCTCCCTGTCTTGGCTACAAGTTACATTTAGGTTAATGACGCAATCCATCTGGAGTCAATTCCAAGCTATTAAATCTGCTCAGCACAGGCATAAGTGCTGTGGATCTGGCATTGCTTTCAGTTCTTTTGGAGATATCACACCTGATGGTGGTTTGGAAGTAAAAATCTCTGACAAACTGTAGCTCAGCATTGTCTCCTTTGTCTGGGGCAGGATGTCTAGAAGGGATGGATGGCCTTCACATTCAAAAGTGTAGTCTTACCTCTATGTTAGTAACTTTCATCCTTCAACTCTTATCACCTTATTTTTTGGAAATTGTAAAGGAAATACCCATGCATAATCTGACTGATTATTGCTACATTTCATTCTGGAAAATTTCCTTGTACCTATATTATATTCTGTGCCTGCCACTCTTTCTTGGTTATCTCAACTTGTGCCATTAAATTGGAAAGTTAGCATGCAAAGTTTTTTTATCTTCCCTTCTATGAGATAAATTTTGAAAAGCTCTGAGTATCCTAAACCATATTTAGCATGGCTTTTAAAATCCTAAAAGACAGCACTTTAAATGCACAAGATGCATAAGAAACACAACACAGCATTTCTGCAGATGCCTTTATGGTGATAGTGCTCAGTGTCAGGAATTCAGATTAAAAAAATCCCTGTTTCAAAGAGAGTTAAATAATTTTAGCAAGGACTTGTCAGCTCTATTTGGACTTAAGTTTCAATTCCTCTGACTATCAATATATTCCTTCCCTGTTGATATATTATCACCTTCTGAAGGGTCTCACTGTGATGCACTTAACACTTCAAATAATGACTGCAGACAGTGGAAGTTGTTGAAAAATTATGTCTTTCAGAAGCTATATGGGAGAGAAAGGAGCAACAGGAGAATGGCTGAAACAGTTATTCTTGAGATGACACTATATTAACCAGTGCATGTGTAGGTATAGACACTAGTTGTAGTAGACCATAATTTTTAATATATTTGTATTGTCATGCAAGGAATTGTTGTTTAAATATATGTAGATCAAAAAATGCTAAATATATAAAAAAATACAATTTCATGTTTTGAATCAGAAGTACATGTAGCTTGACTTCTGTTGACTTCAAGAATTTAGCATAATACTGAAGTTTCTGATGATTTGAATATTTGATGGGTTAATGATGTAGTATGAATTTAATCAAGCAAGAGCATAAAGAGGGCTGGGTAACTTGGCTCTTAACTCATGTAGGCAGTTACTAATATAATCTTCTGATTCCTTTCCTCTCTTTGCCAATTGCACCAACAATTTGGCATGCATAATAAGAAGTTATTATGGATTCTGCAGCAGCCTTCCTGTTGCATGGTACAGATAACACAAATCTTGTTAACAGTCTGACAAAATATAAATGGCTTCATAATGAACTGCCACCCTTTTAATATCTCTACAACTTCAGAAATGTTATCTGGCAACTGCAAGGGACTAAAGTTATGCTTTTAGAAGGCTGAAATTTAGTACCATACTTGCATCTGTTGTGTGTCCCCCACCCCCCAATGGTTTTCTTAGCACAAAGCAGTAATTAAACTTAACCTCCTGTATCAAAAACAGGCATGTCCTTCCATTTAATTATGTTCATGTGGGTAATGTGATAAGGCATAGCTTTTAAAACTGATAATAATTTACACTTTTTAGAGGAATCCTAATTTTCCTTGCTTTAGTGACTGTGTATTATCTCATAATCTTAACACATGTCTCGACAGGATATATCCTATTGCACGGTGCCCTCATCAGACAGGCCTGGGTACCCCCCAGGCACAGGCAGGGTGTAGGAGAGCTGCAGGATGGGGAACTCAGTTCGGAGGAAGAGCAGGAAGTGTCTTGTGAAGTGACTCACTCCATTGAGTATTGAGACCTGCTCTAGAAAGGAAAGATAGGAAATCTGTATGGGAAGAAATGACAGAACAGATTCTTGCACTGTAGGGATGTGTAGGTGTAGCTCCTTATGTGCAATCGCTGTCTGCTCACTGGGTGCAAGCAGGACCAGCTGGAGGTGAATAGGACTGGAAAGTGAGGCTGCAAGAGGACCAGAAGGCTATGGGACAGGAAGGCAGGCACTGAGAAAAGGAATTTATAATCTTCTTCTCCAGTACCAGAAAAACAAGATTGGAAATAAAATTTGATTTACTTTGCTCCAAGTTATAAAGTGAAAAATATTCCCCAAAGTGCATATCTGACTTTTCCTTAGTCCTATCTTTTTTATATGCAAACTATGGGTGAAGTCAGAAAAAGCAGTCTGGAAAAGCATTCCCAAAACAGCATGAATGTTGTGTAGGGAACAAATGCTGAAGTAAGGGGTTGCAGATGCCCTACTCATTTACAGCACCAGATTCTGGATTTCTTTCAGCATAGAATGAGATTTTTTATCAGGTTACATCTCAAATCCTGTCATTTACACCCTTGTATCCTTTGTTTAACAACAGCATGCTTTTGGCTTCATAGAAAATTTAAGTATGGCAGGAGGTGACATTGGTGTTTTAAGGTCCCTTGGTGAAAAAAAATAGGAAGGATAACAGAGCTTGTGATGTTATTTATGGCAGACAATTTTTGTTGTGAATGTACAAAGTTTTGCTGCTGCATAGAAAATGCTTAGAAAATGAAAGTAACATTCTGGGAAAAAAGCAAACTAAAACAGACCCCAAACTCCCAAACTCCCCTGTCCTTAGGTATGTTCTACAGAGCATGAGTTGCTGCTGTTTGCATGCAGTCTACAGTTATTTTTCTGGTTTGGGCTAGATTCTGTTGCTTTACCTGATGGAGATATTCTTTAGTTTGAATTGTTCCACTGTAGTTAATAGAGCTAGTCATGAGATATTTCTCAGTCAAAGCAGAAGTGCCAGAATTTGCTGATATTTTGGTTTTGCATGTGACTGGCCATCTAATTTCCAGGTATTGTTTCATAAAATGCATAATGGCAGCTTTTAGAATAGGTGAATAAGAACCAAAAAATAACAACAGGTAGCAATTGTTTTTGCTCTGAGAGAATACCCTTGTTTCTTTCTAAGTGCAGGTAGTCATATGAAAAATAGCCTTTCAGCAAGCATTTGTGTGAACAAAAACCCGTTTGTATGAGTGCTCATAAATAAAAAATCATAAGAGTTGTAAACATGGTTGAACTGAATAGTCACTTTGCATTCAAATGAATGCTAGCAAACACTGAGCAAAGGGAAAGCTGCTGTAAGAGGGGTTTTTGCTCAGGGAATTTCTCAGCAATCAGAGAAGATGTTTCAAGCTAAGTTGTGAGGACAGAGTGCTCTGTCTTTGAGAAGTGTATAAAACAGTGCAGACTTCTAACCTTGAACAGCTTGGACATTCCTATTTTCTTCCTCTGCTACACACTGGTAGAAATCTCACAGTCCTGTCTGAAGTCATCAGCATTGGATAACCAGCTGTGGGAACTGGAGAATTGTCAAAGAAGGTTCTGACTGAATGTTTTTTGTCTAATACATGGCTGACTTGTGTCGACTTCTGTGCACCTGCACTGTAGTTTTGAAGTAGGTGCTGAAGAACGGGAATGATAGTTGTGTCACTTTGGGAGATGACTTGTTCAAATGTGTGTTTCAGTTCTCCTTTAAGTGAGTAACATCTCTGGTAACTGTGTGGCCTTTAGATCAAAAGTGAGGAAGAATATCTCTGTTTCCGAGGAGACAAAATCAGTCCAGACTACGAGAATAAAAAATACTACGCTGGAACTAAACAAGTACTTTGACTCTTCAAAAAGAACATTAATTTACTTTGCATATCCTACCAGATATGAAACTCCATGTGTTGCATGTGTAACACAAGCCTGCCAGGCTTCTCAGACTGGTTTCAAAATGCCATGGTTCTGCCCAGATTCCCTGGGCTAAATTGGTAGTGGTGAACCAGGAAGCCAGAGCTCAAACAAGAGCCTTAATCACTTAAACAGTTAATTATTGGCAGACTCCTCACCCCAGGTTTGATCCAGGCCAATCAGTAGCCATCCAGCCATTGAACCCTGAACCTCAATTCAAGTGCATTAATGCAGTCTGTAGATCATTTCCAGCAGCAAAATGTGAATGCATTTGACTTAGAGACATATGTCAGCAAAGGCTATCTCACATTGCTTATTTTAAAGGCCAGAGGATGGATAGGCTTTAGTGTGTGTTCCTTATGAATATTAAAATAGCTTTTAGCAATAGTCCTTTAACATCTCTTTTACTGGTAGTTCAATTCCCAAATTACTCCTGCCAGAGAAACTGGTATCTGGCCTACAGCAATCCCAGCAAGACAACAGGTGACTTCAAGACAAGCATGAAGCAAAAGTCTCTGTCCCCAGCAGCATCCCTGGAGAAAACTTCCAACACATAACAATTGACCTAACCATGGTGAAGACCATGTAGTTCTGTGCTTTTGCCATGTAATACTCTAGACATAATTTCTGTATAGAAACAGAACCAGTATAGTACAGAAATAAACTTGAAATTTTTAAGGCTTTGTATGGGGTTTATTCATCTTTAGGTTAACTGCTGCAGGCACAGAAACACCCTAGGCAGATGGAGCAAATATCCATAGAGGTTTTTATACTAGAATTTATACTAGAAGAAGCTGTAAGAGTTTTATTAACTGAGAAAAAAATTTGATTAAAAATATTTGTCAATGTTTTGCACAAAAGCAAAAAATTGACAAATGTTATTTTTCGTTATTCCTTTTCAGGTGAGCAAAGAGTTTCCATTTCCAGAAAAAAAACCAAAAACAAAAATAATAAAAACCAAGACCCCTTGTGTATGCAAAACAACTATCTGGTGATGGCTTTGAACCGGCAGATAGAATAAGTGCATCCTGCAAGGATTGCAGAATGCTGAATTAAAATGTCCATCTTGGTGTGAGTAAGCAAGCAATGATGCTACTTTGCTCTACCAATAAATTCAGACTGTCTTGGAGATTGATCTGTTTATGCAAGGTGCTGAGAGAAAATATTGCCCAAGTTTTCCTCCTTCTCCTCCAGCAACAGTTACACATTAACTATTCCTCAGTCAGCAATGAGAAATGAAAGAATGCTGCCTGTAACTTAAGCTCTTCATATGGGTTTTTACTGTGCTGGCTGATCTTGGGAGCTGTTCGAGAAGTCTCAGGAACACTCTGTAAATGCATCAGCCTTCTTAATGCCATCACATTTACAGGCATTGGAAGGGTTTTCCTTGGAAAAGTGCTGATATCATCTTCATTCTCAGAGGTTGTTGACAACAGCAGAAGAATGTGGGGGGTGGGCAGGCAGCAGCTCGGTCAGTGGAAGAGGAGAACTTTGGGCTCATTTTGGTGAGCATTTTGCACTTGGTGTCTCTAGAAGAACCTTGCTCACCACTGCCGGCTTCCAGTGTCTTCTAATGTCTGAACACTGGACTATCAGAAAATTTATTCTCCTGGTCACGCCTTCATCTCTGTGTGAATGTAGTGAATGTCAGGTTTTTTTCTGTAATTTAAAATGGACATCTGCACAACAACAAAGTTACTTCAAGCAAAAATGGTTCTGCCTTACACTCCACATGATCCAGAATACCAACCTGGCTGCAGGTAATAAAATGTTGCAGACCTACTTTTCCTGCTTAGGGAAGAAAAGAAGTGTCTGAAATGGTCTAGATCCTAATGAGAAAAGAATATAATCAGTTTTCCAGGGATATTCCATTACAAAAGGTATTTTTGTAGACAGAGGAGAGGGAGAGAGTGAATTTTTAGGTAAATTGAGGTTGTGACTACATAATTCTAGTTCTGTCATCTGCTTGCTAATGAGATGACTCTGATTCAGTTTCAGCTCCCTAAAGTTTATGTTTCTGTTAGAAATGAATATAGAAGTAATTACCTTCCAAAGGTATTTATCCCTCTCCATTTTAAGAGGTCTGTGTGGCCTTGGTGAGACAGCTAGTGTACAGAAGATGAATATCATCCTGCCATATCTAGCCCCTTGGACTGGAAAGATTGGAAAGCTTAGGCATTCTTTCCAACTATAGAGTAGCATTATACTCTACTATTTTTACAATTTACTGTCTTGCATGATTAACCTCTTGACCTACAGGTTTTCAAAAAAGATATTTGTGCATGTGCAGGAAGATGAGGTCCTTGAAAGTGTAAAGTCAGTTTAAAACTACTTGCTACAATTTATTCTGAGAATATGAATGCTGCAACTGGAAAGCAGTTAACTGATGTCTGTAGAGCTGAGTCACTTTTGCTATTTAAGTAAGTACTGCAATGAAAAAAAAGCCTATGGAAAACATTTTATTCCAAACCGATATATAGGAGCTGGGTGACATCGCTGTAAAGCCATGGATTTAGGATATGGCACCTACCAATGGAGAAGTATTTTGTTTTCCTGTAAAGATGGTTCTTGCTCTGCGTTACTAAACTATGCAAATCTGTGAAAACAGTATAATAGATAGACTTTTTCTTTAATATCTAAAATGAAGAATACAGTCTCTTATCCATTACAGCTTGCAAAGACAGCTTTAAATATCAATGACCCAAAGAAAGAAAATACTGCATGGGCACCTTGTAGTGCACAAGGATAACTAGTTTAAAAACTATGCATTAGTGCTCAGTATTTAAAATTAAATACTTCCTAGATTAAAGTTATTTATGTCAGATTTTCATTTAGAACACCAGGGGAAAAACCAAAACAACAAACAACAAACCCACTCAAATTATCCTTTGGCTAAGTTATCAAGTCACAGCAATAAAAACTGGTCCTGCTTTCCTGACGCAAAATTATGCTGCATCATGAATCATTCAGCATTAAAACAAATCAGGCATTGGATAAAAGTTAAACTCCATGCTGGGCTCTAATGGAGGAGGAATACTCAAACACAATTCCCTTTAAATTGCCCTTCTGTTAGAGACATTGAAGAAATTCCTGCACTTGTGCAGACATGATGGATCATGTTGCCTGCAAATATTCAGGGCTTTTTAGTAGGAAGCCTGAGCTCGCTACATGATACAACATTATTTTATCTTTTTTTTTTTTAATTCAAGCAAATGCAAAACTCTTCAGAAAAATTTCAGTATTATTTCAATATTTTCATGGTTTTTAGTCATCAAAATCAAATGTAATATTTAATATTTAATATCTTATTGGTAGTGATTTGTCTTTGTTGTGATACCACACTTTGGAGACAACCTTATTTTATCAATTTTTTTTTTAATTCAAGCAAATGCAAAACTCTTCAGAAAAATTTCAGTATTATTTCAATATTTTCATGGTTTTTAGTCATCAAAATCAAATGTAATATTTAATATTTAATATCTTATTGGTAGTGATTTGTCTTTGTTGTGATACTACACTTTGGAGGTCTTGTCTGAAGGCACTTTTATAGAGTCTCTGCCAGAGAAATCACAGCCACTCAATGATATAGTTGGGTTAGAGAAAGATTAAAGCAGATAAATAGATAAATCCACCAACCTACTGCTCTCAGGGTTCACAGGGTTTTTCTACAGAGGATATAATGGAAATAAAATAGTGTTTTTGTTAGGAAAAGAGTACTATTAGTGCCTACAATAAATTATTGAAAAACTTCATGAAAAAATCCAAGGCAGGATAATATATTTTTAAGTCACTTTTGATTGCAGAGAAACAGAAGGCAAATATTCTAACTGTTGCACCCGGCAAGTTGCTTTCTGCTTTCACTGAATTTGGTAGCAAGCTCCAGTAGTGTGGAGTGTGGTCTGTTCCCTGTATTTTGGATGCTTGTGCCTGAATTTGGTTTCCTTCACTAAACATTGCTGGTGACCAGGTAAGTACCGAGGTTGTCTATTGATCTAAAATCAAGTAATTGCTAGTGGTCATACTGGCAACTTGATTTTTTTTCAGCAGAGTGTAGGGACTAAGCCTTCTGATTTCATACTTCCTTTTTGTGATGATTTAAGTATGATTGTAGTCAAGTGAGGCCTTTATACACAGTGAACGTCTGTATGCAGCACTTCTAGGGAACTATCAGCATTTCTTCCTCCTTCTTCATGAGCTATACCATTGGCACATCCTTCTATGTAAAAGTTATAAAAATGGAACAAAGCTTCCTTAGCTAAACATAACTGCAATTTGCAGTATCTTAAACTTTGGCTCAGACTCTTGGCCGTGTCTCAGTAATAGAGAAGGAGGAGCCCAAGAGGAGGCTCTGGATCACTGTTATTTGTTTCTATGAAGGTGAGCAATGGTCTTGCCCATTTTTTCTGGCCATGATAGTGCTTTCTTTCCCACAAGCAGCTTCTGGGTTATGTTCTCTTCTTGGTTACAAGTGTACAGAAGACCAAATTTGAATCCAGGTTTCCAAGTCATATTTGTTAGTGGAAAAATCTAACAGAAGGGATAATATTCACTACTATGTGAATGTACAGGGCCAGGGTAAGGAAGGAATGCTCTAGCTAGACCTCAGCAAGCCAAAGGAATAGGCACAATAGTAGAGAGAGGTTGGTGTTTTTCTCCTTTGAACTAGTCTGTGTCAACTGCCTGGGGCAATTAAGGTTTGTAGCCTCTAATCTGGGCTGCAGTCACTCATTTGGCCTCCTGGAGAGCTCAGAGTGAGAAAAGCTACCTGCTGGCCAGGGAGACAGCTGGGTGCTTCCTCCCTTGTCCTGGCTGCCAACTGTATGGTTTACCTGTGGTGCTCTGAGCCTTGCTGCTGCCTTGCCCTGTCCTGGACCTGACTTCTTCCTTCTGGAAATCCTGCTGGACATCATTCTCAGTGCTGTGACACCACCAGGGGTGAGCATTAGGCACCAGAAATGATGTGGCAGCTATTGCTGGGCTCATCTGCAACATGATGAGTATTGAAATAGCATTAGTGACTTGGAAACTGATGGAAATGCAGAAAAGTAGCTTTTGCAGAAACTCAAGAAGGTTACTCATTTAGAAAGAAATACCCTTTTAATGAATGCACCAGAGGGAAATTTTAACTTCTCACAAGCCAGCTAAATTCCCAAATCTCTGGGTGGTTTTGTCAATGTACTGAGGGTAAAAGGGAAAAATACCTACTTTTATTTATGATGTCTCCAATGTATATGCATTACTGCTCTGAAATATTTTATCTTCCCAATTAAACTGCATCAGTATATTTCTTCTGTTTTGATAAACACTAACATTTATTAAATTGAGAATTAGAAACTCTAAAAAGAGTATTTTCATTAGATTTTTAATCTGCAGACCTGACTCTACTACAAAGAATCTTCTTAGAATGAGAAAGTGACTGCTTAGAGAAATGTGTTATTTTTCTGCACTTGTCTATTTGATTACTATGGTCTACATCATTAAATTCTCACAGAGTCCGATACCAAAGGAATTGAATAAATGCAGAGATATTAGCATGGTTATGTTAAATTGCAGTCATTTTACATTTTTATTTTAGTGAATGTTTTATTAATTACTATGATATTAATTTTTTGTGTTGAGGCCAATCTATACAGCATGCCTTTCTCCATCAAGTGGAACTTGGGAATGATGCTCTGTATTGTTTGACAAGAGCAAAGCTGTAAAAGCATAAATGTTTGATACAGCTCTGTAGGGAAATATATTTCTACTTAGCTGTTTTTTCAAAGTTATAATGGAAAAGCAACTCCCTGTTAAGTTATTCTTTTTTGTCACAAATAGCAAACATAAGCCTACATTGCCATTCCATTAACAGCATGGTTAAAAAGACTAGCCAGGGTGGGTTTTTTTGTTTTGTTTTGTTTTGGGTTTTTTTCTACTCTAACATATTTTTCCCTCCTTAGACTTGGCTGCTGGAAATTTTATTTTGTTTCCTTGTTTTGCAAATAGAACACTTCTCTGCCTGCTTGCAGTCCTTGGTTAGAAGGGGTGGAGGTGGTGGTTTGGAAGTGACTTGAAATGGGGCATTAAGCTGAGTTCAGGGTACTGGAGCAGGAATGCAGAAACAACTCTTCTGGGGTTTCCAGAGCAAACCTTTTATTCTGCACAGAATTTCCTGAAATCCAGGCTCTCAGCCAAAATTGGGCTGAAAGCACGATGGACCTGATGCGCTGTGAGCAGGATAATTGTTAAAAACAGGAGCAGGTGGCAGCACAGGCTGAAGATTCATCATGGCAGTGAAGGAAATGAGTTGATCACACTGCCGTGTTGTGAGGAGCAGTGAAGGAAAACACAGCACTCTCCTTCTGCATGAGCAATTGGAGAGCCAAGAGCCAGCAGCTTGTGTGACAGCTGGTGCTGCTAGTTGTCCTGGAGGGCAATGCTGGTCTCCTCCTCTCCTATCCCCTGCTTTGGACCAAGCTCTAATTAACCAGGCAAAAAAGAGCTTTGAGCAACAGTCTGGAAAACATCCCATGACCCCAATGCTGAGATAATTTTTTTATAAGTGACTAAATTAAAACTAAAGCAGAGGAACAATATTCTTACAGTTTGGAGTCTCTCATATCATGTGGTCCTTGCTGAAAGCAGTGATGATGAGTTTTCTGTAAGCAGTTAAAATAAGGAACCAAAAATGTTGTTTTGCTTGTCAGTGTCTATGATTACTTACTTGCTTTCACTTTTTTCCCAGTTGTGAGTTCAGGTGGCTTTTGTTTGAGTTAGTTTTAATATTTAGCCCATCTGTCCATTTTAAAATTAGAGCCACAAGTGAAAATAAGAAAATTATATATGTGCTGCAAGAAAGGAAGAAGAAAAACCTCCAGTACGACTTGGTACTCTCATTTGTGACTGCGTATGCTATTTTCTCAAAAAGAAAATATTTGAGCAAACTGAGAAAAAGTTTCTAGTTATAACCTTCATTTTTATTTTCTAAGAGGTTTAGGATATTCGTAAAGGTAATCCTTTCAAAATTTGAAAGGTCTGGTTTGAGGCATGTGCTCCATATGATTGCATGTATGTTCATACTACCAATATGGCACAAACAGAGGGGCAAAAAATAAGTAAAGGGAATTCATCTTCCTGCTTAATTAAGAAAGAAAGTACTATTCATATTGTTGAAATGTGAAAACAAAAATCTCTTGTACTGGGGCATAAGTTCAAAATTGATTTGCTTTAGAATGGCTAAATATTTCCAATGTAGTATTGATGATGTTAAAGCTAAAATAAACAGAAGACCCTTGATTTTATTAAATTCACATAATCTTGGCTTTATAACTGTTTTCCCACATACACAAGCAGCATGCCTGCTACCAAAAATGTTTATCGTGGCCCACAGCAATAATTATTTTCATGCTGGTTTTTAAAGTTATTATCGTGGCCTCGCTTTAAAAATCCAACCCAACATCTCACAAGGAAAAAGAGGCTTAATTTGTTGTACAGGTATTTTTATGAAGCCAGGCCTTTTAGTTTTATGAAACCTTCAAGATAGCATTGCATGACTTCCATGAACACGGCCAAAGCAAATTGCAAACTGAATGTGTTAGTTTAGTGTGTTTAGTAATCCTAGTTAGCTGAGAGTTTCATAGAGACAATTAACAATGTATACAATGAACAGTGTATATAATGAACAATGTATACAATGAACAATGTATACAATGTTTCACAGATAAATGTTTCACAGACATAATGAACATGTCACTGGAGAGAAAAGTGTCTGCAGATCACTCAGGGTTTAGTGAAGGCTTTTTCATAGCTAAAAGAATCTTCCTGCTAGGGCAGGCAGGCATACCTTAGGGACTTACTGGCTAGCTTGGGAGGGGTATTGAAGAAATCCTTCTGGTAGTTATACAGTCATCCCTAGAAGAACAGACCTTGCCAGAAAAGTCTGTGGCAGAGGATTTTTACTCTATCAGCCTTTTCTGTCTCTTTCAGTACTGTTACCTCTGTTCCCTCCCATTGGGTTTGAACTGAGACATGAGTTTCCAGCTGAGGCTGTCTTTGCCTCATTTGCTTGACTTCCTAAATACTGGGATGGATTTATTTTTGCTTATGCTTTGAGAAAATATATTGTCCTTAAGCATCAACCAACTCTCCTGAACTTTTAGTGATTTGGTACTCACAGAATCCTTCCTGCCTTTGTGTCCTCTGAAAAAGGAAAAGTCTGCTCTGAACTCTGACATATTTGTTCTAATACCTGTCCTCCTTACTACCCTCAAGATTTTCCAGATGGGACTACTCCAACACCTCATGGATAATCATTGCAGCCAAAATTGCCAGATTGTTACACCATTGAGCTGTTATATGTTTGTAAACATCCTGCTTTTATTAGTCTCATCTGCATCTTTTTTGAAAAGAAATCTCCACCACAAACTAGAAATATCTAATATTACTTGTAACCAACACAATATCATTATGGTTAGAGGCTACCATGAGCACTAAAGCACAAAGAAACCAACAAAAAAAATTTCAAAAAACAAACAAAAACTAAACAAGCAAACAAAAAAAACCCAAACAAACAAAAAAACCCAAACTATGGACAGTCATACCTCCCATCCCAGAGAATTCTGCATGAGCCACTGTTCTGCACAGAATGTATATCCATCCTCCATGACTGATCTTTCTGAAGAACCCTCACTGAGCCAGCACTCCAGCTTTGTGCTGACTCACAATGTGTCTGTGTTTCCAATTATATCATTGCTCTCCATCTGCATACATCTGCTTGGGTTTTTTTCTGCATTGTTTGTATTTCCAGCATATGATCATCCTGCTTTCTTCTTGTGATTGTGGCCCTCACTGTCTCACCCCATGCGCTCTTCCACTCATCACTTCTTGCTCTGTTGTCCACAGCCTTTAATCTCCATCTCCCAATGAAGACAGAAGCAGCTGTTGATTAGGCAGAACTGGTCTAACTGATTTCTTCTTGGTTGTATTTGAACTGTCAGGCAATTTTACATGGGCAACCAGGATATTATTTTGAAGTATCTACTGAAACCTGGTAAAAAGGAAAAAAAGGTATTTTGCAATCTGAAGAATCCCAAAAATTTGTGAAGACTTGGTTAAAAGATGGCAAAATAGTTGCCCAAGAATTATTTTTTTTTCTGCAGAGACCATAATGGATACAGAAATTTATCTTCAGTAAAAAAATATGTTGCTCTCTTGGCTATTAACATAATATTCGTTATCCTCTGTAACTGTGGTTCACATACAAACTGTATTACAATATTTCAGTGAATTACTATGTTTCTCTTTGCTTAAATAAGCGAGATTTATGCAGCAGTTCTGAGAGTTTAATTTGCTGGCGATCCGTCTGTGTCGGTGCGAGGCCACATGGTGGAGTCAAAGCCGTGTTCTGCCTGTTCTGGTCCGTGCCACAGCCACGAGAAGCTGCCTCTGTCTTTGCAGAGCTGTCCTTGCAGTCCGGGAACTTTTTGCTATAGATGGGCACTACGGAGACATGGTGTGTTTATGGTTGTGACTTATTGAAGGTAAAACTCAAAAGCACTGCCTTCCCACTGTTGGCTGGCTTGGTTGGATCTGTATTAAAAGTGAAAAGACCCTCTGAAAAGACCCATAAAAAGATCAAATTTAACCCTTCTTTGTCCCAAACATATATAATGTTAGAACTGTTTTGGTTTGAATCAAATTCTAAGTTAACTTTAGAAATAATTCTTCTCTAAAAAACCAAAGCCGTGGAAAAACTAATCAGCAAAAGCTTGTGATTCAACTCTCAGGCATGGCTGATGGTTTCCCCTGAGGAGAGCCCTGAGCACTTTTGGGGATGGGAGAGCCCCAAATAGTTCTGTTCTCTCTGCCGGAGGGGTTCTAAACTATTCCTTCCTATAATGTACTTTATTGCATTAAGCACTAGCCTATATTCTCAGGATGAATGAATGGTTAAACGTTTCTTAAGTGGAATATAAATAATTGATTCTTGCTGCCATACATGTGTCTCCAATATAGTGATTTAAGCCTTTTCTGTTGTTCTTTGCAGGAATACTAGAATGAAAGAAAACTATCTGCATGTGTTCATTGCATATTATGAAGGAAAAATTAATTGTAAATAAAAGCAGTGTGGCTAAATTTTGCATTCAAATATAAATTTAACTCATCAAGACTCCCAGCAGGCCTTAGAGTTACAGCTTTGATCTGAGGGGGAAGAAGACCTTCATTTGTTAAAAGTGCTGGAAGAGAACAGATAGTCATTTGAAGAAGTATGGGGGTAAAAAAGGGGTAAATAAGATTTAAAAGGAGCTCTGAACACATGGACGTGGGAGATATTTCTTGCATGCAGAGAAATTCAGGTTTTAGTTTTTCCTCTATGATGTTTCACAACTGCTTATATTGTTTGAGGTATGTTTTCAGAAGTGATGCTTTGTTCATCATCTGAAAATCCCCATAAAGTCTCATAAAATAAAGCAACAAAATCTCTGTAAATCTGTTGTGTCAGATAATCATTCCTGTTATTAATTCCAAGTTGATCAATGACTTTGATTGTACCCTTAGAACTATTCTTCTAGCATTGAACACTTTCCTCTACAAGATTATAGGAAGATTGAGTGTGCCCTGGAAAGATTTTTTTCCAGTCTTTACTGTCTTAGATAAAAGTATCAGTAATATACAACCAGAAATACTGTTGTTTTTCCAAAAGAAAACATGGAGTCCTAAGTCTTCAGAATAAATTTTGAAAGCAGCTTTCACACAGAAAAATTATATTACATTTTTATCTACTGTCATTTGCAATAATAATTACTGTAGTTTCTGAAGGATTTTTCCATCTTTAGTTCAATGCAGAGCTTTGACAAAGAAGTAGTGATTTGTTTCAAAACCATTCAGTGTAAAAAGAGTTGGTTTTTATCTTCTATTGTGAAGGATTTCATTCTGAACCAATACTATCTATAGTAATGTCTCCTGGTGTCTGGATCAGTCTGGAACTGATGTGCCAGGTGAGTGTCCTATTTCCTTGTGAAACTACAAATTCACCCAACTTCTGGAAGTTTTATTTGTCTCTGGATCCAGATTTCAACATTAGGATGAGAGGCATTTTTAAAAGAGAAAGATTGTAACTTACAACATTTCTGAGTGTCTCTCAAAGGTTTATCTAGTATTTACAGAATACCTCCCTCTCTTCTTTAGTATCCTAAACGTTGCCAACTAGGCTATTAGAACACAAGCTGGTTCATTCTTGAAATGGTATTGATTCTCTCCCTTACTTCCCCCCCGACTTCCCCACCCACTTCTTTTTATCACATGCCAGAAACATTGTAAGGAATTTGAAAGAGATTCCATGGTGTAATTACTTTTTGGAAGTTCTGGACTGAGCAAGTGAACAGGTTTCTTTAATTTCAAACTCTGCCTCTCTAACCATATATTTATATATATGTGTGTTTGCATTTAAATATATGTTTGTAATATATACAACCACATATAGTAAAATTACTCAAACTTAGGATAATCAGAATAGATTTTATAGTATTTTATAAATAAAATATTAACTATTTGTACTTACATCATTAGAATCAGTTATTACTATCTTTGTTAAACAAAATGTCAAATAGATATTTGTCTTTGCAAATATCTTATGACGAAAATAACGGATTTTAACTTGTGATAGGTAATAAGCTATAAGTAGTGGTCGAGGCACTGATTTTTCACTCTTTGATCCCTCTCAGAAACTAAATGTAATTTCTTCTGTTAACTGACTTCCGCCAAAGAGATGAAAGTGTGATTAAAGCAAACATGCTTCCTATAAAGTTTGTTTTTTTGGGTTTTTGGTTTTTTTTTTTTTTTTTTGTTTTTTTTTCTTGTTTTTTGATGAAATGGACAAAGTTTTTACTGGAACTTGGAGAACTTACATCTATTGCTATATGCAGACTACATGAAAGATTAAATATTTCAGCAGTCTACTGTCTTAAAGGTTTTAGCTGTAGTATCTGCTTTCAGAAGGAAGTGTATTAGCTAGCTTTAATCTTAGACATGACAAAGTATAATCCTGCTGGTTTCCTTTATCTGAGAGTGTCTTCAGTTGTCTGAGAGATGGTCCACCAAAAAGCATTGCCTTTCACAGACTTGCCCCTGGCTTCTGCTCTTTGACTTTGTTCAGTCACATGCTCCCCAAGTCAGCGAAACACTCTCATCAGACTTTCAAGTTGTAAATTTTTATTTCTTTATATGCTGTCTTGGTTTTGAAAGATAGGTGCCTGCCAAGGAAGGCAGGAGCTTCTCTTGGAATAGAAAAATGCAAACTCCCTCCCTCCAAATTATTTAAAGAGGCTCTCAGGCAAAGATATGAGGATAAGAATAACAGTTCTTTAATATGTATAAACAAAATAAAATAAAACAAAAACAAACAAACTACAACCTAACAGGAAAATTAGAATAAGATGCAGTATTAAACAAAAAAACAAAACCTGACAGTTAGAATACAACCTGACACCCTGTCAGTCAGAGTGTTGGTAGCAGTCCAGTTTGAATGGTGGCTCCAGTAGTGCTCCTGGAGTGACAGATGGTTCTGCTGAAGCAGAGATCCTGTAGAAGGGCGGAGATTTCCTCCAATGGTCCAGTGGTGATGTTGAAGGGTCTGGTCCTTCCTCTGGGAATCCAGTGGGAGAGAAGGCTGCTCCTCTGGGAATCCAGTAGAAGGCAGATGCCTGTTCTGTCCAAATGCCCAGATGATATCCAGGTGGGAATGCTTGGCTCCTCCCCCTGGGCAGAGCATCTCACAATGGGTTGATGTCATTGTATGAGTCATGGGGTGGGTCCTCACAATGGCCCATTAAACAGGAATGGCTCCTGGAGGGAGTTATCTATGACTCATGGGGCAAGGCGTTGATGGCCCATTAACAGGAGATGGTTTGGGGGAGGAGGCAAGGAAAACACTGCCCCTCCTGGGTTTTAACAGTTCATGAAGATGGAGATAAAATACAGACCTTGTGGCACATTTTTACATTGTAACCTAGGACAATGCTTATATGTTTACTTTATATGTTTGCAAAACAAAAAAAACAGGGTCTTATAACAGCACTATTGATTTAATGATTGTGCAAATGAAGTGTGATACTATGTTGATGTCAATTGTTAATTGAAGTGTAGGCACAAGAAAGACATCACTTTAACACCATTTTAATCTCAATCCTACTTTAATCTCTCTGCTACTGGACTCAGACTCCAGAATATGAGACAATTGCAGACAATCTAATGAAGCGTGTCATTATTTGTATATGCGAGTATGTGTGTTCAGACATATGTGTGTATACGTGCAATTAATACATCACATTTCTGCATGTGAACTGTGGAAAAAGGAGTCTTTTGATATCTCAACATCCTTTGACAGAGTAATATTATATTATTAATGTAGTATTTTGAGGAACTGCTTTTGGGGAAAGAGTAGGAGTACATGATACTTTTAAAGACATGTACTTGCAGCTGGCCTTGTATTTTGTGTACTGTATTTTGTTAAACATCGAATCCAATGCAGAAATGCATTCTAAGGGGCCTGCATATTTTTGTCATAGCAGATGAGAGACATTAGTCATACACCTGCTGATGTTTTATCATGCTAAAAATCTGCAGAAGTATAGAAAATAATTTTGGATCAAGAACCAACTTGATCAGGATATATTCTTTTTAGTAGAACTATTGTCATTTAAAACCTTCATTTGTGTAACATGATGATCATGTTAGCAAAGAAATTTATCTACCACAGAACCATAAAAGCCACCTGAGAAGTGTGAGAAGTGTATGGGAGCTTGAGGACCACCTCTACAGATTCTGTTGGATTACTGTGAGAATTTTAGCTACCCAGAATGTCCAAATACTTCCTTTCTTCTTTGTGCTCCTTGTGGCTGTATCTGAACTCTTTCATTCAGCAAATAGAGGCAAATTCCCAGGGATGCCCAATAAGACAGAATTTTAAAACTAATTTGGAAGTCCCCTCTGCAAATTTCAAATATACTTATGCCAAAAGATGGAAGAAGAAAGCATCAAGCTCCACAAGGACTAGGAAAACTTCCAGTATAGAAATTAGTCCCTGCTGACAATGAAGATAGGAAAAAACAAATTATAGCTTGACAGGGACTGGCACAAATGAGATCAGGGTATGCTGATGTCTATTTTTTGCCTGAATAATGAGTTTCCTTCTCAGCTAACTTTTTCTCCACCAGTTAGAGAAAGAAAAGGAAGGTTTTGATGTATGATCTGATTTCTCCACAGTCTTAAGGACTCAGGAAAGCTACAAAAGGCAAAGCAGAAAAACAGAAGGGAATTGGAAAAAATTAATGATGGTACCAATGCACTTAAATGAAGATTATGTTTTGGGGTTTCTGCATTTTGGGTATTTTCTTTTTGAGACAGGTTGTTGACAAGCATGTCCCTTAAACATGTTCCTTAAACTTAATAATTAATTCTGCTGTGTATGATAGATGGCTCATCTGATCACTCATGCTGTTTCTTACTGAAGTACAGAAGTAGGATGCTGCCCTAGGTTAATGGACAGCAACCCACCCCATTGATTTAGTCAGTGACTGCTGCTTAACAAATGCTTAAAGTCTGAGGTGTTGGCATGTGATCTGTTTTTCTCTGGGTGTTCACATATGTAATTAAAATTCATTATAATAATTATTCTTCTTTTGTTTTCTTAATAGTTGTTGTGACTTGACCTTGGCTGGTTGTCAGTCATCCACCAAATCACTCCCTCACTCCCCCCTCCATTAAAAGGATGAGGGAGAAAATAAAAAAAGTGGAGAAAGACAGTGAGATCACTTAGGAAGTACCATCATGAGGAAAATAGACTCAGCTTGAAGAAGATGAATTTAATTTCTTGCCAATTAAACAGAGTAAGATAATGAGAAATAAGAACAAATCTGTAATCACTCCCTTGTTTCCAGGCTCACTTTCATTCCCAGTTTTTCTGTCTCCTACTTCCAAGCAATGCAAGAGAATGGGAAAAGGAAGCTGCAGTCTGCCAGTGCTTCCCTCTCACATTCTTTCCCTGCTCCAGTTATATACAAACATCTCCCAAAGTGGGATTCTGCATTTCTCCGAGAACTGCTGCAGCCTGGGTCCTTTCCCTGGGGTGCAGTCCTTCAGGAAGAAGAGTGCTGCAGTGTGGGCAGTCACAGGGCCACAAATCCTGTCAGCAGCCCTGCTTCAGTATGGTCTCTCCATGAGTTCATGTCTTCCTTTGGGGCATCCTCCTGCTCCAGCACGGGGTCCTTCATGAGCTGCAGGTGGATCTCTGCTCTGTGTGGATCTTCAGGGGCTGCAGGAGCACAGCCTTGGCCCACCACAGTCTGCACCACAGGCGGCAAGGAAATCCCTGCTCCTGCAGGTGCCTGGAGCACCTCCTGCCCCTCCTTCTGCACTGACCTTGGTGCCTGCAGAGTGTTTCACACCCAGAGAATATGTCTCACATATTCTCACTCCTCCCTCCCAGTTGCTCTTGTGCAGCACTTTTTACTCTCTTCTAAATATTCTAATATTTGCATATATTCTAATTTCCTAATAATTTCACAGAGACATTACTGACATTGCTGATGGGCTCAGTTTTGGCCAGCAATGGGTCCCAGCTGGAACAGGCTCTGCCTGGTATTTGGGGTGATGCTATTATTCTTTCACAGATGCCACACCTGCAGCCTTCCTGCTACCACAGTCTTACCAGGTAAGACAAAGACAATGGCACATGTTATATGTTAGACATAAAAAACCCCAAACACCCCCAAAAACCAAACAAACCAACTGAAAAAAAGAAAAAATAAAAAAGAAAGAAAAAAACCCCATCAAATCTGAGAGGATACAGACAGAAGACCTGATTAAGAGGCCTCACTTTCTTGGACATAAGCAGCTTTTTTTTATCTCCTGAATTCCTGTAGTTGTAGACACAGGTTTTTTTGATGGCTAAAATAATATTTGGTTTCATATTTGGCTAGTAGTTTGTACCAAGAAACTGCAGCAGTCATCTGCAAACTCTTCACATGGGTCACAGGCACTGCAGGAACACAGGTTTTGTAACTGGTAGTGATGAAAACCCCTCCAATTAGCTTCTTCAGAATTCCGTTCAATTGTCCTTTTTCCCCAGAAAACAACTAACTTTGGCTAAAAATTGTGTAAAAATGTAGCAAGATGTTACTGGTTATGGTGGTTATTACTGAACTCCTGCTGGAAAGGCTTCTACTGATCCCTCATTCTAATGCTGCCTTTGGAAAAGGAATGTTTTTATTGCTCACCAAAAGGAGTGTTGTAATTAAAGGTCTAAGTGCTGTACTTCAGCCCTTGATTTCCACTGCCAAGAAGAGATAAGGCAGAGCAAAGAAGAAGGCTAACATGGTTAGTCTTATCTTCACTTTGGGCAATGTAATAATTTCTGATGTAGTGAAGAGCAACTGGTTTTGCTTTATCTACTTATACACAATATCTAGCAACAAACAGCTGGAAGGTGCCCAGATGTTGGCAAACAACAATGCCCCCATCATTCTTCCTTCAGCTCTCCATGTATCTTCAGGCTCCTCTTTTTTTCCTGCATATCAGTCTCCTTGGTACCAGCACAATTACAGTTCCTTTTCCATCACTATGTGCAAAGGTCAAAGCTTAAAACCAACAGTTAAGGACTGCTCAAACCGTGTGGAAGCTGCTTCTAGATACCAAAAGATGAAAGTTTGCTTTTCTTACTAGATTTTTTTATCTCAATATCAGTGGGATTTGGGCAAGTGCTCAAGTGCTTTTCTGAGCCAAGGCTTGCATTCATAATTAAATTTGAAGACATTTGTAGCTGCAAGTTGTTAGTTCAGCTTGGAGGACTCCTTGATATTTAAATGCAAACTTCCAGAAAAAAACATAAAACCCCAAGCATTTAACTTAATTAATCTTATAGAGCCTTTATATTTATAAATAGACAAAAGACATTGCCTAATCACACTTCTGCATGAGCAGAACGAATTTGCCTGCTGTAGTGCATGCAGGTAAATTGAATGTTAATGAAAATAGTCGTCAAAAAGGGAGGTCTCCTTTAAACTGGTAAATGTAATTTTACTGTTTCTAGCAGATCAGTTGATGTTCGTCAGCACTTTAGTTTGTGCTTGGAAACATGAGTTATGAATATTTTCACTGTGTGACCCTATGGTTTTCAGAAATCAGTGGGAATGAATGAGGAATCACCTCTTTCTCCAGGCCAGACAGCAGCAGCTGCAGTCAGCAGGACCACTGTAGCTGGATCACTCCAGTTATTTTTTTAAAGGTGACTGGCACCATTGGAGATGGCTTCAGACTCTGGAACAAGCTCTTCCCCAGCCTGTTTCAAAGCATGCTGAATTTGGTGACCTTCTTGGACAGGCTGCAAAGGACATCTCTGACAGGACAGACATTTCTGGATTTGGCTGGCTAGATTCCTGGTGAGTTAATCCTTCTGAGATTCCATTTAAGTGTTAATTGTGTTAGAGTACCTCAGATCTGAGTTAGGCATCTTCTCCCTTTTTTGGTATTTTTGTTTGTTTTTTTATTTTTGTTTCATCATTTTAAAGTGAATGGGATTAGCTTGAGTGTTTTGCTGAATCTCAGTGAAGATAAAGACTGTATTATCTATTACTTTAATGTTATTTTGGTACTATATAGAAGAAATTACAGGACTAATTAATTTTTCTTTTTGACATGCCCCAGAAAGAGTGGTTGTTTTAAAAACTTCAAACTTTGTACAAAAGAACAAGAAGAATTTTGCTATTTACTAAACAGTTGAGGAAGCAGGAGAACTTAAAATCTGAAGCTAAGATATTCAAGACACTATTTGAAATTAATATGAAAGGAAACTCAGTGCAACATTAAAGTGAGAAAAAATAAGAATGAGAAATCATTATTTTAGGCTCAGTAAAAAAGCAGAGTACTTGCTCCTCAAATGTACAGCTAATACCTATTAATACTAACACTTGGGTAATATTTTTTCTGGTTTTAATTAATGTCCCACAGTTTTTCACTGCACAGATTTATCTGTTCTCATAGGTTGTCCTTGGCTCAGATCTCAATAGAACTTTAAATTTAAATAGAACACAGCATGTTCTTGGTCTAAGATTTTTTTTAAAGCTCATTACATCAGTTTGCAAGGGTAAACCCAAAATGCCACAAATTCTTTAAGAGACCAATTCTCTTCCACCCAAGTGACCATGTCCTGAGTGACATTTAGAGACCACACCTCTGCAGGTGTGAGCACCAGCCCTGGCCCATGTCCTGCATCCCTGAAGCCTGCAGTGTGGGAATCCATGATAACACTAAGCTTGCAAATCCCAGTTTGTAATATGTTTTACAAGATCCTGTTCCAACAGAAAACTCAAGGGAGAAAGCTCCTTATTTGCTTGTTCACTCTTCTGTTTTCCAAGTGTGTAGGCAAGCCAACAGAGGTGAAGAAATAATTCTGTGAGAGTGTGAAACCTCAGGAGCTGTGAAATGTAAAGATACTACTATTGCCTTAAGAAATCTCTAAATCACAGATATGTAGGGCTGGAACATTACAGGAGGAAATATTGTTATATTTTTCCTCTCTTTTTATTCTCTGATTATTCATTATCAGCCACTGTCAGAAACAGGATGCACTGAGGCGAGCCTTTGATCTGAGCAAGTAAGGCCATTTTTGCTCAGTTGTTTTCTTCATGCAAATGCTGGGTATTGCTCTAATATCAGTGTACACTGCTGCAGCTGAGCAGATTCTGGGATATTAACCTTGCTTTGACATTCTCTACATTGTAGTAAACTTAATCTTTTATCATAATTTGTATATGTTGCTTGAATACATAGTTAGACTCATCACATCACCAGGTATTTCTGTTTCTTGAATTGTATGTCATTGTGACTGTTCTAGGCAAGAATGTATTTTTAGTGCATGCTTGTCCTCAACCTGTACTGTAACGTGCCAAGGTCATATTTATTACAAATACTGTGTAATGCTCCTAAAATACTCTGTACATTTACACATTCACGGGATTTTTGTGTAATGATTGCTTTGCATAAGTTTGTAAAGAATCAGCATCCAACAAATCTTTTACTTGTGAAATTGCCTTTCCCCTTGCTAGTCATACTTTTGACACATAAATGATAATTTTAGATTTTTTTAATAATAGTGCTGCACCATTTACTTCATCCTGAACCATTTCACCAAATAATAGTCAACCTTTAACAGTCTTCATAGGTGGTTTATGACATAATAATTTGAATATTCTTTGCATTTTGCAGTTTATCCCTTTATTCAGAGTATTTAAAATCGATTCATTTGGATTATTTTTTATTTATTTTCTGTGCTTTAATCCATTCATCTGCCCACCTAGCACATAATAGGCATTTGTTTATTGGCAAGGAGGTAAGTACAAGCTCCAGGATTTCTAAATATATAGCAGACCTCAAAAACACATCTGTGACCACAGCTGACTCCTGGGATCCAGTGCCCAGAAGACATGAAATATTAGCAACATATTGTCACAGTACATAAGATTTGTAACTTTGCAAGGGATTAATGAAGACTTCTAGAGGTATCAAATGCCCAAAAGGCCTAAGATCTGAACTGACTCATATGTGTAAAGATCTGAACCAAATTTTCTACTCACACTGTCCTTATAAACTATAAGACAACCACCTTTCTTTTAGCTGTCACTGCTTTCAGATTCAAAGTCAATGAAGAAAGTGAACACTGTAGCTTAAGGCATAGCTCTGGTTTTAATAGACAATATCAGACTTCTTTTTTTAATAATTCAAAATTATATATATCTATATTTATTTAAGAAAAAATAATAGGCAAGGGTTTAGAATTGGGTTAATCAATGATTCACTGCACTGTCCCACTGGTGTTAAGGCAATTTTCTCACTTCCTCTTGTGCTTAGATTTCCTCTCTTGGTCTTGCCATTTGTAAAGGTGCAACCTGCTTTGAGAAGGAAAAAAGAATATGTGAACAGGACTTACAGCTTGTTTCACAGTGTGCTGAGTCACAATGCTGTCTTTTATAACAGTGTTGCCTTTGAGACATTCATTTTTTTCATCTGCAGCAGTTTTCATGAATAAATTACTTAAAAAAAAAAACCCAGTGAATTTGTGAAAAGGTCTTTTTGTTCCCTGTTATTACAATAGAATGTAAATAGAATTTAATCTGGGAAGGTATTTCCTAAAATGCTTAAAGCAATGAAGTAGACAATGTTTAACTCATGCTCATTTTTAAAACAATCTGTTTTCTGATACTTATAATAATGATGAGGTGTATTTTTAATTTGTTGTGTATTGTCCATGCTTGAATATTCCTTCTCTGACAGGAACATTATTCTACCTAAAACTAGCAGAATGAGGCTTTTTCACTTGTAAAAAATTAAATTGCTATTTTCTAGCTCCTATAAGAAAGGAAAAGGCCCTAGATTTTCAGTTTTTAAACAACAGAGCTCTGTATGAATTGAAAATTAAAAATAAGCAAACCACCCTAGTGAATATCTGTCAAGTAAATTTTAATTTGGCACTTTAAAGGCTTGATACATAACTTTCATACTATGAAAACTACCTACTTAAAAGATACCTATTTGTATTACAGTAAGTGCTAAGCAAATTGAAGGTTGTACTAGTAGTTCTATTATAATAAGGTAGTTTCAGAAAGTTGAAAATTAAGTTTCCTATATCTTTGAGTGTGAGAATGCAAATTTTTTTGAAATGTAGATATAATTACTGAAATAATCTTCAGATGCTGTTACGTTCTGCCACTTACCTCCGTTATGTGACATCTTACATCAGTGCTTTTTGGAAGACAATTACTTAATTGGTTGTGGTGATAGTTGATTTCTATTTCCTTGCAGACAAAGATGAGCTCCCTTCTCTGAACTCCTTTGTTCCATGAGGCTTTTGCACCGAACGAGGATTGACAGAAAGCTGTAACTAGATTATAGCTGCTATCATCTACATCTTCCCCATGCCATTTAACTGGCAGTATCAAAAGGCAGATCTTCATAGAGTCTGGCTCACCCAGGATTTAGTCCACCCAATCTAATTTTTTTTTAGCTACTGTTAAATTATGCAAGCTGAAGGCAGGATAGCATAAACAGAAACAGTTTTCCCATTTTATTGATATTTCTGTGCAACTTGAAGACAGAAGATGAGAATTCTTCAACACCATCAAAATTTGGTATTGTAGAGAGGATTTCAATGTCTCAATAACATCCACAGTGATGAGGTCATTGACTACCTCAAAAGATGTGAACATTGGAAAACAACATCCAAGGAGCCATATACAAGGAAGTTTTATATGATGAATAATAGGCCATAATTTTAAACCAGCCTTCACTTCCATATGGAAAATTCTGCCCATTAAGACACTACTGTGCAGTTAATATCACTAATCTATGCTCATGCAAGTAATGCATAGACCACACTAGGATGAAGAGGCAGACAAAATATTCTGTAAGCAGCTAAGAGAAATCTCACAATTGCTAGCCTTTTTTCTCATGGGGGACTTAGAGATGTCTGCTGGAAATACAGTACAGCTGAGAGGGGACAGTGTAGAAGGTTCCTGGAATGTGTGGATGAAGGGCCAGAAGGGGTATCTAGGGAACTATAGGCCTATCAATTTGACCTCGCTGCTGGGGAAGGTCATGGAGCAGGGTCATCTTGAGTGCCATCATCTAGCACATGCAGGACTCCAGGGAATCTGGCTCAGCCAGCATGGGTTTGTGAAAGCCAAGTCCCGCTTGACAAACCCGATCTCCTTATATGAGAACAGATTTGTGGGTGAGGGTAAGGCTGTGGATGTATCTACCTGGACTTCAGTAAAGCCTTTAACACCATTTCCCACAGTATTCTCCTGGAAAAACTAGCTTTCCATGTGTCTTGGTTTTGA
>VXBU01017031.1:0-19866 GCA_013400315.1 Bombycilla garrulus | reverse complement strand
CCTGGGTTCCAACAGAAAAGATCCTGAAAAACTGGATGTGTTTCTGTTGTATGTGTTTTTATGTGTATTTGTTCTTAAAGCAGGGAAAGTTCTGTGTGTGTGTGTTTGTGTATAAGCTTTTAAAGGAGAAGAAAAGTGGGGAAAACTTGAAGCATTAAAAAATAAAAAATCCCTCACACTCCTGATGGCATTATGAACTGATACTAGTATTGCTCTAAAGATTGTTTTTGGTACAAGAAACTTGAGGCGGTGCTGGATTCTGTTGTCAAGGTTTTGTTTTCTCTGACTTGAAGCTGCTTTGGAGACTTGTAGTTCTGAGGTTTGTGTTGTTCAGCATTTTGTAAAGCATTTGTGCACTTGGCCTGCTGCTACAGAAAACCACTGGGGATGACAGGTAGAAGCACCTGTAAAATCTTCAATGTACACAAGACCAAGGGCTCTGATTGACTCAGACAAAGAACTTCTCTCAAGGACGACAAAGGTACCAGCACGGATGGGAAAGGCGATCCCTGAAGGATTGGGTGAAATCCCAGAAGGCACTAGCCAGGAGTAGAGTGGAGGTCTTTGGGAATTATGTGATGAGTAGCTGCTGTAAAATCACAGCAGCAAGTGATGGTGCTTCCTTGTGTGATAGAGAGGGAACTTTCCTCTTGTGGAATAGGAAGATGTCAGCAGTTCTGCTTGGTTTTGCGTTTGGTGACATTCATCCCACAAGAGACTGCGTGACCAGGGCACGAGGACAGTAGTGACCCATGGAAACAAGGTGGGCCCAGGCTCTTGAGGGGGTCCATTTGCCCAAGCCTGCGTTTGTGTTTCCTGAGGTCAAATCTGCTGATTGTGCTGTGTCCTCAAAGAAGACACAAGGTGAACACCTCACTGTCCCCCAGAGCCACTACTGAGGTAAGCTGTGCCTAGAGAAAGGATGAGGGAAACAATTTCCAAAGCAAAAGAGAGACTATGATGAGAAAGGGGCAGCCTGGAGCGCAGCCAGGGGAAGGAAGGGAGAGGACAGCAAGTGGCGTGATGGCACCAGAGCCCCAGACTGTGCCCCATCACCCAGAAGGGTGCAGCCATGGCCCAGGACTATGACCTGCAGAAACAGGGCTCCCAGGACACACCTGAGCTTGTGCAGGGTGTCACCCTGTCACAGGCTGTTCTGTAGACACTGACATTAACAGAGGAAGTGCTTGATGATGTCGCTGTGGGGGAAGGCAAAAGAACAAGGTTCCCTCTGAGCTGAGCTCAGCAGTAACTTCATGCGAGTCGCATCACTCTTCTGTGTAGTTGTGGCACCTGCTCTGTTTCCCCTTGCCATTTTATTTACTTTTGTTGCCCACAAGGGTGGGTCAGGCTGTGTCCGTGTGCAAGGACACACACACCATGGGCACACGCTGGCACAGTGCATGATGCACAGACTCTGGGAGATTGCTAAAGGCAGAAGTTAAATCCCACATCAAAGCACCGAGCTCTCAGAGCAGCACTGTTCAAAGGCACTAGCTTCCTTCCTGGGAAAGACAGATTGTCACTTTGATTAAGTGATTTTAACAAGAGAGAAAAAAGAAGGAGTGAAAGAATGGAGGAGAGAAAAGAGGGAGTTTTCATTTATACCTTTTTTCCCCTTTGGCTATCCAAATAAGGTTTTAGTTTGATCAAAAAAAGATCCCAATTTAAAAAAAGTTTAATGTAACAATGAGTTATTTAAAGGAGAAGAAAATACAAGCTGCTGCTTGAGAAAAAAAATAGAAAAAGCTATTATTGAAATGTCAGAACAAATACCCAACTTGATCTGCATTAATATGATAAATACTAATATATTCATTTTCCCTGGTGCTTCTGGGCTTGCAGAGGTACATCTGCAGCACATTGCTTATGGTAATCAGGTCACAACTTCAAAGGAAGGCATACAAGGTATTCTGGGGGATGTTGTGCAAGCAGGAGACAGGGACCTTGTGGATCATCATGTAGACTTGAAGTGTTCTCATTGAGGGTCTTCTGGAAGTTCTCCGATTGCTGAAGGAAATTGAAAATCTTGTCATGTTCTGTGGTGGCCCACCAGTTGTGGGACAGCACTGGTGTCTGGCTGTCAACTTCAAAGTTGCCGTTATCCTGTAGACAAGAGAGAAAAAAAGACTGAGATGGAGAAAGCAAATGAACTTCCCACCTTCTATCCCCACAACCTAGTTCCCATCCCCTCTGTGACTGGAAAAGCTGTAAAACACAGCTGTGAATCAACTATCTCAGCCTGTGCTTCCAGAGCTGCACAGTGAAGTTTTCAGGAACAATTCAGTGGAACTGAGAGCTTGAGGCCTTGAAGAAGCTTTATATAAGTATCTTTGTGTTTTTAGAATCTAACAAGCTGGGAAGGATGTTTTTGATAGGGACATGGACTATCTTCTACTGCATGATCTCTGCCTACCCCACTGTCATGGTTTGACACCCTTCTCATCTGCTGGACAAGAAGCTCTCAATGTGCAGCAGGCTTACTGGTATCAGCACCACCTATGCACTTGAAAAAGTAACCTGGAGATCAGACCCCTTTATGGGGGTCTTTTCTATAGCCAAGGACTAGGTGTAGATCAGAGTGATGGCAACCAGATAACAACAGAAGCCAATAGGTCAGACTTAGGAGAACTTATTCAGGAGTGATGTGGTGTGAAAGGTGTTGAAGTGTTGTTTTCTAACATTAGTGCTGACAGTTGAGAGACAGATTGAGAGTGTGGTTAAATTGGGATGCAAGTGAGTTAAATTGGTCTTCTGGTTGGTAGAATAATGACAAAATGTTGGAGAAAAACAAGGAAGGGGGAATTTTACATGAGACGATTGAAACAGAGAGAAGCTCAGAGGTAGGGAATGGAGGAGAGGTGTGTTTAGAAAATCATACAATATAGATACCTAATGTGAACCCATCATAGAATGGTTTGGATGGGAAGGGCTTGGAGGATCATCCAGTCCACCCCCCCCTTCCTCTAGACCAGGTTGCTCCAAGCCCTGTCCAGCTTGGCCTAGGACACTTCCAGGAATGGGGTAGCCACAGCTACTCTGGGTAGCCTGTCAATTTGGACAGGTGAGTTAAGGTAAAACCATGAGACATTCAGTTAGATTTTGACCTTCTTCATCGGGACAACTTGTTAAGCATAATTTCAATTGAGATAGCTCAAACATAATTAATATCTTGCTAATCTGCTGCTACAATGAAGCTGTTATCTCGTGAGACCTTGAGCCCTTGCTCACTGTGGAAGCGTTGGACCAAGGCTGCAGTGTGGTGCTGTGAGCTGGCCATGTGCCCACCTCAAGGAAGGACTGATTTCATCCAGGGGAATTTAGCTGGTGCTGAAGCCTGGAGTTCCCAGCTAGATAGAAGTGTGCCCAAAGCCCAGACAGGGCTGGTTAGAGATCTGCAGGAACCGTGCCTGAGAATCTGTTGTGATAATCTGGGCTCACTTGAGAAGCCCCTCTTCTGTTTGTGTGTGTTTCTCCATGAAACGCTCTAGTTTCCAAGAAGCTCTAATGTGCTTTTCTGGTAGATTTTACTCAGAAATGCAGGGAGTCTTAGTCCGTCTGCTTCTGTCCCTGTTTCCCTCCATTGCCTGCATTTGAATGTATAATATTGGCTTTTGGGCATGAGTGTGCTGTGCCCAATCTACAGGCCAGCTCCTCAATTAAAAGATGCATAAGCTTTATTATTTATGCCATTATTTTTCTAATTATTTTCTTTTCCTGGAAATGCCCCACAGGGTCTACAGTTTGCTGGAAACTCCAGCAAGAACTCCCAGCTTTCAACTTCAGGATGTTAACTCTCCCAGTGACCATTTTTGATCCAGTCACTGGGAAAATGTGATTACTTCTTATTTACTGACATTAAGTATTCCTGCTTGTAGCCACTGTGGTATTAAAGTAAAACGTTCAGCATTTAACACGATGAATGCAGAGACATGAGGCTAAATGCACTGCATAAAATCTTTATGGGGCTGTAAACAGACGCCCAGAATATTTCCAACTGTTTTGTTGTGAGTCAGGCTAGGGTCCCCTCTCTGCCAGGCAGCCTGCCCCAAGTGCCTTGGGAATCAGCCAAGATGTGTCAACACAGCCTTGGCTTCCAGAGGGGAAGGGGCCTGGGGGACAGGACATGAACAGGACTGCTTCTGGCAGGTGTTGCACTTGCCAAGACTGGCCTTGGCCACACTTTGGTGGCTGTTGCTGCATCAGTGCAGATCTGGGGGGTAAATATAGGCTGTGATTGCTTCAGAGCTGCTTTCTTCCGTCTCGGATAAACAGAGCTCAAGAGAAAATCAGTTCAGAGTGAGTTTTGTCAGCTTCAAAAGAGACTCATTCCTGGTGTTGTCAGTCATGGGAGACTGATGGCTGAGATTACTGAGGAAAGCAAGGCCTGTGGGCATTAAAGCAGATACTGCTGCTGGAACTCACGGCTTAAAGATCAGATTTAATCTGGACTGTGGATTTGTACAGCATCCCTTCCCCCTTCCAGCTTCTCAATCAGGAAGTCTGGTTTCCATGAGCACTCTCAGGTTCCAGTGCTCCATTTGCCCTCATCACCTGTCTGGTCAACACCAAAATGTGCTCTTGACTTCCTCTGCACTGAACACCAAGGGCAAGGGTAAACTGAGAGCTGGGCTCTTGCCTGTCCTTGTTCTCTGTTGGGGGGTGGTGTTTGGGCTGTGTCCTCACCCAGGGATAGAAGCAGGGAACTTCTCAGCAAAATAGGCACCTCCTGTTCCCAAAAAGCATTACAAAATCCCAGGGGAGCTGCTGGGCTCCCAGGGAGCCTGTGCCAGGCTTCCCACAGCTCAGCAGTTCTTCTGTGCTGAAACCCCACGAACACCTCATGGTACTGCAGCATGAGGAAAACCAGTTGTGCCACCAAAAGCACTGCTTGCCGACCTTTACTTGGGGTAATCCGTGCCACCCTTGGGCATCTTGGCAAGTTCTAGGTATGGTTCATGATAAGTGAGGAGGCAGAGCTGAGTCACAAGCTCTGAGTATCTTTATTGCATTAATAAAAGGCTGTGGA
The DNA here is from genome assembly GCA_013400315.1 of Bombycilla garrulus. Taxonomy (NCBI): domain Eukaryota; kingdom Metazoa; phylum Chordata; class Aves; order Passeriformes; family Bombycillidae; genus Bombycilla; species Bombycilla garrulus. The sequence continues at coordinate 14,837 of VXBU01017031.1, read as the reverse complement.
AGGTATTTAAATAGCCTCCTGAGAAGCACTGAAAGTGCTAAGTCAAAGGCCGCAATTCCATATTTAATGACACAGAATAAAATTGGTTGTGTTTGTGCTGCAGGGAGGTTGACATGGCACTGACCTTCCAGAGTTCCCTTCTGCCATGTGTGATGCTCAATGACAAACCTGAGAGTTTCTCCCAGGGGCTGATTTAGTTTTGATTGTTGCAAAACTGTGTCCTGAAATTTGGAGTGGCATATCCCTGGAAAGTTCACATTTTGCAAGCTTTATTCTTAGTTAAAAGTCTGATGTGCCTACTGGGAATGGCCCTGCCTATCTGCAGTGGAGTGACTAGGACACAGATTTTACATCTTTACCCTCCCTGATTGCTTTGGATGCTTCACATTGGGGTTCTCAGCACAGGAAGGACATCAACTTGTTGGAGTGACTCCAGAGGAGGCCTCCACATGATCAGAGGGATGGTGCACCTCTCCTGTGTGAAAAAGCTGAGAGAATTGGGATTGTTCAGCCTGGAGAAGAGAAGGCTCAGGAGTGACCTAATTGCAGCCTTCCAGTATCTGAAGGAGCTCCAAGAAATTCAGAGAGGGACTTTGTTACAAGGGGAGAATGGATTAAAACTAAAAGACAGTAGGTTTAAATCAGCTATTAGGAAAAAAATTCTTCCCTGTGAGGGTGGTGAGGCACTGGAACAGAGAAGTTGTAGATACCGCATTCCTTGAAGCATTCAAGGTTAGGCTGGGTGGAGCTCTGAGCAGCCTGATCGAGTGAAAAGTGTCCCTGACCATGGCAGGGGGTTGGAATTGGATGGTCTTTAAGGTCCCTTCCAACCCAAACCATTCCGCGGTTCTACAATTCCTTGCTATAAAGGTTTGTGTCCCACATCCATCCCACCTTCCTCTTCCCTGCTGCCTCCCCCTCCATTCAGTGTCTCTTGCCTCTAACATATGGTCAGAGCATATTCTCAGCAATGCTGACACTTCTGCTTCTTCACTCCAGCAGCCACAGTAACTGTGGGATGGGAAACCTGTCGTTTAACTCCACTGTTTTCAGTCAGTCAGGGAAGAGAAGTAATTACAGTGGCTCTAATTGGCCGACTGCAGAGCCTCTGCCCGAGCAGACCTAAATACTCCATGCTTAGGGCCAGGGGAGGGATCACTGCCAGGGTCTCTCCTGCTCTTCTTCCAGCAGGCCGAATGCTGTTCATTTAGGAAGCTAACAAGGATGTCAGGTTGCTGCCTTGAGGATATGACCCTTCTGCAAGAGATGCTGGTCAGCTGAGTCTGGGAGGTCTCTCCTGAAACTCTTTCACGAGATCCTGGCAGGGCAGGCTCTTGGCAACTCTAGTGCTGCCTGCTTCTGCCAGGGTTCCCTGTTTTCCCCTTATCCCACTGCTGCCAGACTTGGGCATGTTTTTTTTCATTAGCAGTGATGCAGGCAGAGTGGAGCCAATTACTCACTGCTTTATGCTTGCTGGAAAACCCACCCAGGACTGGTAATAGCCATTAAGTGAGGGTGCAGCTTTAACTATGTGCCATTACATTAAGTTTCAAGTTGATATATGGCCAGAGCAAATTGAATTCCTGCTGCTATCCCGTCTGACATTTGTTACATTACAATGCCTGCTCTTTTGTTTTTGAGTCAATAGCTGCTGCTTTCGAGAAATATGGATTATTAGAATTTATAGCCCTTCCAAAGCATCTTTTCAAACACTCATATCCTTTTATCATTTCGTTTTGTTGTTATTCTGCCCAGCACAGTTTGTATTTCTTCAGGTTTTAGCACCTGGGACTCTTGATACTTGTGCTAAATCAATACCCTTTGTCCTCATTGCTTTAATATACACAACCATTTGTGTGATGCATGAATTGCAGTGGGTTTTCTGCCTGCGATAGTCATTTACTCCTCCTGCTCAAGCATTCCTTCCCCTGTCTGCGTACAGGTCATGCTTTGCAGTAAATATCACACATCTACATTTAAATTCCTTTATGAAATATGATGATTTCTGGGCACTTGGCTGCACATGGGAAGGTGAATTTGCTGGCTTCTTATCAGGAGAGGAACACAGGTTGGACAGAATTCCAGCTCCTCCTGGAAAGCACTGGTGTGCTGAGTTCATAAAAATACACCTTTTTCTCTTATAGTGGATTCACACCTTCAAAGGCTTTGATTTAATGCAGTTACACCTTTTCATAAAGCAGATGTGAATACTCTAAAGATCAGCAAGAGGGTAAAAAAGGGCTTTTGGACTTTTGTTCAGATGTCCTCAGGTCAGTAGCAATTGAAGTTGTTACTCATCAATTGGCAGTTCTGGAGACTTGTGGGGGAGGAATCACTCTGACTGCTGTCCCACAGCCAGGTATACTGAAATGGAGAACCCCAGCCTTGTGACTTGGATCCATCCCTGCAGCTCCAAGTGGATTTACAGCAAGAGCAGCACACAGCCACTGCTGTCAGTTCATCTGCTCTGCCCTTCTGTGCTGGTGGAGACATTCCCGAGGCTGTTCATCTCACCCTTTTTGTGTGTGCTGGACACTGGAGCAGGCCACTAAGGTAGATTTGGGTTTTTGGGTATCACTTCTGGTCCTTCTGGTCTGTTCCACTTTTCCTCTGCTGGCTACGGGAGTCCAGAATGCCCAAGAGCAGCAAAGCTGCATGTTCCCTCTGAATTATGACTTCTTTTTGTCTATCAGGAAGGGCAGGAAAGAAACAGGAAAGGTGAAGATGTACAAGATGAGATCACAGAAGGAGAAGGCTTAGCTTGACCAATCTGCATTTTCCACACAAGAAGGAAAACCTTGCCCTCGGACCATTATCCCTTTCCAAATGTTTCTCTTTCCATCTACTCCATATACTGGCAGCCACACACCCACCCCTTCATTCCCCAGCTCCCTGCCAGCCCCATGGCCATCCCACGAGCTGCCTGTACTTCAAGTCCCTGACTCAAGCTCAACTTTTGTGTTTCAAGGCCCTGTGCTGCTGCTCCCAACTGCTGCCAGCCCAGCCCTGCCATGGCCCTGCAGCCCCATTCTCCTCCCAGGCTGAGCAGCTCCCAGCTGTGCCCTCCTGCTTGAGAGGTGACAATTTAACTAAGAGCCATTTCTGAGAGTGATGAGTGTGATTCTGAATGTCTCATTGAAAGGCAGGGCAAATCCTTCATCCCCAAAGGGAAATGTGTTAAACACTGCTTCAGAATTAATCTGCGGAGCGTGAATCTCCCTTGCAGCAGCAGGGAGAGGCACCACTATGTCCTCCTTTGTCTCTGTGTTCATGGCAGCCTCCTGGTTTATCTCTGCCACTGCTGCTCTTCAGGGCTCTCCTTCCCCGTCCTGCACAGGAGAAATGAGATGTCAACTCCCTTCAGGGCGTGGGTATTCCTGATGATGTTTTCCATGTAAATAAATGACAGCAATTTGTCTATCACTTACATTAATTGTAGTAGAAACTGGGATAAGCAGGAGAAGGAGTGACCAGATCCTCTGCTGAACTGACCCCCCACTGCTGCACCCTGCTCCCAGGGAGCTGCAGTTTGGGCAGAGCTGTGGTCTTCTGCACGGAGCTCCAGAGCTGCTGTCCTGCACATTTGTAGCAACATCACTAGAAGTGGAAGCTGACTCCCCTGGCTCAGGGACGAGGTGAGACAGCCCAGCATCTGACCTTGACGGATGGGTTTTCCATGTTTTTCAAGGCCTCCCCTCAATCCCTTGATATTCCCAGTGCAGCCTTTTCCTTCATATGTGGTTTCAGACCTTCAGATGAAGCACCCATGTCACAGACCCAGGAGACAGAGCCCAGCAGGGCTGTCAGAAGGTCCTTCAAAAATCTGTCAGCACAGGTGGCACGTGCCTGCCTGTTCCCTGAAACATAAATGCTCCTGACTATAAAGATTATTTACATTCCCAAACAAAGCTGCCAAACACTTTTAAAACACGCTAACGGTGCCTCTCTCTTTCCACTGCACTTGCTGATAAAGGGCCATAAACAAGCTTGACACATTTATAATAACCTTTCTCCCCTCCTTCTACCTTGTTCTCTCCTCTTCCTCTCTTGCCTCTCTTGCAGGCTGCATTGGGTAAATTTTTATTCTACTGCCATTAGCTGGAATATATTGTTTGATGGGGGAAATAAAATGTCGAATCTAATTTTATTTTTATTTTTATTTTCTTGTTCTAGTAGCAGCTGCTTCAAATGCCAACAGCGGATGCTTGGTTTTAAAATTTTGTTTCGTTTCCCCCAGCATTTTTTCCTTTTCTCTGTTCATTTTCTTCCCCTTTTCCTGTATCTCCCTTCTAAAAGGTCATCTTAAATGATGCAAGGATACATGCTTTTGCAGGTTGTTTTTATCACTTATCAGCCTGTTCCAAAGGCCATTTAGTCTTCTAGGCAAAGGTTGTAGCTTTCAGCCTCCACTTCCCATTTACAAAGGAAAAATGGATGCTCCATTTCTAGGTATATAAATTAGGTATAGATATAGATATAAACCAAAATGCTAACCCATCGAAAAGATCCTTGTAATTTCTTTGTCTCCAGTCTGAAGAGGTCTCAGGTTCACCTTTTTTCATGTCACCTGTTCCTCTCGGGGATATTGATGGAAGTGCCGCATCTAACGATTCCTCCCCCATCCTGTATTGATGGTGCTGTAGAGAGGCCTGTGCGCTGGAGATGAAAGGCAGGGTACAAACTGTTCCTTTGGGGCTTCTCTGGAGGCTTTTTTGCTCAGTAACTCCTGTCTGTGAGGGAGGGTTTGTGGGCAGGGGGGCACAGGGGACTGCACCGGCGGCCCATGGAGTTGAAAGTCTGTTTCTGGAGCCGTCCTGGCTTTGCAATTTTATACCCATAATGATAAAGCACTTATTTGTTTCATCTTCCCTTGAAGCCCTGGCCAGAGGGAGAGAAATGGATGTGGTAGACCTGGCCTGGAATTGCTCATCTTCTGGCAGCAAATGAAGCTGTGGTGAGCTGTGCTCAGCTGCTGACATTGGGAAAGCCTGGTTTGGGGGAATGTTGATTCCAGGAAATCTGGCAAAGATGCACCAACTAAGTTATTGTGTAAGAAAACATTACCTAAGATATGGTTAGATAAGGTGAAAATGTCCCTCACCTCTCCCCACTTTGTTTTGCATACATAATATATATATAGTATGTATGTATATGGTACTGGCGGGGCAATGAATCACGACGTGCAGGCCTCAGTAAAAGCCACTTTCAGGGCTTGAGACTTTCAGATGAGAGTTGAGGAAAGAGTTTTTTATGTTTGCTATATTAAAACTGCTGCTTTTCCTCTTCACTTGGTATATTTTGTTGTACGTGGTCAATAAATTTGCAGAGATATGCCTGTGGTTATGAAAATCACACAATGGAATAATTAAATGGCCTAATTGTAAAATATATTATCTTCAGCATTGCACTCACCATTTATTCTACCACACCTCATAGAGGAGGGCAGTAATTATGAAAATCTGACACAGGCTTGCACTCAGCAGGTGAATCCAGCCAAATCCAAATTTGATAAACTGATCCCACCACCCATGGAGATGGATCCTACTACTCCCTCATGGTGGTTTTAGATACGGTCAGTGATTGAAGACATTGAGGGAGGGGGATGATAATTTACAAGGGATAAATAATGAAGCATCTGCAGCACAGAGGAGGTGGGGACCATTTGAATTTTGGTCCACCTTGGTCTTATACACCTGTTCTGTGGGACTCAGGTCTGTGTCATGTCTAGGCATTTCATCCTCTGTGGTCCTGGCTGGAGTTCTGTGCAAATATGCTTATGGTGGATATCCTGGGGCTCCTGTCAGCACTAAGGGCTGATGCTGTCTAAAAAATGAGGAAAGAATGAAGTGTCCTCTCTAATATGACACAAAACCCTCATCACCCAAGCCATTTTCTAGCGTATTAATATTAATTTTGCACTAATGCAGGATGAATACATTTCAGTGTTTGGCCAGAGCACATTTTTCATTTTTATGTCATACTCACAGAATGCATCAGTGTGATATATTGTGTATTTTACCATAATAGTAGACAATATACGTCAGTATTTCATTTGGACAAGTAGCAAGTATAAGGCAAGGAGACAATCACTGCTGGACCAGGGCTGAGCACAGGAAAACAGAAATAAATTAAAACATATTAATCTGGAATAAAAACTCATTTATCCAGTAAATTGAAAGCAGAAGCCTCAACCTCTTGTTGAGTTGCCCTATTTGGCTGCCTTAGCAAGGCTTGGCCAGGAGCTTCTTCTGTGTGACTTCAGGCAGCATGAGTTTGGAGACAGGTGGCAAAAGGCAGAACCTGAGAGCGACAATGCCTGGAGAAAGTGCAGAGCTGGAGAATCCGAGATGGAGCCAGGTGGGCTCAGTATCTACTGTCAGGTTCCCTGCCTGTTCCCCGAGCACAGCTGGGGCAGGGTAAGATGCCTCTGGGTGCTGGCAGGGAAGGAGGATCCTTAGAGTGCCCAGAGAGGAGGCTGAGGGGCAGCAAAGGAGGGAGAAGGGTCCCCAAAAGCACTAAGGAAGTCACAGTTCCTGAATGGACTTTTCCCTATTGCTTTATTTGTTCCCATGTTTTGCCCTGGGCAATGATGTTTAGTAATTTAGACCAAAGGGATCTAAAGCGTTGCCATAAAGGGTAGTTCAAAAATCAATGGATGTTAGAAGGGGTCAAATGATGCCATAAAGAGATTAACAGCAGCATGGAGAGATAATATTCTCCTGACTGCAGAGCTGGCCCTGAGAGCTTTATGACAGGGAAAGAGCAGAGGCAGCCCCAGCACCTCTTTCCCTGCTTGACTTTTCCCCCTCCTCACAGCTCAGGGCTGTTTGGGCAGAAAGAGGGTGGGACTGCTAGGGGCAGTGAGCAGGGAATGGGAGCACGCAGGCAGGTGGGCCATGTTGCTGCCTGATGAATTCTTCTTCTAATCCAGACAAACTGCAGCTCTGTGGACAGTCCCTGCTAAATCACCCAGGAGGAATTACTTACTCAGCAATCAGTCACAGGTTTATAGCATGAAGGTCAGATTTTATGAGGGTCCCCTGGAAATGCATGGGGGAAGCACAGCATGGCTTGTGTGCCACTCTCCTGCAAGAGACTGAAAGCCAGGGCAGGCAGTGTGCTGGGCAGGGGACAGAGCTAGCCAGAGCAGCTTTCCCCTGTCACTTTCTCCCCAAACCCATCTGCATGGCCTCCTCACCAAGCTAGGGAATAAAATCGGGAGCCCAAGGGATGTTTGGTGACATTTGGTGATCAACTGAATGTCCTTGTGAGGAGAAGGAAAGCTGCTCTCTGAGGATTTGTTTTTTGCTTTGTTTTCAGCTGTTCTTTGGTTCCATGGAATGTTCTCAGCATTGACAATGCTCCCATGTAGGAGCACGTTGGAATAAGCATCTCTGTTTTCCCCGTCACTCTCCTGGGGCACTGTCTCTCTTTATGGGGATAGGCAGAAGGAACCATTGGCATTTTTGCTTAGAAAACACTCCCGATGCACAAAGATCTGCTCTGGAGATGTGGAGGGGCCACCGCCCCTCAGGCTTGCCATTGACTGGGCTCATGGAAGGGCCCTGAAGGATGTGAAGAGGCTGAAACCTACATGTTCAGCAAGGATTGCCTGGGAAATCTCAGCCTGACCCTCCTGGGAAGGTTTTTCCCTTGGAGAGAAGCCAGAGGCAGCTTCCCCATGGCCTAGCTGATGCTTGGGAAGCCTGGGCCAGAGCCAGTGATCTGCATACAGGGATCTTCCTTCAAAGCATGAGCAGTCCTTGTACACACAGCTCCCTAAGCCTTCCCATGGTGACAGTTTATGGCAGGATAAAGCCAAGGCAGATAATAACTTGTTTTCCTGGTATTGCACTGTAGATCTCAGTACTGCAGGAAATGAAAAATCACACCCAGAGGTATCTGATGTTTTCTGGATAGAGGGTTCTTTCTCCTGGGTGCTGCAGGTTGCGGGCCTAGCTGGTGCCCAGAGGGTGGGAGCTCTTCATGAGGACAGGCACATTTGGGATCTGCTAGGGGACTCCCCAAGTTGGGAAGAGCACGTGAAGCATGGGATTGCATTTGGTGCTGCATTTAAACAAATCAATGTGTGAATCAATGTGACTGGAAAAGATGTGTTGAAGAGCCAGCTGACTGATCTACCATATTAGCAAATCTGAAGGGAAAGAAATGGCTAAACCTCGGGAAAAGATGACCTTGATCCACTGCCGTTTAAAGCCACAAAGGCATCTGTTCACCGGAAGAGACAACTGCCATTTTATGTGGGAGCACTTGAGTCACCACATGCTAAGAGGTGACATTCTGAGCTCTTCCTGCTGCCATGATTGGGTGGCTTTAGGCCAGCTCGAAGCCCACGTAGCCCAGGAGGACCCTTGCCCTTGCCAAGAGGCACGTTCTTCTCTTCCACTTCTTGCTGAATGCAGCAGACCCTGGTGGCCATCAGGATGCCTGGTCCATTCCTGGGGGCGTTGGCTCTGCTGGGGGTACAGTGGGACATCCATTTCTATACCCTGGAGCAAGAGCAGGCAAGAGCCCTGGGCAGGGCTTCCAGACCCTGGCATGGAGCAGTGGTTTGACCTTTGGTCCATCTCCAAGGAAAGCAGCATTTTTCTGAGGGGCTTTAAAGTGACATGTGCTCTTATCATCTCTTCCTTCTCTTGCTCTGTTCCTTGATGCCAGGGTGCTGTTTTAGCTTGCTGCCTTGCTTTGCATTTCCCCTCCTTTTATAGCTTTGCTTCTGATTGTCTTCTGCTTCCCTTTTTTTTATCCTTTTCCATGTTCTGCTGACCCTGATCCTGCTCACCTGCCAGCCAGCCCTACTGGGACTGACTCTTGGGCTGCCCTCTGTAAAGATTTGTTTTCTTGCCTCACACCCAAGTGACAGCAGATGAGAGAGTAGGGTGCTGCCACGAGGCTTCTGTGCTTGCTTCCATCAGTGCCTCCTGCAGAGTCTGGGCGATTATTATCTCTGTAAATGACTGAAAGAAGTATAGTGATAAAAGGATTAAGTGAGATGTATTTTATTATATTTTATTTTATTTATTTATATCTTGCTTCTCCTCCTCCCATCCCCCTTGACAAGCTGTGGAACATATTGTGCTGCAGCTGTTCCAGGGAGGAGCAGTGACATGGAGACCAGGGCATGGTGCAGAGCGGTCTGGGAACAGGCAGAGAGCACAGATGAGTGTTTGGGCAGGGGGTGCAAGGGGCTGCAGCAGGAGGGCAACAGACCACTATGAAGGGGCTGGGGATGCAGTGAGGCAGCTTGTGCACTTTTTGGTCTCATAGTCCTTCTTTTCAAGACAGGGGTAAAGAGCCCATGAGAATGCAGTCATGGAGCTGGACCTCCAGCTTCTCAGAGTGAGAGTTTCAGTGAGTTATGAAACAGGAGGGCTGACAGAGTGTTTCTGGCCAGGAATTGTTGCACAGAAATCCCACAAGTTGCTGTTTGCCTGGGGCCCCTGAGTGCATAACGCAGTGGCACAGCGCTGTTCCCACGAGCAGTGCTCGCCAAGCTGTTCCTGCAGCAAATCCCTACAGATGCTACTGGAAGCAGCGTATTCCCAGCTAAAGTTTATTTCAGGTCTCCATGTGTGTCTGCTAAATAGCTGCCAACCTACAGACCCATAGGGACAACCGACTCCTGCCTAGCAACTCGCAGAGCCCTGGCCTGTGTCTGTGGCCTCACTAATGACCCCTGTAAGGGTTCCCATGGTCAGAAGTCCAGATGACTTCCAGCCATGCCAGTGGCATTAGAGTTGGATGGGGCTTAAACCAAGACAGAGACTCAGAGTTATATAAAGCAATTTAGCTCAAATCTTCAGGTTTTGGTATTGTACTCCCCCCAGCTCCTTGGCACAGAGGGTGCAGTACATGATTGCAAATTCTCCTTGGATTGAACCCTAGAGGAACAAAGCTGGAGATGATATTCCTGGCAAAGAGTCCTCTCTAAAGCTCATTTGTACCAAGGCTGTATCTATTCTAGTAAATGTAATGAGCCAGGATCGTTTCAGGTCCTGTGGGGGTGTGATGTGGTGTGGTTTCTGCTGATACAGCTAAACTCTGTCCTCTTCCCTGCAGTTTCCTGGTGACAGTCCCTGGCTCATGCCATCCCCTGAACTGTGTCCAGGATCCTCTGGGACAGTGCTGGCTGGAGCTGGCCAGGGAAGCATGTCCTGGCTTGGATGGCCATGACAGTGTCTGAAGCCTGGGCTCTGGCCCTGGCTTAGTTACCAATATAGATCTCTCCTGACACAGTTTCACAGGGTAGAAGGAGTTTCATGAACATACTGGCTAGAGCCAGGTATGTGAGCTTTATCTGGAGTGCTGCTCACTGACAGCACAGGGTTACCACACAGGGAGCAGAAGCAAGGGTGGGGTTGGAAGGGAGTTGGGGGAATTTGGATGGGGAGGGAAGAGTGATTTGTGGCACGCTGGGAAGCCTCAGCAAACAGGAGTGGAGGCAGGAGGACCCTCTGTCTTTTCCCTGTAGTCTCAGTGCTGGCATGATCACGCTGCCTGTATCAGCCGAAAGAACTTGGCAGCCGCCATCTCACTGAGTGCTGTGTGGAGACAAATCAGCTGCTGTGTTTGTGTGACTAAAGAGACCCAGGAGCACAATCAGTCAGGAAGTGAAACAAAAGGATGGCAGCATTCAGACCAATACCTTCAGCAGTCCTCAGGAGATGGGAGCTCTGCAAGCAGGTGAAGGAATAGCTAGAACTATGTGTAATGATTGCATGTTCCCCTGAGCCCCTGGGACCATCAACTGGCCCTAAAGGGGCAACAGCTGGACCGTGATATTCCCTTAAGAAGTCCAGTCCCTGAGGTGGCATCGCAGATATTTGCCTGGTAGGCGTGTGGTGGCAGCAGCACCCCTCGATTAACTTTTGCCATTTGTTTTGCCTTGTGCTGCAGCTGCAAAGCAGCTGATGTTCACTGGGTTGTTGGTGCTTCTGGACCTTGGCCTCCATCTCTATGCCCAGAGTGAAAGGCTCTCTCTGGGTTTACGGTCAGCAGCAGAGGCTGTAGGCATGTGGGACGTGCCACACCAGCTGTCACTCTGAGAGGCAGCCCAGGGGCTCAAAGCCAGGGTCAGTCTGCTGCCTCTGCTGCCTAAGGCCCCACCTACAGCTCTAAGCAGAAGGAAAAAATTTGTCTCTTCAGGCAAGGCCTATGGGAGATGCAGCCACATGAGAAGGGTCTCCCATGGATTCCGGTCCACCCTTGGAGAATACGAGGCAGGTGAGATGAGCAGCCATCACTGGAAGGTCACCTGAGGAATGGACATCTCACAGCCTGACACAGCTCTGCCTAAAGTCAGTGATTCCCCTGGGCTCACTCTTGCTATGGTGGCTTCTCCCCACATATTTGCTTTTCCCTACCTTCTCTGCTCTGCCATCTCTACCTTCCCTTCCACCATTGCCCACAATGAGCAGAGTGAGCAATCCAGCATGGCCCAGTTTAATATTCCACAGATCCTCACACACAGATAAATGAGAACAAGAGAGGGAAGGGGGGGGATGAGAGCCTGGTGCATGGGGGGGATATAAAGCCCTGAGCCAGTATTCAGAGCTGCAGAGATTACAATAAGCGAGAATAATAGTCTAACAAGTCGGAAATGTCACACGCGATCGGGTGCCATTAACACAACATGGATCTGAAATATCACATAATTAGTTTTGTGCCTGTTGTTCTGATTTGGAGAGAAAAAATATTAAAGGGAAGAGATTTGGGGGGGCAGAGAGGAAAGTGCCAGCAAAGTGAACTCATAAAAGGGTGAAGCCTACAGCGTCTAATGTTTTTGGAATGGTATAATAAAGCTCTATCTCCTTACCCATGTTTGAGGCAGAGATTTTTATCTGGCAGTACAGGATAAAAAGAAATGAGAACTTGAAAAGGGTAGATAAAATTGTGATTGATCTCTCTAGGGCTGCCTTGCCTCCTTTCAGGGAAGCTTGTGGGCCTCATGAATTGCTCCACCACTGAGACACACGATCCCCACCCTTTTCCATGCCACCTCACTAAAAGATGAAAAAAACCCCAATGTTTTCAAGACTTCTTTCCCCATCTTTTTATAACCCAGTGCACAAAGCCTGTGTTTGAAGGCTGTGCAGTGACTCAGGAGCTGTTTGTCCCCTGAGAGCAGGATAATGCATAGGTGTTTGGGGGACCCCCCGCTGCTCCAAGGCGTGTGAGTGCCTGTGCCTACAGACAAGCTCGGAATTTCAGGGGCTGGTGTCTGCCACCAGCTGCTGGGAGCAAAGCAGCCTCTGCTGCAGAGCTTGCTTCGTGCTGGGGACATTTTGTCTTTCTAAGGGATACGGACACTATCAAAAGAGACAGAAATGCTCAGGTCTCAGTGGTCACTGCTTGGGGATGGTTGTATAAGGACTGGAACATAATTCTTCTCTGAGATAGTAGGAAAAGGGAAAATTGCAAGTATCATAGGAGACAAACACCGTCAGTCCTTTCCTGTCCTGCAGCCTATTGGGGTGTGAGGAAAGTGGTGTTCATGCCAAGCTCTTGTAAGTCAACTCTGGTTGTGTCACCTGACTGTATTCGGTGACTAATTAGACTATGAGGTGACTAGTTAGACTATTAGGTGACTGTACACTCCTCTTTTTCTGGAAGGAGCTGCCCCTTTCTGCAGGGGCCACACCTCAAACACTTCTTTGAGGCAGGGGCCCTTGAAAGGGGGGTGGGGATTGCACATTAACCCACCCATCTATCCTGGAACAACTTAAAGGTCAGGTTGGAGTGGGCTTGGAGCAACCTGGTCTAGTGGAAGGTGTCCCTGCCCATGGCAGGAGGGTGGAACTGGATGATCTTTAAGGTCCCTTCCAACTCAAACTGTTCCATGATTCTATTAACTCAGCATTTTCATCATCAACAAGATCATGATAGGGATGGGGGTAGATTTCTTATCTGTGTTTCATTTTAAGCATTTCTCTTTCAACATGCCTTTTCCTAAAACCCTTTAACTCTGGTGCTCACTGGGACATGAACAGCTAACTCGTTACCTCTTCTCTGGTGAGAAAGCTGGAGCTGCTTGTACAGAATCAGGCACAGATTTTGTTATCTCTTCTGGCAGAGGCATCCCCTCTTCCATCCCCTGGCTGTGGGAGGTTGGTGGGTACCTCCTGCTCCTGCAGGCAGGGGCTAACCACCTGTCGGTGCTTTTCCAGGCTGAAGAACCTTGTGGTGCACAGCAGCACAAGTTTTGCCAGCTCATTCCAGGGATTGTATTTTGGAGGGGAGATGGGAAGGACATGTGCTTCTGCTGCTTGCTCTTGCCCTGTCACTGCAGAGCACATTCACACCCATCAGGCCTTCGTGTCCCCTTTCCCTGGTCTGTGAGAAAGGAGAGCAGAGATGTGCTAACCGCAGATTGAAATTACAATGTGTAAGCGAGCTTTCAGTCACTTGTTTACCTGCCAGTTGCTAATCACTTTTAAACATATTCTGGGAAAGAGGCGCTTTCAAACAAAAGCATCACTCCTGTGCCCAAGGCATGGGTAGCTGTGTCCAACTCCATCTCTGGAGGATGCCTGTAGGATTGGGATTCAATTAATTCAGCCCCAGCGGATCCATCGCTTTGCCCGCCACGGGCCAGGCACTGACAGCAATGTGACAGCAATGCTGATCTATTGCTGCTGCTCTGGCCAGTCATGATAGGGGGCTGCCGTCACCTCTGGAGCCACAGCCTTTGCCATGGAATTTTCAGGGATTCACAGAGACCTGAAGTGCAGCCACCTCTGGGCTGAAGTGTGGCAGCTCTGTAACAGAGCTCCCCTCATTCACACGGCAAGTGCAAAGTATTTCTGCATTTTGCTAACACTGAGCACAAGTGATAAATATTAGGACTAGCAAAGAAATGAGTTTTCCTTTTGACATGAAAGTCTGTGGCATCAGTTTTTCTCTTGACTCCAAAAGGAATGTTAAAAATTCTGATGGAGCATATGTTCTTCCAAAATTAAACATTTCATTTCTATTTCAGCCTTTGCAGCTTGCCAGTATTTTTAAAACGCAAACCAAATTATTTTGTTTGGAAAAAAATAATTTCAAACAAGGTGTTTTAGACTTCTCAAAATGCTTTGTTTCTTTCTCTTTTTTTTTTTAAGGAAAAGCTATTGAACAGAATGTGTGATATTAGTATTTTCTGAGATGTGTTGATTTAAATGAATACAATTGACTATTTTATTTTGGCGGTAAGCAATTGTTGATAAAAAATTTCTGATCTGCTCTAGAAAGGTGGACAAGGCCTGTATTATAGATTGGTCTCTATCTAGAGAATGAGACATAAGCTATTGCAAGAAGCAGAAGGAAGCTTTTGTGGCTAAAAAAAGGGAAGCTTTTGGTTACTATCAAAAAATCCCTAAACACACTCCTCTGTGTCATGTCAATGTAAAATATTAAATTTTTTCTAGCAGTTTACAGGGAATTATATCAGAATGATGCAAGAAAGAAACAGGCTGCAAGATGAGGTTGACAGTGCTAGTTTTCCCATCCGTTTCAGTCTGCTTAAGTTCTCAGATCCGCTCAGCCTGGACTTGTTATGAAGGTTCAAAACAAACCCCTAACACCATCTGGGTTTGAAAGAGAGGTGTCTGCCAAGAGAGACAGGAACCTCCTTTGGAATGGAGAATATGATCCCCTTTCCTCAGAATTATTATAACATTGAAACTAAGGGGCTTTCAGGGACGCTAGGGCAAAGTTCTTTCCCGGTGTGTTCGCACCGAGGCGAACAAAGCGCGGCAGCGGGGCCCGCCCCGCACAGCACCCGCAGCCCCGCACAGCTCCCACCCCGCACAGTGCCCGCAGCCCCGCACAGCGCC
>VXBU01017028.1:132036-161718 GCA_013400315.1 Bombycilla garrulus | reverse complement strand
AAATTGAGGGGCTGGATGGACAACTGGCTTCATTACATCTGTACGCTGCAAATTACAAAGTTCCTCTGTGGGAGAGGGACATCATATCACAATGGGGGCTAAGAACTGCAATCTTGAAAACCCCTTGGGATTTTAATTGTGGCCACTGCGGAGCACCCCATTCAGAAACTTAGTTCGACCACTGATTTGACAATCTGGGTGGATCAGTGGCCACTAAGCAAAAAGAAATTAGAGGCGCCCAACAAACTTGTGGAGTAGCAATTGGCTCTTGGAAACATCGAGCCCACCTTCAGCCTTTGGAACTCTCCTGTTTTCATTATTCAAAAGCTGGGGAGGGATAAGTGGCAGCTCCTCCACGACCTTCGTGAAATTAATAAAAGTCATTGTTGACATGGGGCTCCTCCAACCAGGGATGCCTTCCCCAGCAATGCTCCCCCTCAAAATTGGAATTTGGCAGTAGTGGATATAAAAGACTGTTTCTTCAAAATTCCCCTAGACCCTGCAGATGCCCCACGGTTTGCCTTCTCAGTTCCCACCACCAACCAAGAAGCCCCAATGAGGAGATTCCACTGGAGAGTCCTTCCATAAGGAATGAAGAACCCCCCCATCATCTGCCAGTGGTACATCTCTTCACTGCTGTCCCCAGTCCGTGCCGAAGTGGGGGAAGCCATCATGCTTCATTATATGGATGATGTGCTCTTATGCACCCCCCATAACGACCTACTGCAGCACATGCTTGACCGAGTGGTCAGAGTTCTGACAACCGCAGGATTTACAGTTCAACAGGACAAGGTTCAGAGGATGCCCCCTTGGAAATACCTGGGGTTGGAGATCACTGCGAGGACCATTGTTCCTCAAAAATTGGCCATAAACAGTGATCCCAAAACTTTGGCAGACCTGAAATCCCTGTGTGGAACTTTGAACTGGGTTAGGCCTTGGCTGGGCATTACCACCGAAGACCTGGCCCCCCCCTCTTCAATCTTTTGAAGGGTGGGGATGAGCTAANTTTCAATGGGACCAGGACCAGAGGGACCATCTCTTAATCATAGAGTGGGTTTTGCTCAGTCACCATCGGTCTAAAATTATCACTAGGCCACACAAACTGATGGCCCAGCTTGTCAGGAATGCCCGGACATGGCCTTGGGAACTGGCCGGCTGTGATTTTACATGCATTCGCCTGCCAGTCAACCTCTTGGGAGAAGAGACCTCCCCCGAGTGGATGACTAGGGAAATATTCCAACACCTTTTTAGTGAAAGCTGGAGCTTGCAAATTGCACTTTATAATTTCAGAGAACAGATATCAGTGCACGGCCCTGCACACAAATTGTTCCATACAAATTTTGATACCTAGAAGCATAAGGAGCAGGACTCCGCTCAAGCCCTAACAGTTTTTACAGATGCGTCCGGAGCATCTCACAGGTCTGTAATAACCTAGAAAGATGCTCAAACTCAGCAGTGGGAGGCAGATGTTGAATATGTTGAGGGCTCCCCTCAGATTGCTGAGTTGGCAGCAGTCATTAGGGCCTTTGAGAGATTTTCCAAACCTTTTAATCTGGTTACCGATTCAGGCTATGTGGCAGGCATAGTCTCCAGAGCTGAACACCCAATTCTTAAGGAGGTGTCGAATAAGAACGAGATATTATTTGATTTGCTCTCAAAATTAATCTATCTTGTCTCCCACCAAGAGCAACCATATTACATCATGCATGTAAGACCGCATACCAATTTGCCTGGCCCGATCACTGAGGGGAATCAGAAAGCTGATTCCCTGGCAGCCGTGCCCATGGACTTAGCCATGCTTCCTGATTTATTTCAACAAGCCAAGCTGAGCCACCAGATGTTCCATCAGAATGGGCCTGGTCTGGCTCATCAGTTCCAACTAAAGCGTGACCAGGCCAGAGCCATTGTCTGCACACAGCCATGCCATCGCTGGGCACTGGGGTAAATCCCCGTGGATTAGGAAGGTGTGAACTTTGGCAAACAGATGTCACCCATGTCCCAGAATTTGGCAGGATAAAATACAAGCATATGAGCACAGATATTTTCTATAGAGCAGTTTACGCCCTGCCCACACAGGGGAAAAGGCCGTGCATGTAGCCAAACATCTACTGCAAGCCTTTTCAGTGCTGGGTGTGCCAAAGGAGATCAAAACAGACAATAGCCCAGCATATACTTCAAGGTCCTTAAGGATTTCCTGCAGAGCTGGGGAGTGAAACACAGTACCGGCACCACTCACTCCTCAACTGGCCAAGCCATGACTGAGAGAGCCCATCAATCATTCAAACAGGTCCTGAGGCACCAGTGGGACAGCTATGTAGGAATGACACCACAACAGCACCTATGCAAAGCCCTCTTCACTATTTCCTGAACTGTTTGTTTGAAAACCTTGACCCCCCCAGAAGTGCAGCATTATGCAAGTGACCAAAACCACTGATTAAAGGAACATCTGCCGGTTCTGATTAAGGATCCTGAAACGCAGAAGATTGAGGGTCCTCACAAACTAGTGACTTGGGAGCGTGGGTAATCCTGTGTGTCCACGCCTCTTGGCTTAAGGTGGATCCCACAAAAGTGAGTGAAGCCCTCTGTACCAAGACACCCAAATAGGCCACCAGACCAGATCCCTGCAGCCAGTCCAGCTTGTCCCGCAGACCAAATGGGGAACGATAGTCCAAAGTACTCCTTAAATTTTTACCCAGCCTTCCATTCCTGAATTGTTTTAATTTTCAAGATTTGTAATGACAACTTTTTATTTCATGTTATTTTAGAGGAAACACCGCCCAAGTTGCCAGCTAAATTCCTCATCCCTATCCTGCTCACCATCTGGATCCCAGCCTTGGAGCCATGGATTGTGCCACAGCCCAGTCGTAATGTCTGGGTGATGCTCACCAAGAACCTCAACCAAGATCACATCTGCCACTCCACAGCGGCAGCAGAAAACCTGATGTCCACTGACCTGGTGGGGTTCCCTTTCAAATTTGATGATTATCCCCCTGATTTGATTAAGATTTTTAATGATTCCCTTCCCAAACACAAAATTTACAATCCCCTGCAATCATGGAATTCCTAGGCAAGAAAACTCCCCCAAGCTTCCTCCGAACCCCAGGAATTTGAGATTCTTGGATCCTCTGTTGCCCCTTTTTGTGTTATATTAGGAGTTCCCAGTCCATCAGAACATCTTAAACAACCCCAGCAAAAGGCACAACCAAACCAACAAATGGTGCCAGAAGACCCACACAATAAAGGTGTTGAGTTCATTCCACAACCAACCTAAGAAGATGCCCAAGGGCACCTTTCTCATCTGCAATGGTCATGCCTGGGCAGGCATCCCCTCTCACCCTCACAGAGGCCCGCGTACAATCAGCTGGTTGATGCTGTTTTTACCCAACATGACTGCAATTGTCAATTGGAGTAAGAAACGTGAATTAGCCACTCATAAAAGAAGCATTTCTGAATTTGACAAAAATTGTGACTCAGAAAATATCCATTGGGCTCATGCAAAAAGGGCTGCGGTTTCTGTTTTTGCCATGGGTGGCTGCAGCCAAAGCTCTAGGTGAATTGGGCCACCTAGAGTGTTGGGTAGCTAAACAAGTGCATTTGACATCAACCGCTCTTAGTGACCTCCCTGAGGATGAAAAATTAACCAGGCAGGCTACCCTTCAGAACCGAGTGGCCATTGACTTTCTGCTGCTGCTGCATGAAAATGAGTGCATTGAATTCAAGTGTCTCTGCTGCCCGAACATCTCGGCAAAGAGTGAAAACATTCATCAGACCATCCAAATAATGTGGCACAAGTTTTATCTACCAAACAGGAGTCTGAGGACTCCTGGTGGAACAGTATCTTCCAAGAATAAGGAATGTCTGGGTGGCTTTCCTCAATTCTAAGGACTATTGTTAGGATTGTTTTAACTATTATCATTATTTCTGTTACCCTTTCTATGTTTAAAAGGTTTTGTGTATCTTCCCCCATTCATGTTGCCTCTGTTAACGTTAACCTCCCTGCTTCCAGTGACCCCCCCTCCCTATGAAGAACATGCTGTAAACCCTTCTCCCCAAATCCCTCCTTCCTGGTTTTATGATCTCTACCCAAATTCAGAATACTGCCCAGATCCCTCTTTCTAAAAAAGAAAGGGGGAGATGTGGCAGCCCTTGTTTATTTTTATTCTTTATATAATGGTTTGTCCCCATTCTCCCCCATGATTGTTACCCCAATGGTTCCTCCCATATATGTGCCTGCCCACAAATAACTGTCCATCAGAATATCTCCTCCCCTTATTCCAGTTCCTTCCCTGTCTATCACCTCCACCCTGCCCCTTGTTCTAGCCCTTTCCCTGCCAATCCCCACATGGGCCAATCCCTGAAGTGTCCACCCCTTTGGAAATCCCCTAATCCTCAACGCCCCATTGGCCCATGTGACCCCTTTTCTCCTCCCCTCATCCCTGTTGGCTCCCAAGTGATTATGTAACCACTTTGCTCTTCCCTTACCCCTCCCCTCGGGATTCCTTATTGGATGTCTGTTTGCACCCTCCCTTTGATTTTTGGTGGTATTTAACCCTGTGCACAGCAGTGCTCGGGGCTCTTTTGTTCTCTCCACCTCCTCCACAATAAACCCTGCTCCTGGAACCTGAGAACTTTGGAGCCTTCTCTCTTCCCTTTGACTTGCTTCTGACGTACAGCACCCCTGTAGAGTCAGAGCTCTAACGTTCCGCTCTGACAACTCCATCAGTCAGAGTGGTCCCCCACACTCGACATGGTCCTTCTGAGCCACAATGTGGTGGCAAGAGCTAGCTGAACCCTGAGGGGCCGTGTCAACTGCCTCTCACCCTTCTACAGGTACAAAAGTATTTGGTCCCACACCTGTCACCACAGTGGTGTCTGCATAGTTGTTATTTTCTGCAATAAGGCCAGGTAAATCTGTGTGGGAGTAAACATAACACATAAAAATCATGCTATCAGCTTTTAATCACAGTCCACATTATTCTCAACTCTGTAAACAAAACATGGTTATTAACATGTTTTAAATAGGAAGGATCTAAAGGGAACACCACATTCACAGCATATGAGGAATAAGTTACGATGTTAAGTGATTCCTCAGAGAATAACTAAAAGGTTTGCTGACTACTGGCCAATTCTAAAATTTGCACAGAAGTATCCTTTAACAGTAATACCCTCTTATAGCACTGGACAGTCACCAATACGCCAAATCACTGCAGCTTTGTTCGTTTTGCTGGATGCATCTGTAAAAACAGTTGGTCCATTGACACGGGTGATGCTGCAGTGACATTTTGCATACAAGAGAAGGTCCATAGACAGTGTGAGAAATAATGGATAATTTTCCAGAAAACTCCACAAGCACATTTTTGATATTAGTGTCTTCACTTACAGGTTCACTAAGTGCATTTACTGCCTGTAAATCATACAATAATCGCCACTTGCCATTCTTGTTATTTATACAGAATATAGGCATGTTTCAGGGGCTATAAAAAGTACATATATGGCCAAAAGAAAACTTTTCTTCTACAGACTTTAGTAAGTTTAGTAGCCATTCCTTTTAGAGGGGCCATTGGTTGACCCATACCCTGTGTGAGTTTACATATTTGATTTTTGAACAGCTGATCAATGGCTCCAATGAATAAAGGTTTTTGATGAGGTTGAATCTATTTGTATGGTGGTTTTCATGGCGCAGCTCTCTGGAGCCCCAGCTAGCTCTTTTCACACACTCTGGTGCTGCACTAAGCAGTGACAAGAGTGGCAGCAGGAGTAGGAGGGGTGTTCTGAGGGTGGAGCCGGAGGTGAGGCCATCACCAGAGGTGTGGTTACAGGAGCAGGGGCCACAGTTGGAGGAGTGGTTCTACAGGGGACTGTGTATAAGGGCAGAACTGGGGGTGGAGCTGGGGGTGTGATTGGGGTAGAGAAAGGAGGATCCACTGGGGTAGGAAAAGGAGGGTCCAAGGGAAGGAAGGGGTTTGGAGAGAAGAGGGAGACAGGATTCTGGGAAGGAGAAGCACAAGGGAGTAGGCCAGCAATGCGGTCACTGCCATCTTGTGCCCTCCGGGAGCCATTTTGGAGAGTGAGGAGGGACACCATTTTGAGGAACAAAGGGGTAGGGAGTAGGGATTTCATCTTGAGAGGTAGAGGAAAAATGAGACAAACCAGGATTGGGAAATGAGGATTGGGAGTGAGGAGAAGAGCCAGGGGAGGATGAACCAGTGCAGGGCGGTTGCCATCCAAGGGGGTCTGGCCAGGGAAGGCTCCTTTGCCTAGAGAGAGGACTCTGGTGTTAGGGACCCCGTTGTGTGCCGAAAATTGTGCTCAGGAGTCCTGCTGGGGTGAGGTGGAGGGGGGTGATCCTTCAGGAGTCCCACTGGGGCGAGGTGGAGGGGTCAGTAGGGAGACTGATCCTTATGTGTGAGTGGTGTGATTTGCCTGCCGAGAGTGAATGAAATTCCAAGGCCCATTCCCTGAGTGAAAGAGGATGCGAAAAGCAGTGTGAGAGTGAAAACAATTTTTAGTTGTTTGAGAATTTGTGTTGCCCGTCTTTAGCTTTCCGTTTGGGTAGGGGCACCCTAAGATTTTAGACAGATACTGAGTTTTCAAGTTTTGTGTTAAGTGTATGTGTTTTGTTGCCTGTCAGTAGCTTTCAGTTTGGGTAGGGGCACCTTAGGTTCTCAATTAAGAGAGTCCCAGTATTTGAGTTGGTAGAAAGTGAAAATTTTTCGTTTAAGTAGGGGCTCTGTAGAAGTAACCATCATGGGAGGGTGAGCAAGTAAGAGGAAAATATCTGGGAAGGAACAAGATAATAAAGTAAAGAATATTCCCCGATAACCCCCTGGGGCAAATGTTAAATCAGTGGGATACTTAGGAGGCCACAAAAGGTTTAGATAAGATAAAAATGATCCATTTTTGCATGGAAGTCTGGCCAAGATTACATCTTTGGGGGGAGTGGCCATGATTTGGGACACACGATACATGGATGTGTTCCCAGCTGAACCATCATTTAAATAAAGTCCCAATGCTGAACAACTTCTATATGCCACCTGTTGGCAGGAAAAAGCCACAGGTGAGAAAAATAAAAAAACTTGGAAGTTGAAAGGTTAAGAAAGGACTGGGGAAAGTGAACGAGTAAGGGAAGGCAGGAAGGATTGGGATCCCCTTGATTATCTACCACCTCCTTATCCCCCAACTTACCCAATAGTACCCCAACCTTGTCTTCCAGCTCCTCTAGTAATGTCTCCAGTTCCTCTCTCTACCCCTTATATAGTGGCCCAAGCAGCAGTCCCAGTTCCCTCCCCAGCTCCCATTTCCCCTCCATCAGTAATCCCATTACCACCTCCTCCCAGCATCCCAATCCAGAACCCGAATTCCTCACCTGTCCCAACCNACTTCTATATGCCACCTGTTGGCAGGAAAAAGCCACAGGTGAGAAAAATAAAAAAACTTGGAAGTTGAAAGGTTAAGAAAGGACTGGGGAAAGTGAACGAGTAAGGGAAGGCAGGAAGGATTGGGATCCCCTTGATTATCTACCACCTCCTTATCCCCCAACTTACCCAATAGTACCCCAACCTTGTCTTCCAGCTCCTCTAGTAATGTCTCCAGTTCCTCTCTCTACCCCTTATATAGTGGCCCAAGCAGCAGTCCCAGTTCCCTCCCCAGCTTCCCTTTCCCCTCCATCAGTAATCCCACTACCACCTCCTCCCAGCATCCCAATCCAGAACCCGAATTCCTCACCTGTCCCAACCAACGCTCTTCTGCCTCCCTCTAACCCTGCTGGACCATTTACTTCTCAATCCCTAGACTCCCTGGCTTCAGGCCCAGCTTCCTCTCCTTCACCCGCATCAATACCCTTGCCTCCTCCCAACTGGGAGTTGAGTTTGTCCCCTACAAATTCTAGATGGAGTCAGGACAAGCCAATGCCCCCTTCCAAGCGAGACTGGGGTAGGAAGATGACGACAAATCAAGGAAGCCAGGAGGGGCACTAAGGGGCAGGAAATGTTTCCACTGTGAAGAAGTGGGACATTTCAAGAGAGATTGCAGAAAATTCCAGTGGGATGAGCAGATTGCTTGGGAGCAGGAAGCCCTGGAAAGGATATTGAGGGGAGATGATTAGGATGTCAGGGGCTTTATGTGTTAGAGAACCCCATGTGCAATCGAGAAGATCCCCTGGTAAACTTTGAAGTGGGTCCCCAAAGTCAAGAATTTGAATTCCTGGTAGACACTGGCGGAGACAGATCAAGTATAAATGTTCTCCCAGTAGGGGTGAATATTGGCACTAAAGTCTGTGAAGTAATGGGGGCAGAAGGAAGACTGTTTAAAGCCTCCATAGTAGAAAATGTAGAAATCAAAGGAAATTACAGGCAGTGTGTGGTTGATTTTATTTACCTACCAAATCTAGAAAATAATCTGTTAGGAAGGGACTTACAAGTCCAACTAGGGATGGGAATCATTCCAAGGAATGGAAGAATGGTAGTTCAAATCATGAGGTTGACATCAGCAGACATCGAGAAAGTAAACCCAGAAGAGTATGGGCACAAGAAGGAAAATATGGCTACTTAGACATTCCACCAATAAAAATGGAAATGCACAAAGATACTCCTCCTATCTGGGTGTGGCAATACCCAATATCCCCAGAAAACAGGAAAGGACTAGCCCCAGTGGTAGAATATCTTTTAAAAGAGGGCATTTTAGAACCCTGTATGTCCCCACATAACACCCCCATACTAGCAATTAAGAAAGCTGAAATAAAGTATAGGTTGGTCCAGGATCTGCATGAAGTAAATAAAAGGACAGTTCCTAGGCACCCCATGGTGGCTAATCCCTATACCCTATTGAGCCAAATCCCAAGGAAACATGCATGGTTCACCATAATAGATCTGAAGGATGCCTTTTGGGCATGCCCTTCTGCTGAAGAATGTAGGGACTTGCTTGCATTTGGATGGGAGCACCCAGGTAAGAGCCAGAAGCAGCATCTGAGGTGGACACATCTACCGCAAGGTTTTACCGAGGAGTCACCCCATCTGTTTGGGCAAACTCTAGAAGAACTATTCAGTCAGTTCACCCCTGAAACTGGAATACAAATTTGGTAGTATATTGATGATCTGCTCCTATCAGGGGAGGAAAAAGTCAGAGCTGTCAGCATCCCACTGTTAAATTTTTTGGGAGCAAAGGGTCTAAGGGTATCCTGAAATAAATTACAATTTGGGGAACCTGAAGTCACCTACTTGGATCACATAATCGGGAAAAAATTGAGCCCTGAAAGAATTGCTGGAATCCTGTCAATTACGGCTCCTAAAACTAAAAGGGATGTGAGAAAAATTCTTGGCCTATTTGGATACTGTAAATTATGGATAGACCAATATACACAGTGTAAAATTTCTCTACAATAAATTAACAGATCAGGAACCAGTGGAATGGACAAAAGAGGATAACAGACAACTACAGGATCTAAAAAATAAACTATCTTCAGCTCCTATCCAGAGCCTGCCCAATCTTAAGAATCTTAAGAAAGAATTCTATCTGTAAATTCAGAAGAGGGAGTGATGTATGGCATGTTAACCCAGGAATGGGGAGGATGTAGAAAGCCAGTAGCCTACCTTTCCAAACTACTAGATCCAGTGGCAAAGGGGTGGCCAACTTGCTTGTAGGCAATTGCCGCTGCAGCTGTCTTAACAGAGGAGGCCCAAAAATTCACATTGCAAGGGAAAATTAAAATACATACACCACATGATTTAAGAACAGCTCTAAGCCAAAAAGCTCAACAGTGGTTGACTGATTCCAGGATTCTAAAATATGAAATTATTTTAGTGGATACAACTAACTTTGAATTAACAACATCCAAATGTCTAAACCCTGCACAGTTCCTCTCTGGGGAGCCTGTGTCAAAACTAGAATGTAAGTGTTTAGAGCTGATAGATCTACAAACAAAGGTGAGAGAAGACCTAGATGATATACCCTTGCCTACAGGAGAAAGTTATGTACAGATGGATCATCAAGGGTAGTAGAAGGAAAGAGAATGTCTAGGTATGCCATAGTTGAATATACAGAGATGGATGACATGACAATTACAGAAAACGGCAGATAACATTCCAGCTGGTCAGCTCAATGCTGTGAGATTTATGCCCTAAAAAAAGGACTCAATTTATTAGAAGGAGATCAAGGAACTATCTACACTGATTCTAAGTATGCTTTTGGATTTGTCCATACCTTCAGGAGGATTTGAGAGGAATGGGGATATATAACTTCAAAAGGAAAAAGGCATTGATACATACAGAAGTAATAAAATCAATTCTAGAGTCCCTCCCTAAGCCCACAGAAATGGCTGTGCTACATGTTAAAGGGCATCAGAAGGGGGATACCATCAAAGAGAAGGGTAATCAATTGGCTGACCAGGTAGCTAAGGCTGCAGCGCTAGACCCAGAGGAACCAGTGAAAATCCTCAAATTGAATGGAAGATTGGAGGAGAAGGAAGGAGGGAACCCAGTATTTCATGAAAAAGAGCTGAAAATAATAAAAGAACTGAAATTACATCAAGGAGAGCAAGGGGAGTGAGTAACACCTGATGGGCGAAAGTTTCTAAATAAAGCCATAGCCCGGAGAATACTGACAGAACTACATTAACTAACCCATTGTGGGGTCCAGGGGTTATATGATCACTTTCTGAGAGAAAATCTATGTATTGGAATATGTGAACTGGCAAAAACAATAACTCAAGGGTGCGTAATCTGTCAGAAAGTGAACCAAAAAGTAATGAGGAAGACTGTATATGGAGGAAGAGAGTTAGCACAGAGGCCCATTTCAGAACATCTGAATAGATTTCACTGAGATGCCTCCTGTGCAGAACTACAGGCATTTATTCGTGATGGTTGACCATCTTACACATTGGGTGGAGGACTTCCCAACCAAAAAGGAAACTGCAGAAGTAGTTGCCAAAACTCTTCTAGAAAACACCATAGCCCCAATATGGGCTAGTAAACAATACTGACTCAGATAGGGGACCGCACTTTATCGCCCAAATTTTACACAATATAATTGAAGCTTTAGGGATAAAGTGGAGTTACATACACCATGGCACCCTCAGAACTCCGGGAGGGTAGAGACTATGAATAAAACTCTCAACAATGTGTTAAAAAAATTGGTGGTGGAAACAGAGATGAATTGACTCAGGTGTTTGCCCCTTGCGCTTTTGCGCATTAGGACCAGACCTCGATCAGACATAGGAATCTCCCCTTATGAAATGATGTTTGGACTCCCCTTCTTAATAATTCCCTATAGCATGGGAGATTATTTGGAAGGAGAAGCCACCTAAAAATATCTTTAAACTATTGGAAAGACCCTAGAAGGTCTCAGAAAAAGAGGGTACCTCCCCCAAACTTCCCCCCCTTGATTCAGATGCCCATCAGATAAGCCCAGGAGATTGGGTATTAATAAAAACATGGAATAACACCCCATTAACCCCCAAATTTGAAGGTCCCTTCCAGGTGCTACTCACAACACACACTGCTGTGAGAACCCAGGAGAAAGGATTGACTCATATTACTCGAGTCAAAGGCCCAGTACCACCACCAAGTAACACACAGGATTCACCCCAACCACCTGCAAGGCCAACAAAGGAAACCCCATTTACTAAAGCACAAGAGTGGACAGTGACTCAAAGTCCAGGAGATTCAAAACTAACTTTTCAGAAAAAAGCCAAAGGCTGGATTGAACTGAAAAGTGACTTTGAAAAAGGCTTTATGGACTGTTATAAGGACTGAAAACTTTGTTGTGAATGTTGACAAGTTATTATTGTTGAAAAAGCTTATTGTTGGGAAGTTATATTATTGAAAAGTTTTGAGGTTAACAAGTAGTAAGTTGTGTTAAAGTTGTGTTAAGTAAAAATGTATCCATTCCTGCCCCCCCCACCCCCACCCCCGGAGATCAGTACAAATCTCCTACGGAGCATTTCTTAAGGGCAACTAAAGCAGTAGGGAAAGGGAGTGAGACAGGCAGATGGGGAAGAGGACTCTATTAGACCTCTGAGAAACCTCTCTTACCTAAGAGGCAAGACTGGGTGAGCAGGATCAAAAGGGGATGGCTCATACCGCACCATTGGGAAGGCTGGTGCTAATGCTGCTGGTCAGTAACACCAATAGGGCAATAGGGCAGCTCAGCCTGGAGAAAAGGCAGCTCAGGGGTGCCATAATTGCTCTCTACACCTCTCCAAAGAACTGGTAGAGAAGGGAGGCTCAGCCCTTTCTTCCAAGCAGCAAGTGGCCTCAAGTGTCACTAGGGAAAATATAGGTTTAGTATTAGGGAATTTTTCTTCAGGGAAGGGGTTGTTGAGCATTGGAACAGGCTGGCCCGGAAGTGGTGGAGTCACCCATGTTCTCTGTGTACTGGCCAGGATGCAAGAGGCACTACTGTCCCCTCAGATCTCCCCAAGCTGAAAGATGGTTGTGCTCAGAAAGTGAAAATAGATTATGTATTTGACGTTTGAAATCTGCATCAAAGTCTTATAGTTGAGCTGAATAAAAGAAAACACAACAGAAACAAGCCCAGCAGACTGCTAGATTCCTTTTGCTGTGCTGACCTAACGCAGCTCCCCGGATCTCCAGCTAGCTCTCCACACCCCAGTGCTGCACCAAGAGTGGGGAACAGCCATGACAATGTCGAGATTGTGGCTGAACCTTAAGGCCTAGTGGCTCTACAGAGTATGCTCAGTGTCAGGAGAGAGAATAAAGGAGTAGAAAGGAGGCTCTTCTTCCTGAGGTTCCAACAGATATTCAATACACTGAAAGGATTGGAAACAAGAGAGACCCATATACCCCTGTGCACGAGATCATATACTGTTTTAAATCAGCGGGCGGGTACAAGTGTGTAACCAATAGGGAATCTCAAGGGGAAAGATAAGGGAGGAGAGAAGGGATTACATAACAGGTTGGGAACCAACAGGGACAAGGGGGAGGAGAGTGAAGGTCACATGGGCCAATGGGATGTCGAAGGTTAGGGGATTTCCAAAGGAGTGTCACACATGGGGATTGGCCCATGGGGGGATTGACATCGAAGGGACCAGAACGAGAGGCAGGGTTACATTGACTGGCAGGGAAAGGGCTGGAATAAAGGAAGGGGATATATTTGAAGGGCAACTGTAGGGGTGGATACATACAAAGGAGAAACCATTGACTATGAAAACAAGGGAGAGCATAGAAACAAACCATCACCAAATAAACAAAAACTGCAACACTGACTAATCAAAACTGCTGGGCATTATATGTGAAAACAGACCAATTGAATTGGCATAGCTTGAGGCTACTTACATTAGAGTCATAGAATCACACAATATCTCAAGCTGGAAGGGACCCATAAGGGCAACTGAGTTAAACTGATTACTCCTAAGAAGATAGTTTCACTAAACCCTGTTCCTTAGAGCATTATCCAGAGGCTCCTCTGAGAGGCTTGGTGTTGTGAACACTGCCTCGGAAAGCAGTCCCACAATACCACTGACCAGCTTTTTGAGTATTCTGGGATGAATTCCATGGGCCTCAGAGACTTTTGTGCATCGAGATGGAGCAGCAAGTCTCAGGCTTCACTGGGAATTTATCATCCCTGCTATTGCAGTATTCCAAGACAAAGATCCAGGATTCCCAGGACCTGTCATCAGTGTTAAAGACAAGGGGAAAAGGAGGCATTAAATGGCTGTGCTTTGTATGTGTCCCTTTGTGGGAAGTATCCAGCCTCATCAAGTAATAGACCAGTGTTCTCTCTGATCCTTCTTTTGCTGTTGACTTGTTTCAAAAAACCCTTTTAGTTGTTCTTCCCAGTGCTGGCCATCTGGAACTCTGCAAGAGTTTTGCGTTCACAAATGTTCTCTCCACTGTGGTGAACAGCTCCTGTGTAGTCCTGCTGTGTCACCTGTTCTCGCCGCATATTTTTCTTTGGTGCCTGAGTCCTAAAAGACAATTGCTGCTCAGCCACATAAGTTTCTGCCCCATTTACCATTGCTTACGCCTGTGCTCTCAGGAGATGGCTCTTGAGAGGTGACCAGCATTCATCCTGTCGGCTGATTCCTGTGGTATATTATCCCCCTTAAAGCTTATACTGGAAATAAGGTATTAGCATGTATTTCTTTTTTCACATAGGCATTCTATTACTGCAAATTTTTCATAGCTGTGTCTGTCCCTTACAATGTGTTTATGCAGCGTGGAGCACGGTGGGATCTTGATATTTGCTAGGACACCTTAGCATGAATCAACAGAAATAATTAATGCAGAGCTTCTTCATTATCCTTTTCTTATAGGGTGTTAGTCTTTCAGACTGAAAGCAGGGGAAAGAGGGAAAAAAAGAGAACAATTTCTCGTGGAAGTCTCGCCTGAGTTACAGTAGAAGAAGTATCCTTAGCAGCTGCCATACTCATATGAATTAATCATGCAATTCTGGTAGTAATATTTCACATATCTTTTATCATGTTCAGTCTATGGTAAAAAAGAGCTATTCTTGTTCAAGTTGAATTTTAACATTCACGTTCACCTGAAGCAGAAGACCAAAACAAAGAGGTAAGAGTAGCAGATTCTCCTTGGGGAAAGAAGCAAAGACTAATTTGCCTTCATTTTCCATCAGTCTTGAGAAAGACCAAATATAGGTTTCTTCTTCAGCTGTTTCTGGAACCTTCATCTGAAAATTCTTTACAGATGAACAATCTGGAGAAAGAGTAATGCCCTTTTTGGCACTTCCTGTGTCTGGACTAGTAAGTTAAAACAATTTGTAATTGTTCTCTTGCTAAGACCAGCTGCAATAGGACCATCTACTTTCATCCTGTAATTTCCATTACTCTCCAAACAGAGAGTCTACAATCAGATAATTACAGAATGATTTGGTTTGGAAGAATTCTTGAAGACCCTCTATTTTAAACCCCTTGCCATAAGTAGGGACATTTTCCACTAGACTAGGTTGCTGAGAGCCATGTTCAACCTAGTCTTCAACTTTCCAGGGATGGGGCAGCCACAGCTTCCCAGTTTAATCTGTGCCAGGGAAGAATTTCTTCATAATGGCCAATCTAAATCTGCTGTCTTTCAGCTTAAAAATATTTCTCCTTGTGCTTTCAGAAATGCTTGTTAAAAACAGACACTGGCTTGTCCAAAATGGATCCACAATTTGTGTGGCAGAGTGTGGGTTGCACTGAGGGCTCTTTGTACTATTTAACAACTGATATGTCTCTGTTCTGGACCTTGGCACTTCTCTCTCCCAGTTCAATAGTGTGTCACCACTGTGGGCAAAAGCAGACTTTGCATTCAGATTGGTGAATATTGGAACATTAGGCAAGCAATCAATCTCCAGATGGAACATCTGAAGCCTTAAGCCACTGTCTTGAAATAGAGAACTATCTTTCTATTTTCTTTCATACCCTCTGCTCTGCACGTTGCAAAGCTTATGTTGGGAGAAATAGAGAAAATAGATCTTCCTTTTAAAGTATCTGTTCTACCGATGAACTGTGCCATTCTTAACCACCACGAATTGCACCCTGACAGATGGATCTACACCACATTGAGGTGGTTGCAGTGTGTCCTTAAAATATCCTCTACCCTAGAAAATAAATTCAGGTGTTGTCTCCTGCATTCCTACCACCACAGCCATAAGCTCTTTTGCAAACCAAACATGCTTGCTGCCATTCCTCCACATCTGTAACATTTAACTTTAATGCCTCTGCCCCTGAGGAGCTGCAGAGTAGCATTTCAATTCACCATCCACGGATTTTTCCTGAAGAATTAGAGACATGTCAGCTTATCAGTCTGTGACCTTTTCTATTAACATTGTCTTCAGGTTGACTTGGCAGCACACAAGGAAAATAAATCTTGTTACCCGAAGCTGGTCTGGCTTGCCGGGATAGTGCAGCTGTGGCTCAAATCTGTTAAATTTTTAAATTGCAAACATTGCCATGACTACATGAAATTTATTAGGTAGAATAATCCCTGGTAAGGGGTGCAGAGGAAAGCAATGGAATAGAAACCATAAAATTAGATATGGAGGAGGTTTTTTTCTTTTGCAAAACCTGGAAAGTTTTATTGTTTATCTTATTTAAAACCTGTCCTGACCCCCCCGAGATAATACAAATGGACTTGTTATGTAAATTATTGGACCTTTTCATGTTCCAGTCTTTGGAAGATCTACATGGCCACTTTTCCAAGTAAGCTGTGTGTAACTTATCACCTGCTCCTAGGCTTTTTTCAAAAACTTTTTCTGTTGTTCTTTTAATGACAAAGGTGTGAGGAGAAGCATGTTGATGTAAGAATATGATGACATGAATAGTTCTTCTGAGATGAAACTATTTTGGCATTATAACCCCTGCACTTCCTACTGCTCTGATTTTTTATGACATCCTAGCATGAAGCAATGTGTGATCTTCTCTAGGATGCTCTGCATGTTGATATAAGGCTATTTAGTGCTCAGAACAGCTGGCTAAACACCCAGTGTTTTTTGAAGTACACAGGGTGTTTGAGATGCCCCCAGGAGATTTGCAGGTTTGGTATAGGAGTTATTCCTCTTCAGCTCTGCAGCTGGTCAGGAGGCAAAGCTGAGCTATCTCAAAGGACTTGATATTTTGTGAAGAGGCTGGGTTGATGGCTGGACTTGATCATAGAACCACCATCACAGAATCTTCAAATCCAATCATATGTGATTGAAAGAGCCCTTGCAGCTCATCCAGTTCTGTCCCCCTGCAATGGGCAGGGACACCTTCCACTATCCCAGGTTGTTCCAAGCCCTGTCTGTCCTGGCCTTGGGCATTCCCAGGGATGAGACAGCCACAAGTTTTCTTGACAACCTGTACCAGGGCCTCACAACCCTCACAGCCAAAAGTTTCTTCCTAACAGCCAATCTAAACCTACCCTCTTTCAGTTTAAAACAATGGTCGTAGAGATCTTTACTAACCTTAACAATTCTGATTCTAAGATGCTGACAAATAAATTGAGCTCCAGTAGTGGGATTCAGCTGCAGATTAAGATACTTTAATTAGTCCCTGGATTCAGTTAAATTCTGAAGTCCCACTGGAGCTGATGGAGACCAAGTTACTGCATGCATTAGAGCCCAGGAAGGGAGCTGAAACCACCTTAAAGCAGGGATATGATTCTGTCCGTAGGTCAGCATCAGCAGGAATTATATTGCAACAGGTCTCTGAATGCTGTGGCAGCCTAGACATCCAAATTACACCTAGATATCTACACAAAGACAGCAAAATGTTTGTTGTTGTTGGGTTTTTTAAACCGAAAGTGAATTCCAGGAAATAACAGTGAACCTCCAACAAAAACCAACCAACCAACCAACCAAACAAACAAACGACCCCACCCCCTAAAAAAAAAAAACAAAAAACCAAAAACACACCAAACCTTAAAAACAAACCAAAAAAAGCCCCAAACAAACAAAAAAGAGTAGGAAAGGCTGTTTCCTATGATTGTAAGCTTAGTGAGACAATATGATTTACTTTTTGCCTTCTACTTTTTAGCTGTAACATTGGCCAGGTTTTCTCCAATTAAGTAACACTTCTTTGTCAGTTAGGCTCTCCAAGATGCTTGTACAAGTGTCTAGTCTCTTCTGCTGTACTTAAACTCCATCATAGCTGTAAGATAACATAATTCATGTATAAGGAAGATTTCTACTGTGAAAAGTAAATCAACCTAAAAATATTTTTGGTTGCTATATTTTCAACCTCAGGAAAACAAACCAGATAAATAAAAATTAAATTTATGTTAAAAATTTATTTCTACCAGTATAAACCAACAAAAATAATAGTGTGATCTAGTAATTCTTGTTATGTTTCTGTTGCTCCCACTTTTTTTGTTGTCCAAAATCAGATGTTCAGTTTTATCCTGCATTGTGCATAATAATTCCCTTACTGTGTAAAGGGAAGTGATGTCTGTTAAGTAGTTGGTATAGTAATACATCATGTCAGATCCTATACAAAAAAAAGGGAGAGAAAACATATATGAAAGCCACAGATATGCATCTTTTGCCATTCCTGAAAGCATTTTCCTTTAAAAAGCTCATCCCTTGTTCCAGTTATTTTTGTAATTCTTTTTCATTGCATTGGGTTTTTTTTGGAATTGAAAATGTTACTTAGCATGTTGATTCATGTTGAAAATTTCATTTTTATTCTGTTCATTTGGGAGACTGCATAGCTTCTACTGAATTACGGAACTTAATAGAGAAAAGTTCTATTAAAAAATAAAAGAAAAAAAACAAAACCAAACCAAACAAACAAAAAGTAAAACCACTGGGTCAGGAATTCACTGCAAAGCATATTTCTGAAAGCTGCAAGGAGACATAAGTTGCCTCATTTTTAGCATCTTTTCCTAAGTGTTTGTTCCTGGCTACTGTCAAGTGCAGGTGTTTTTTTGGTTAGATTTTTAAGGTAAACATTTCTGATTTGGTTCTAAGTGTCTGCAACAAGATAGTAAAGAACTTAAAAATAAAATTCACAATGAATCAGTAATCCCCCTTTCTGGAAGGCATTTGGAACTTTCACTGAAGGTGTCCTAGGCGAGTGCTGAACTGCACTGGCCGAATAATCTTATGATGGGAAAAATTCTGAAGTGACAGAACATGAAGCTGTCTTCAGAAAAGTCACTTGATCCCAGGCATTCCCATGCATTTATCTATCTTGTAATGGGCTAAATAATTTGCATCAGGAATGCTAAGGATGTTGATCTTAGGACGTTTTCACCTTAAGCCTGAAAACCAAGTCATAGTGAATTACAGTAACATTTAATGCCGCATCTCAGATTTCAGCTGGTGAAATTTAAAACTCATAATGAAGCTCTCTATATCATGGAATTCCTGGAATCAAGTGCTGAGAAGAAGATCTCAGCCTCAGATAAAATTTTTTCAGCCTTGTACAGAGAAGAGCCTGGACCTCTACCAGACTGACACTTAACTACCTCAAGGAAAAAGAGGCCTTTTAAGTTAAAAAACAGACTTATAAGTCAAAATCACAGCTACTCAGTGCTTGGCTTTTACTTTTTGATGGCATTAGCTGATAATATTTTCCCTAGAAAATTAGATAAATGCAGATCTGTAATATGGATTATGATTTTCTGCACCTTTTAGTGTGGATGCATGTCAGAGTGTCCTAAGTATTTTTTACAAGTGTTGACTGAGTATAACAGACAACATTTCATTGAAAGATAAGAAATTGAAGTATCATGCCCCATTGCTGATTAGGCTTTCACTAAATAATTTGCTGGTTTATGACCTGTCTGAGAGTAAAGGGTACCCACATTTCTCCGTGAGTTTGACAAAGTGCATTAGTTTCAAATCTTACACAAGGCAAGCTAACACTAAGTGTGGTGCTTTCAGCTACTCACCTTCTCATGCATTGTGCAGAATTTGGGCAGAGTTGAATGAAGAGAGAAAAGGATGGTTTCTAAGGCTCAGGGTTAGTATCATACCTCATCATCCTTCTCTTGATGTGTTCCATGTGTTTGATCTCCTTTTCTGCTGTCAGGCTATCTGCAAATGGCTAGTTAGACATCTTAGGTGTATTCATGTAATATATGGTTCAATTTACACTCAGTACATCAAATATATTTTTAAAGGTATATATTAATAAGCATTGTATTAATAATTTTAGCTAATATACTATTCAGTACAAAGTACTGACACGTAGCATCCAATATTTCCAGTGGGAACCAGAGTCTTTGGCTAACCATGGATTTGGAGGTTCTTTTTGTTCTCTGCATTTTCTACGGATAATTTTCACAGCAATTTGAAGCTGTGCTTCACTTTTCAGTGGCTGTGATGTCTAAGCTATGGAGTTTATTTGTTGGGGAAAACATTTGAACATTTTTATGCAAATCCACCTACTTCACTTCAAGTACCTATATAGCAAAATTTCACCCTCCCTATATAGTTAAGGATTTTTATCACTTTTAAAGGATTGTGGTAGGTTTACCCTGACTGAATGGCAGGTGCCCACCAAAGCCACTCTCTCACCCTCCTCTGCAAGTGAACAGGAGAGAAAGTGTAACAAAAGGTTCATGAATTGAGGTAGGAGCAAGGAAAGATGACAGAAGAATTACCATCATGGAAAAAACAGACACAACTTGGAGGTATGAGTATCAAGATCAGAATAGGATAATGAGAAGTGAAACAAATCATAAGAATGCCTTCCCCCTCCCGTCCCTCCTTCCTGGGCTCTAGGTCTTCCCCCTCAGCAGTGAGGGTGATGGGAATGGGGGTTATGTTTGCCTCATCACGTCTTGTTCCTGCTGCTGCTCAGGGAGAGAAATCCTTTCCCAGCTCCAGTGTGGGGTCCCTCCCACAGCAGACAGTCATCCATGAACTTCAGCAGCCAGAGTTCTCCCCACAATGTGTAGCTCTTCATGAACTGCTCCAACATGGGACTCTTCTCCACAGGATCAGTCCTTNCAGTGAGGGTGATGGGAATGGGGGTTATGTTTGCCTCATCACGTCTTGTTCCTGCTGCTGCTCAGGGAGAGAAATCCTTTCCCAGCTCCAGTGTGGGGTCCCTCCCACAGCAGACAGTCATCCATGAACTTCAGCAGCCAGAGTTCTCCCCACAATGTGTAGCTCTTCATGAACTGCTCCAACATGGGACTCTTCTCCACAGGATCAGTCCTTCAGGACACCCTGCTCCAGTGTCCCCCATGGTGTCACAATTCCTGCCAGCAAACCTGCTCCAGCCTTGGCTCCTCCCTCTCTGGGTCTGCAGATTTCTGTGAGGACCCTGCTCCCACTTCCCTCTTTTCAGAGCCTTCTTTAGGGAATCCCCTTGCTCCGGCATGGGTCTCTTCCAGGGGCTGCAGGTGGATCTCTGCTCCCCCGGGCCCTCCCTGTGCTGCAGGGGCACAGCTGCCTCCCCACGGGCTGCTCCAGGGGCTGCAGGGGAATGGGAGCTCCAGAGCCTGGAGCAGCTCCTGCCCCTCCTTCTGCACTGCCCTGGGGGTCTGCAGGGCTGCTCCTCGCACGTGTTCTCACCCTGCTTTTTTCTACATCCACACAATAACTCAGTTCCCTTGTTAAATCTGTTACCACAGAGGTGTTACTGCCATCACAGACAGGCTTGGGCTTGGCCAGCCCAGGGTCTGTCTTGGATCCAGCTGACACTGGATTTCTTGGACATGGAGAAAGCTTCTGGCAGCTTCTCACAGAAGCTACCCCTATACCCTTCTTGTTATCAAAATCTGACCACACAAACACAAACCAGGAATATGAACTCGATGGAGACCTGAATAAGTCTCTAGATATACCTTACTGTTTCAGTATATCAAATATAGGAGCAATAAGGACTCAGTTTATAATACTAAATTTAAGTGGGATGTGAATACTTGGCTTTCAGGAAAAATCTATAACATTTGATGCATTTTTCAATAATATTTAATTTAAAGCATTTTTCAATAATACTGCTAGACAAATACATGTGAGTGGCATCTAATTTAAGGAAAATTCATGCTGAAAGAGACAGATAAAACCAAATTAACTGATTAGAAATTAAATATTTGCAGATATATTTGAACAATTTCGAAAGTTTGGACCCTAACAGTAAGAAATTAAAAATATTTTCATAAGTTTTTTTTTTTTTTCACAGTTCTATCCCATATGAAAATATTCTTCACACGTTTCCCTCCACATCAGCTTTCTCATCTATTTCAAACCTCATTTCAGTATGTCTTTTCATCATTACTTAAACCTATTAATTTTCCTTTTCCTCTGGGATATATAGATATATTTTTACTCTGTAAACTATTTTGAGAGAGACTTTTTATAAAGTACCATGGAGAAGAACTAACATTGTTACCAATAGGCAGCCACTTCCTAGGCTGAACTTCTAATTAAGTTATTCTTGGTTCATGCAGGGGAATACTAACCACGTATTCTGGGGTTACCAGGGTTAATTGTCTGTCTAGACTATAGGGACTGCATTTCTTTAACTAACAGACCACTAAAAGAGTCAGTGAAGCTCTCTGGAACATGATTATAATTTTATATATCAGCTGTATTTGAAGTGTCTTCTTGGATGTCCACATGTTGGTGGAGGAAGATTTGGGCAGCAGAAGGAATGAGGTACACAGCAGAAGAGTTAAAAAGAGATAAAGGAAAAGGACAGATGGAGCAAAGAATAGTTCAACCTGATGGATTAAGTCACTGCATTTTGTTTATGTGTTTCAGTCTTGGTATCACTGGATTTTGTAGGTGTTCATGTACATGTTAGCATGGTGCAATGGTTGTTACATTACACACTCAGGAAACAGGAAATAGTTCTCAATCCTCCAAAGAAGAATAAACAATCCTATGCAATCTTTTCCTGATGTGGAAGTGACCAAAGTGTACTTAAATAAGACACTTTTAAGTCAGTAGCAGAAGCTGCTTCTGCAGGTGCAGGAATGGCCACATAAGGCAGTGTTCTGTACATGGCTAAGGTAGTTGGGAGACTTTTTGCATTTGGTATAAGATTATGTATAATGAAGCATTATCAGTGTCCAGAGGGAGTCATGCTGTGGAATGGGTGTAAGAACTGAAGAGTTTTGCAGCTGAAGATGTTGTTTCAGGGACACTTGCAGTGGAAACTGACTCCACTGAACAGAGACAGACAGCCGAACAACTGGAGTCCCCACGCAAGCTTTACTCTGTGCATAGATCCCAATAAGTTATGAATTAGTGGGGGGTAGGTCTTTGTGTGTTTGTTTGTTTGTTGTTTTTTGGGGTTTTTTTAACAGCTCCTTTGTCTGTTAATATCTGTGCCATGTGGACATCAGAGTGGGTGAATGCTTATGTCAGCACTGCACCCTGCTAAAGCACAGCCAACAGTGCTAGATGGTAAGTTGACCTGAATTTAAACCAAGGTTTCCTTCCTTCCTGTGACCCTTTAGCAAGCTGTCAGCACACATTGCTGAAGGAAGAGCGCTACCACCACTACTGTGATAACATTGTGTTAATTGGCTTCAAGCAGTTTATATGAATCAAATCAAAGCTTAAAGTAAACTCTTGGCTCCTAGGGAGTTGGTAATGTGTACAGGCAGAGTGCTACTGAGCTGATCCAAGCTTTTCCCTAAACATTAGGCAACAACCCTGTAAGAGTTCAGCTAAGTCTGTGTGCTTTCATCTTTCAGACTTGCCCAGTGTCACAACGAATGAGATCGTGTCCAACAGAAATCCCTGTGCTTGCTTTGACAGGTTCTTGGGAGAGCTGCTGTTGCCTCAGCCTAAGAATATCCTATCCTGCCTCTCCTTCTGGACCAGCTGTGTTCCAGCTGTGAAGAACGGGTGGCAAGCTGGGCTGGGTGTCAGGCACTATTAAAGCTGAAGTGCTGCTGCTGTGTTTGTTTCATGCCCTGTGGAACTTCACCTCACTTACTTCAACAGTAAAACTGAGCACATTAAATGATTTAGCAGCATGGTGGCCAGCTCAGTACCCTGACAGAGACAACGTTTTCTGAGCAGTTAAAAGCATAATGCAGTGAATAAGCCCTTTTATAGTAATAAAATTCAATAACTGGCTAGAGTGGTTTTCTTATTAGGTATTGAATAAAGCCTTTGGCATAGCACTTTTTTTTGTATATCCCTTTTTGAGTTTTTTCACACATCTACTGATTACTGTAGTGTAGGTTTATACAATTGTCACCTGATGCTCTGTTCACAGATTTTTGTCTTGAACTGCATCTCAGTCATTGAATGGTGCTACTGATTTTCAAGGGATGTACTAGTGGAATATGTAAAAATACTACAAAAAGAATTATGTGCTAGTTTTGGTCAGCCTATAGGGATATTTCTTGACATCCTTTGGATGATTTCTGTGTCACATCTAAGCACCAGATAAGGAAGACTAACTAGAGATGATTTAAATTCTTGCTGTATTCAAAACATTCTCTGCTTAATGTGGAAGAGTTTAGGGAACAGATATTGCAGCTCTTCAAGATATTCTGTGGCATCACTGGTAAAGCACCTTAACAATAATTTAAAAAAAAAAAAAGTTTCAGAAGCAATCAAATAGCTAATGAGTTCAGAAACCTAAGCACTGGAGCAAGACAGATTTCTACTGGTTTTCAGACAGATTTTTGTCCCTGGTTGGTAAAAATCCAGGTGAAACTATTACTGAGGATAGACCCATGTTGCCCTGTGATATTAGATTTTATCCAGCTGTACCCTAGAGGTGTTTTGCCTCTAGAGGTGGAGATACCACTCACACAGCTCCTTCTCAGGATGGGGGTTTGAGCACTTCTCATCTGCACCATTCGTTCCTAAGCCAGACAGCTCAGCATTCAAAAAAGCTTTTGACACCTTATTTCAGCCATAAGAAGAGAGAAGACGAATCAGCACAAGTCACATAGAGCAGAAACAGGGGTGCAATTTAATTAATGCACATTATGAAGTGTGGTTTTTATTTAAGAGCATGTTTTGAATAAACAGTGAGATTTTTAACACTGCTCAGTAGATCTGAAACCACTGATATCCAGAGATGAATGGGTTCCTCACATGTGCATCATAAAGTTGGCTTTGAAATCCTTAAATATAGTTTACAGAATCTTTCGAACTGTTTGAAAATGTCTCAGTGACTCAAAATATCACTTAACTCACAGTTGAAAGCTTATTATCTCAAAACCTACAGTGAACAAATGACATAAGTAATACGCCCATCTAATAATAATACTTTCACTTATAACTGAAATGCAGCTTTCTCTTCAGAATATAGAAACACAGAAAAGCAACCCAGTATTCTGGCTAAATTTCAGTAATCCAAATATGGTCGGTTCCTGTAGAGGTGATACAGCATCTTCTAAAATGTTTCTATACACCTTGCACTTGTTCTTACCTACTTTTTATTCACTGTTACAGGAACGATTAAAACTACTCACCTTAGGAGATGGACTAAATATGATAACTAATTTATATAAATATTAACACTTCCACTAAGAAAAATGTAATAATCTGAAATGGAAAGCTAACATGTTACTCAGGATAACGGCCCCTAGAATCTACATGAATAACTAATCACTGTCTTGCAATTCACCAGATATGATCTTTTCCTTACCCTCTTGATTCTCATCTGAATAAATTTTTCTTAATGTTTATTTAATATTATCCCCATAAAGTGCAATACAAGAGTTTTTGGTATTTCCTAAGCAATTAAGCATAGTAATTGAATCCCTCTGCTGCCCTTCATATGTTGTTAATATAAATCCATAATTATCTGACTCCCATCCTGTTTTGTGAGCTTTGGATTAGACCATGTCTGGTCTTTTCTATTCTGGAATATAGATCATTATTTTCTTAAGAGTAGAATGGCTTTTTCTTTGTTTCATTTCTTCTCTGGACATGACTTTTAGGGATTTCACAGGCTTCTGTAGCTGTTTTGTGAGACCCCTTATCCTTTTGAAGTCCATAATAAATGCCTGTCAGACATTGCTGCAACGTGGTAACATACTGCCTCTACATTGGGATCAATCAAATACCAGGCCCTGAGATACAATACATCTCCTCTAAAAGATGTGAAATTTGCCAAATAAATTGAGGAGGATGTCTGAAGTCCTTGTAGACATAAATTAAGGAAACTAGTTTATACACAATGAGGATGGAAATTCTTCATACACATGTAGGTAATGAGCTATGTTGTCAGTTAAACAACATGCGCAGTTGCAGAAACAGAGGCAGAGCTCTGAAGGCCACACGTAATTTTGTTAATTATAATGTATTCCTTTCCATTGCTGCAATTATTACTTTGCTATGGCATTTCCCCCTATCAGTTCAGAAACCTCATGTGAGTTCCTGCTGCTCCAA
Organism: Bombycilla garrulus; assembly: GCA_013400315.1. Taxonomy (NCBI): domain Eukaryota; kingdom Metazoa; phylum Chordata; class Aves; order Passeriformes; family Bombycillidae; genus Bombycilla; species Bombycilla garrulus. Next base: position 135,963 of record VXBU01017028.1, on the reverse strand, counting down.
GACACTGTTACTTGGTGCTTCATGGTTATTTGTACCATGTATTTTGTGCAAAACACAGCTATGTCAGATCTGTTCAGATTTTCTACTGGAATAAATGGCTTCTCAAGGTAAGGGAGAATTCCTCCATGGCTCTTCCTGGTCTGCCTATTGAATTATCATTACTTTTCTTAACACGCTTCCGAGTGACAACTTCTCTGTTGCTAAATGGAGATAGATAACGCCTGAAGTGGATGTACCTTGAGAGAATTACTTGCCATAGGGTTGGATCTAGCCATTTCCCTTATCTTGAACTTTTTTTCCTCTGTTTCTCTTTTGTATTTGATCTCATCTATTTCCAAAGACAGGCAAAAAATCTTATCAGTAATTTACTGAGGAAGAAGGAATCAGAGAATAAGTGCAAGGTTGGCTAGAAAGAATCAGTTTATTCTGCACAATGGTATATCCAGTTTGGGTGCAAATTGTATGGCACTTGAAATGAATCACTGAAATAGGCAGATAAAGGCCCTGATTTTAACCTTGATCCAGCAGTGCTTTTCTGTATAATACTGACGGATGACCATAGATTGAATTACTCTGTCCAAAGTAAGGCAACATGATCTCTGTGAGTCTAAAATCCAAATTACCCTTTCACTGGGAAATATAAAACTTTTGTCAGAAAAATCCCAGTTGAACTGTGATCACGTGACACTGCTGTGAGGACAGAAGGAGTGCACTGTGATGGTGACTGGACACCAGTGATGTTCCCCCTGCCCCCCGTGAGACAGGATATAAATTCAGATCTAGGCATAGATATGCATTAGGAAGTATTAACAAAATAAATGGTTATTCAGTATCACTAAGGGCAGCAGCATATGGGCCCTTTCATTTTGCTTTTTGTAGGAGTTATTTTTCAGGTTTGAGCTATTTCTGAGGGTTTTGTTGTTGTTGGTTGGGGTTGTTTGTTGGTGGGTGTTTTTGTTGTTGGTTTTTGTTTGTTTGTTTGTTTTTGTTTTTTGTGGTTTTTTTCATTTCTCAGAATGAAGAATTTTACTTTAAGAGCTGGAGCAAAATTTCATTGCAGATATTCTTAGACAACAGTAGATGTAGAGGATAAAGCTTGGCACAAACCTGCCACCCTAATTTATATGACTGGTGGTCTATTTTTTTAAAGTCTGTTGAATAGCTTCATAGTTCACTGTCATGGGAAAAAACTTCATTACTGGACATGAATTTATTACATTAGATCACCAGAGCATGACATATTGGGGGAAGGACCTTTATCTAAAATTTGCAATTAAACTCTGTGTTCTGAGTGGCTGCTGACCTCCACTGTTGAAGAATATTCATGGATGAACAGATTTCAAAGCCAGGAGGATCTCTTTCTGTTACCTAGCTCAAGTGAGTCAGTACCATGGGGCTAGGAGCATCATCTGTTAAATGTTGCATCCTGACCACAGAATGACAGGGTCTCTTTCTGACAATATCTAGAAATTCTTATATGAAGATTTAGGGTAGTGAATTCATGTTGTTTTTTGGGGTTTTTTTCCAAATGAATGATTCTGTTACTTTATTACTGTATTTAAAATGCATGCCTTTGCAGTTTATTGGTTGTTCTGAACCTCATTGCCAATGGGATTGTCAAAAATCTCCCACATAAATAATTAACAAATTTCTCTCTGTGAACCATTTGTATAAACCATACATTCATTTAGAAGGATAGAACAGAAAGATTTACTTAATTATGATCTCTGCAGACCATGCTGTATTCCCCAGTTTGCACACAGAACAACTACACTGTCTTATTAAGCCATCTAATCTGTATATTTAATCAATAAAGGTAAAGGCCATGATATTAAATTTCCTTTTTTTTTTTTTTATTTCTGAGAGTCTTTCATTTCTTGGTCTTCTGTTAGAAACTCTGTGTTTATGTGTGCTTGTTTGCACACATAATGAACCAACAGAGAGGAAATGAAATCTTTATGTATATGTGGATAGATAGATGGATAACATGCATAATTGCTTTGAGCAGAGGGTAAGACCAAATGAACCCCAGTGGACCCTTTCACCCTAAATCATTCTGTTGTTCTATGATTCAATCCATTGATCATTAACACAATTTAAGTGCTTCCATTCAACCATGAATGGATATTTGCTACAGCTCTGTCAGGTATTTCAGTATTCTTTCCTTTCAGTCATTCCTACATCTATAAATAATAGAATCAGAGAATGCTAAACTGTTTATGGTTGGAAGGGACCTTAAAGATCTTGTAGTTCCAACTCCTCTGACATGGACAAAGATGTCATTCACAAGATCACATTTCTCGAAGCACCATCCAGCCTGGCCTTGAATACTTTCAGGGCTGGGGAATCCTCAACCTTTCTGGGAAACCTGTTCCATTGCTTACTCTCTGAGTAAAGGATCTCTTCTTACAGCCAATCTCAACCTGCTCTTTTTCAGCTTAAAACCACTACCCCTTGTCCTGTCCCCATCTTAATGTATAAAGCGTTCCTGTCCATCCTTCTTATAAGCCCTCTTCATCCACTGAAAGGGGCTGTAAGTTCTGCCCCAAGCCCTATTCTCCAGGCTGGACACACTCATCTCTCTGAGCCTGTCTTCATAGGAGAGGTGCTCCAGCCCTTGGAGCATCTCCATGGCCTCTTCTGGACCTGCTCTCAGAGGCCCATTTATTTTCTGTGTTGAGGCCCACAGAGCTGGACACATCACTTCAGGTGAGGTTTCACCTGAGCAGGGCAGAATCGCCCCCTCCCCTATGCTGGGGGATCAGCCCAGCACACGGGGCATTTCAGGGTTGGAGCATGTGCAGATCTCCCGCATTCACAGTCCCAGGTTCCTCTCCACAGGGCTGCTCTCCGTGAGTTCTCCCAGTCTTGATGTCTGGGATTGCCTCAGCCCAGTTGCAGCAGCTTTCTTGGACTTGCTGAGCTTCATAAAGGTCTTGTGAACCCGTATTTCAAGTTTGCCCAGGTCCCACTGGGCGGCCTGCCTTCATTCTGTTGTGTTAGCTGCACATCATTCCACACAGGAAGACAGTGAAAGGCAAAACTGAACTAAGTTCTGCAATGCACATCGGCTTGTTTTCTCAAAGCCTTCTTGACAACAGTCACCTCTATCTATTTTCAATGCTTCTTTGGAAGTCACAACATAAAAATGTGATTGAGATTTACTGCCTATTCCTAGGGCATGATATTGGTAGTTCATTCAGACAAAGAATCATAGAAGGAGGAGTGGATTCTTCAATTACTTTTTTTTTTGCTTCATGGGTAATGTTGATATTCCAGAAAAAAATCTAAATCAATTTTCTACAGAAGTACCACTTTTTCTTTCCAAACCCTATTACCAGAAGCAGAAGAAAACAAGTATTTCATAGTCATTGGTTGATCCTATGCACAGTTTTTTTCAGGTTTTAAGTGTTTGAATGGATATGGCATCACTCATTACCAGTAGCATCACAGCTACTCTCTGCTGCATGTTTTTTTTTCCTCAGTACAGCAAGTAAAATCAATTGCCCTTTGCTCTACAAAAAAATCTGATCCTTTGAAGGCAGAAAAGGTGTTGTGTCCTACTTCTGAAAGACTGGGATGTTGCCATGTCATAAATTGCTTCATAAGAGTGTTTTCCTTATAAGATTAATGACAAACCATAAAAACATTATTTCAAACAGGAAAAATGCATCTTTCTACTAACAGTAAATATTGATATGGGAGTGAAAACACAAAGGAATTGCTAAGAAGATTCTCCGGTTCTCCAGGAAGAGGCTCAGTAGAAAGATATTTTACATAGCACTTGTGTGGATGTTTTATACTGCCTGTATAAGTTGAAGAATATGGTTTGTTCTTCAGCCTCTATAGTTCAACACTAATTTTCTGATTTATCATAGCTGAGAGGCATGAAAAATATAGTTACAATACTAAAGTAAGTAAAATTTA